>JALMGJ010000046.1:2052054-2627054 GCA_023362775.1 Charina bottae | reverse complement strand
ATCCCAATGAGCCACCGGGGGGCAGCCTTCATGATCCCTTTCCCAAGTAGCACTTTGCAGTTTCAGTACCCCACTCAGTCAACAGAGGGCAGACTTTTCCATTTATTTTATTTTATTTATTTATTTATTATTCAAATTTTATTACCGCCCATCTCCCCCAAAAGAGGGACTCTGGGCGGTTTATCCCCGTGTTTCCCAACTGTGGCAACTTTCAGATGTGGACTTCAATTCCCAGAATTCTCAGCAATGGCCACACTGGCTAGGGAATTCTGGGTAGTGAAGATCACACATCGGGAAATTGCCAAGATTGAAAAACACTGATTTACAGTATCCCTCTCTCCTGGCAGCTGCAACTAACATTTGCTGTTCTTTCATTAAATTTGCTGTTCTTTCATTTCTAATCAGACTCACTGCTTTAAGGAGGCTTGTTAGAAGAGGAGAAGATTGAGATGACGACGACGACGACGACGACGATGATGATGATGATGATGATGCATCAGGTTGGGGAAGGACAGAGTAATATTTACCTGGTCTCTTTCAGCAGCCACCTCTTCCAGCTGTTTTAAAATAGCCTTGATACGATCTTGATAAATTTGGTTATCATTTTGCAAGGAAGTGCATCTCAGTTCCAGCAGCTCCTTCTCTCCTACAAGCTGACAATATAATACAACGTGAGCCAAAGGGAGAATGTCTGGATATTGTCTCATGCAGGGCACTGTTCCCTTAGCCAGATTTTGGGAGAGAGGAGGAATTGACATAAAATTAACGACCACAATTGAGACTGGAATCTCGGTCGTTGAGCAAATTTGTCACTAAGCGAGATGCCCACGTGACTACGTTGCTCAAAGACTGCAATTCCAGCACTCCCGGTTGCGGTCATTAAGTGATCTCCAGGGTCGGTCGTTAAGCGGACGGGGCGAAAGAGCAGCCTGAAAGAGCTGCCTGTCAAAGGGTTCCCCTCCCCTCTTGCAGAGAGAGGAAATCCTTGTTGGGGCTGCAGGAATGAAGAACTTCAGGATCCGAGCTTCGTTCTTGCAGCTCCATGAAGGGTTTCCCTCCCCTACGTTCCCCCCCGCCCCGCTTGCAACCTTCCCTGCCGGCTTCCCCATTGACTTTCTGGGGAAGCCGGCAGACAAGACTGCAAATGGCGATCACATGATCGCGGGGCTCTTGGCAACCGGTCATCAATGCGAGCCGGTTGCCAAGCGCCTGAAATGCGGTCACATGAACGTGGAGGGGGGGTGGCACAACGTTTCACGACACCCAGAAGTGCTTTACGGGCCGTAAAGCACCCTTTCCAAGGCCGTCATTGTTTTGAATGGTCGTTAAGTGAGGACTATCTGTCCTTTGACTGCTTCTTTTAAAAACGTCTAAGGAAAAAAAATGATTCTGGTTGAAACAACATCCATCTCTATCTGCTCAGGCACGTTCAGATTTTCGATCAGGCTCTGAACTGCCTCCATCCAAACTCTGAAACTCCGGAGCAAGCCTTTGAGTCAGGGCGAATCCTTCACGGTCATCTTTATGACTGCGATTCTGAAGAAGTCCATCTGCCTTGGCCTTTGCGATCTTGGGTAGAATACAACATTGTAAGGCGGGAGAAGGTACTGAAATGGTGTCAGGGGTTGTAGCTCCATAGAAAGGCCGCCTTTCGCCCGCAAAAGGTCTCTGAGTGGAGCTACGCTTCGAAAACGATTCCGAGACTTGAAAAACAGTGCGACTGCAGTAAGAGTCGCACTACAGTAATTCTTCACTGAGTGAATTCCTCATTAAGAAGCAGCACCGTTTCACACATTCTGGGGAAATGTGAAAAAAACACAACAGGCTGCTTTTAGTGAACAGGAGACGTGCTGCACTCGTGAGGGTCGCAAAGCACTTCCTTGGACTTGTTTCTGAAGCGGGTTTGGAGCTACGAAACTGCTGCTGCGAGTCACTGACCAGCTTCCCAGAGGAGGGCAGATCATGGTTTAGCCATACAGGTAGTCCTCGCTTAACGGCCACAATTGGGACAGGAATTTTGGTTGCTAAGTGAAGCTGTCATTAAGTGAATCTGACACGACCTTACGACCTTTTTCAGTGGTCATTAAGTGAAACACTGCGGGTTTTAAGCGAACCACGTGGTCGTTAAGCAAATCACGTGGTTCCCCATTGATTTTGCTTGCCAAAAGCCGGATGGGAAGGTAGAAAAGGGTGATCACGTGACCACGGGATGCTGCGATGGTCATAAATGTGAACTGGCTGCCAAGGGCCCAAATTGTGATCACGTGACCGCGGTGACGCGCAACGGTTGTAAGTGTGAGTTCCGGTCATAAGTCGTTTTTCTCAGCACCGTTGTAAGTCCGAACCATCACTAAATGAATGGTTGTTAAGCGAGGACTACCTGTAGTGGTTCAGACAGCCCTCTAAGCTAAAAACAAACAACTCTCAGCAGAATTTTAATGTGATGTGCAGAGTTGGAGCGTAATACTGAGGCAGATAAATGCTGGTGAAAGTTGTTGCTGAATGGAGGAACATAGGGGTTCTAGGTTCCATTTTCTGGGTGAATTGGGGGGCATTTCCAATGTTCTCAAGGGCCACTTGGCATGCCTCCACGCTCTACCTGGAAATTACGGCTGTCCCCCTCGAACCCTTTCCGGGCCGCAGCGATCTCCCCCGCCCTTCCCGAGACAACCCGTTTCCCTCCAGGGCTTGCCGAGACGGAATGCTCCAGCTGTGGCTTGGCAGGCCTGGCAGCTTACTTTGTCCCGCCCATCTTCGGTTCTCTGGAGCACTTGGCGTAAATCACAGACGGTGTTCACCAGCTCCTGCTGCTCCTTCAGCACCCGCCTCCACTCGGCCTCGAGCGCCTGGGGGGAGACACCGTCTGTCTCGGAGCTGCCGTTCTTGGTGACCTACGAGGGGCGGAAAGGAGACAAAAGGCACGGAATTTGGCACTTCTCCACGCCACCCCCTTTGTGCTGACCCCCGTCTCCCACCGCTGCCTTCTTCCTGGACCTTGGAGAGATGCCGTATTAACTGGGCATTATCTCAGGGATGGGCTAGATGGTCCCTCCCAACCCTACAATTCTGTGATTCTGGCCTGAAGGACTCGGTCCACATCCCGTCGTCCTCGTGGTGCTTTGGGTTTTTCAGAGATGCCCAGCATTTATAAGCCTTCCTCTGAAAACAGAGGCGCTTGAATTCCTTTTTAAAGAGGAAGGAAGGAAATCTCCTTTCGGGTTGGTCTATAACTTCTCCTCTTGGGTCCGGGACAAACATTTTTTGCGTAGCTTCACTTTCCTGCATTTTACTGGAATAATTAACAGCCAGCCTATCCGTTGAGATCCATTTCAGTTTCTCCTACTTCCTCATTTTTAGAAGTCTGTCAAACCTGGTTTCTTGAATTTAAGGCTTTTCGTAAAGTTTCCATAAAAATCCGCATGCATTCTGGCGCCCCTTTCTCCAAACCCTTTACTTGCAATTTTGCCTAAGTTGCCCCGTTTTCGCAAACCGTCTCCCACAGCGTTCGGCAAATGGTTCCCCCCTCCCTGGACTGGAAGAGACCTGCAGGGTGCTCTCAAGCTCCTTGTTCTTGGCCCACAGCAAGTCCTTCTCCCGCTGGATTTCCCACACCGCCTCGTGGCTGGGCCGCTGCTCGATGGCGTGCTTGAGTTTCAGCGTGTGCTTCCGCTCCAGGTCGCAGTCATCTTCAGCCTTGACCAGGCTGTGCCGCAGGGAGTCAACCTTGGGGGCAGGATGGGGCGGAGTTGCCCAGAAGGAGGAAAAATGGGTGGGGGGGGGAAAGATCAAATTCTGCACACAGCCTCCTTTTGATTCCAGTAGAGCCCCGAATGCTTGGATTCCCAGGATATGCTAACGCAGGGGTCCCCAACCTTTTTGGCACCAGGGACGATTTTTCCGCGGACCGGGGGGGCAGGGTTTGCAGGCAGGAGCCAATCGCGTGCGCCGGAGGGCAGGGTTTGCGGGTGGGAGCCAATCACAAGTGCCGGGGGCGGGGTTTGCGGGCGGGAGCCAATTGTGCGGAAGGGGGTGGGGCTTGCAGGCGGGAGCCCCGCGGCCCAGTTCCCCACAGGTTGGGGACCCCTGTGCTAACGCACAAAGGGCTCACCAAAATGAAAAATAATTAAGCCCGTGTAAATGTGGCTGCTAGGTTTTACATTGACCTGGTTCGATGGGTTGCACAAATGTGGCTGGTATATTCGTGGCAGAGCTGGCATCTGAACTCAGGTCTTTCCAAGCTTAACACCAGCCCTGGCCTGCTATGTTTCCCTCTTCCCCAAGGGATGCAAGGAAGGGCACCGTGGCCTACCTCCAGCTGCAGGTCCCGATTCTTCATCAGTGCCACGTTCTTCTCCTCGCTCTGCTTGGCATAGCTCATGGCCAGCTCGTAGTTCTCGTCTCGGCAGAGCTTCAGTTCCCTGCTAAGGGCGTCCCTCTCCTCCTTCGCCTTGTGTGCCCGCTCCTGGTACTTGCGCAGGACGTTGTCCCTCACCCTCATCTGCTTGATGGTGTCCTCCTTGGTGCAGAGGGCCACGTTCAGCTCCTGGACCTTCTGCCTCTCTTCTCGGATGGCGCCCTGCAGCTTCGAGACCTCGCTCATCAGCAGCTCCATCAGGCTGGACTCCCCCGCTGTGTCTGCAGAGCAGAGGAACGTGGGCGAGAGCAGGAAGGGGACCCGAAGACCACAATGGCATTTCCCAAGGCTCTCCATGAGGAGGACCCCATCTGGCCTGGAACTGGTATTTGAAAGCCAAGGGAAGTTTCAATATTCAGCTTTGCCAGACACCCCAGTTGCTGAGGTCTTCAACGGGCAAAGCAGGAATTACCTGGACGTATGATGCCACCAGAAGAATCTAGGAGAGCTGCCAGAGCAAACTGTTACCTATAATCATAGAGAAGACCCGGCTGGGATCGTTGCCCGTTACTTTCTTGTAGAGATGCGGGTAGTACAATTCCAGACTCTCGAGGAAAGCCGCAAACCCCTTTTTGCCCGTCCTCTGGAGAATATCTAGGAGAAGGCCTGCAAAAAAGCACAGAGAGGCTCCCTTTCAAACCTCAACTCCTGGACTGATCCGGCAGTGGAACTCGGTGGTCTAAATCGCTCCTTTCCCTTCCGGCATTCCCACTGCCAGAGGAACTAGAAAACTAATTTCTAATCTTGGCGATTGGCTTCTCTTTAAATGCCCAAAGATAACGAAGAAGTCCCAGATGGGCCCTTGGAAGATCAGTGAAAATGCTGCACTGCAATTCTCAAGAAACAGATGCCCTTAATTTCTCCCCCACCCCCCACCCCCACCCCGCTTCCTAGCAGATAAATATCTCCAGACGGAGCCTGTCGGATACAAAAGTAAGATTTGGATCAATTGCAGATCTCTACTAAACTGTGAAATTCACTTTCCATTTAGCCTACCTGATCCTTTTTGGAAAAAAAGCACTCGTAATAGCATTGGAATTAATGAATTATGAAATGCAAAATCCAAGATTATCAGAACAAAGGAGGATGAGTCAGAGTTTTGCATCCCCCAATTTTAAGGAAATGTAAAGGAGATGCGTCACAGCTGCATCAGATAAGAGGGTACCAAAAGTAGGAGCGAAGGAAGCAAGAAGAAAAGCTTCCCGGCTGGGCCAGAAGTTTCAGCCTGGGGGTTTGTGATCAAACTCAATTTCAGGAAGGAGTGTTTTGCACAGGATGAAATGGAAAAGAGGTGAAACACTTACTAGGATCCACCTGGTTCTCCCCATTAAGGAAGAAGAATGGAATATCAGATGAGGGCTGAGTTTTCCCACTCCTTTTCCTTCTGAACCTTAAAAAGGGCGCCAGCTAAACTCCACCCTGGAAGCTTCTTGTTCAATATATTGTGCAAACTCACATTTCTTGCAAACCCAGAAAATCAGCGGGTACCTGTTTTCCTCTTCCTGAGCACCAGACTGGGATCGTTGAGGATCTGCTCCTCGTCATCATGGTTTATGACTCGGCACTGCCGGAGGTAAGGCGTTATTCTGGAAGGGTCGATCACCGAAATCAGCTTCACACGGAAGCTTTCCAGCTTGTACCAACAAGTCTCATCGTCCTCATCCTCCGGGTCGGACATGGTGGGGGGAGAAAAGTGGTGGCTGGACTTGGGGTCTTCTCTGAAAATGCAGGAGGGAGGTGACTTCAACTGGAAAGCAAATGGGACATTAGCTCAATCATAGCTTCTTCACAAAGACTTTTTATCAAAAAAGTGAACCCTTCCTTCCTTCCTTCCTTCCTTCCTTCCTTCCTTCCTCATCCATCACCTACCTTCCTTCCTTCCTTCCTTCCTTCCTTCCTTCCTTCCTTCCTTCCTTCCTCATCCATCTCCTTCCTTCCTTCCTTCCTTCCTTCCTTCCTTCCTTCCTTCCTTCCTCATCCATCTCCTTCCTTCCTTCCTTCCTTCCTTCCTTCCTTCCTTCCTTCCTTCCTTCCTTCCTTCCTTCCTCATCCATCACCTACCTACCTTCCTTCCTTCCTTCCTTCCTTCCTCATCCATCTCCTTCCTTCCTTCCTTCCTTCCTTCCTTCCTTCCTTCCTTCCTCATCCATCTCCTTCCTTCCTTCCTTCCTCATCCATCTCCTTCCTTCCTTCCTTCCTTCCTTCCTTCCTCATCCATCTCCTTCCTTCCTTCCTTCCTTCCTTCCTTCCTTCCTTCCTTCCTTCCTTCCTTCCCTACGTTGCTTCTGACTTCATCACATCTCCCTGTCTCTCTCTCCCTCTCTGTGAATCCAGAGTGTGTCAGGATACCACCTGTACTTCCTAGCTGGTGGCGTGTGAGGAAGAGTATTTTGGTTTGCAATGTAGACTCTAGATTAGAGATGCTTGCGTAACAGAATAGCCAAAACATGCCATAGGTGACAAGTGTTGTTCTTGGCATTAGCACATCTGTAACTGAGGCTGCTAACTTATACCTTCTCTGTCTTCCTAAAAGCACTGGGTGAAATCTTTGACGGCCAAAGCCATGATGGGTGGCAGAGGTCAATGTCTGTGGGCCCATCTGGCGACGTCTCCGGCACGTGGAAGATTGTGGCTTGGGATGGAAGAGAAGTAAAGGGTAAAGGGCTCGAGTTAAGAAATGACATGACATGACATGACATGACAAAAAAGAGTGTCTTTTAAAGTATGAGAAAGGGGAAGGATGTTATAAATCTGAACAACGCTAGGTTGATCTTGTGGAGCTGCATGGGAGGAAGTGAAGCTGTAGACTTCATTATGAATCAAAGGGCTGAAATGTATCTCAGAACATAGGTGCCACCTAGGGCGTGGTGGCTCAGCGGGTAAGATGCCAGGCTTGTTGATCGGAAGATCACAAGTTCGGAGGATCGAATCCCTAGTCCCGCATGACGGAGTGAGCTCCCGCACTCGCCCCAGATCTTGTCCACCTAGTCATTCGAAAGCATGCAAATGCAAGTAGATGAATAGGTACCACTTCGGTGGGAAGGTAACAGCGTTCCGCGCGTGTCATGTGGCCACATGACCGCAGAAACATCTTCAGACAACGCTGGCTCTTCGGCTAAACGAACGGAGATGAGCACCGGCCCCTAGAGTCGGACACGGCTGCACAAATGTGCGGGGGGAACCTTTACCTTTACTTTAGGGTGTGGTGGTGTAAAAGAAGGCATCCAGAGGCTGGTGATAGTCACAGGTTATGCTCCAGGGAATGGTGGTCATGGATGAATTAGCTATGAGGTGGAGGGGAAATGGCACAACCTGCTAACTGAATGGGATCCAGAAGGAAAAGATCTGTTGGGTGACACGCATGGAAGGCTGGGAATGAGATAAAAGAATACAGAGAAGGCAATTGAGGTATTCAGCGATCCCAAAGCCACCCATAGTGGGAACTGTTTGGTGAATATCTACTTAGAAAAAGATTGGTTTGTTCTGAATAAGTGAGTTAAGCATTGCAGGAGAGCTGGGTTTCTACGGTAGCCAAACCTCAGGGGGAGTGTATTAGCACCTTTTCCTACTATCAAGTATTTTTAAAAGAGATTAAGCTCTTGTGGGCTTCAGCTTCTGCCTTTTGATAACATTTCTTGGTCGGAAAAGATGCTCCAGACTCCTGATTTATAGGTGAAGGACAGGTCTGTTCATACATGCACGTGGCAAAGGAATGAAGAAAACGGTTAAAGCAGAATTGACTGTGGATGAGGAAAGGCTGAATGACGAAGGCTCACAAGGGTGATGGGAGAGACCAATTTTTGGTAGGCCAAGTGTGGATTTTAGGAAAATAAGGAAAGAAAGAAGAGTGAAATGAGTCTAACTGCAAGAAGAGGAAGGACCAATCCTGCAGGAACAAGAGATCAGAAGACAGATGAATCTCCCAACAGAGCAAAGGGAAAGGGGGTATAAGAAAGAGGATGTGGAAGCTGCTTGCAACAGAGTGAAAATAATTATATTTACAAGGGCCAGAGAAGCATGTGGAGTTACACAAATGGAAACTATGAAAAAGGATGATCGGTGGGAGGATGAAGTGAAAGAGGCTTGGAGCAACGCATTTGAAATTGACTGCTGCAAAAAATTAGGACGCAAGGTATTCTGCGATGTGTATAGAGCGAAAAAGAGAGTTACAAGGGACGTCCTCAAAAGGAGCAGGGAAGGATTAAGATGCCAAGAGGCAGAGCTGTCTTGGTGGAAAGAAAAGATGGTTTGGGAAGAGGATCAACTGAGCTCCGAGGAGCCTCCAGCAGAGTGAATGGAATGAAACAAAAAGCCATGAATTGATTTGGGATGCAGCTGAAGGGACCTTTGTATGAGAAGGACCGAGATGTGACAAACAGCACAACTGAAATGAATGCTAGAAATGTCAGGATGAAAAGGAAATCATAAATGCTCAGAGAATGTGGAAAAATGGTAAGGCCAGAGACGTAGATAGTGGAGTTGGAAAACATTTAAATATAGTTGTGGTTTGCTGATGGAGTGCCTGTGGTTACGGGTGACAGCTGGAAAAACGCCACCATGGTTCCCCTATGCAAAGAGAAAGCTAGCCCATTTACAGGATGATGGATTTGCTAGGACTTCCCGGGAGAGGACGTAGCAGAGGTCTGTTTGAAAGGACAGAAGAGCGGGCAAGGAGCAACGCGGGGAAGCACAGCGAAACCTCAAGGAATTGTTCCCCTCTGATGTGTCTCGGTCAGGCCCCATTGGGAATGCGGGGTCCGGTTCTGGGCACCGCAGTCTGAACAGGATAGCGACAAAATGGAGCAAGCTTAGAGAGGGCTACCAAGGTGGTGAGGGGGCTGGGAAACCAGGCCTGATAAGGTTAAAGGATCTGGGCAGGTTCAACCTACAGAAAAGACAAACGAAGGGAGACGGGCCAAGTCTTCAGATACCTGAAGGGATGTCAACGGAAGAGGGGGTGGACTGATTCTCGACTGCTCCAGAGGGCAAGGTCAGAAGCAACAGGTCCAAACTAGGAATTAGAAATTAGACACCAGAAGCTTCCTGATGAAACCAGCTGTCATGCAGTGGAACAGGTTGCCACGTGAAGTGATCAGTTCTCCTTCGCTACTGGTCTTCAAAGAGAAGCTGGATGGTCCTCTCTTGGAGATGCTCTAGTGTAGAGCTTTCCAAACTGTATGTCACAACACGTGTGTCGGCTGCAGTGTGCCACGCGAACATAGAGAGAAACCTCTGAGTCGGACGCTCAGAGCCTCAAGCGCCTCGCTGCTGCTGCCTCTGAGCCTTGCCAGGATTCCGTGCAGGTCCTAGTTCCTGCCTTGTGCCCTGCTGCCTCCAAACCTGCTGTGATTCCGCGCAGGTCCTAGTGCCTGCCTTGTGCCTTGCTGCCTCCAAACCTGCCCTGCCAGGATTCTACGCAGGTCCTAGTGCCTGCCCTGTGCCCTGCTGCCTCGAAACCTGCTGTGATTCCGCGCAGGTCCTAGTGCCTGCCTTGTGCCTTGCTGTCTCCAAACCGGCTGTGATTCCACACAGGTCCTAGTTCCTGCCTTGTGCCTTGCTGCCTCCAAACCTGCCCTGCCAGGATTCCACGCAGGTCCTAGTGCCTGCCTTGTGCCCTGCTGCCTCCAAACCTGCTGTGATTCTGCGCAGGTCCTAGTGCCTGCCTTGTGCCTTGCTGCCTCCAAACCTGCCCTGCCAGGATTCCACGCAGGTCCTAGTGCCTGCCCTGTGCCCTGCTGCCTCGAAACCTGCTGTGATTCCGCGCAGGTCCTAGTGCCTGCCTTGTGCCTTGCTGTCTCCAAACCGGCTGTGATTCCACACAGGTCCTAGTTCCTGCCTTGTGCCTTGCTGCCTCCAAACCTGCCCTGCTGTGATTCCGCACAGGTCCTAGTGCCTGCCTTGTGCCTTGCTGCCTCCAAACCTGCCCTGCTGTGATTCCATGCTGATCCTAGTGCCTGCCTTGTGCCTTGCTGCCTCCAAACCTGCTGTGATTCCATGCAGGCCCTAGTACCTGCCTTGTGCCTTGCTGCCTCCAAACCTGCTGTGATTCCACGCAGGTCCTAGTGCCTGCCTTGTGCCTTGCTGCCTCCAAACCTGCTGTGATTCCACGCAGGTCCTCGTGCCTCCTTTGTGCCTTGCTGCCTCCAAACCTGCTGTGATTCCATGCTGATCCTAGTGCCTGCCTTGTGCCCTGCTGCCTCCAAACCTGCTGTGATTCCATGCAGGCCCTAGTGCCTGCCTTGTGCCTTGCTGCCTCCAAACCTGCTGTGATTCCACGCAGGTCCTAGTGCCTCCCTTGTGCCTTGCTGCCTCCAAACCTGCTGTGATTCCACGCAGGTCCTAGTGCCTCCTTTGTGCCTTGCTGCCTCCAAACCTGCTGTGATTCCATGCTGATCCTAGTGCCTGCCTTGTGCCCTGCTGCCTCCAAACCTGCTGTGATTCCACGCAGGTCCTAGTGCCTGCCTTCTGCCTTGCTGCCTCCAAACCTGCTCTGATTCCGCGCAGGTCCTAGTGCCTGCCTTGTGCCCTACTGCCTCCAAACCTGCTGTGATTCCGCACAGGTCCTAGTGCCAGCATTGTGCCCTGCTGTAAGAGGGGAGCTCTGTCCAAGCCTTGCCCTGCTGTAAAGGGGAACTCTGTTTTCATGAGATATGTTGTGTCCCCATACATTTCGCTGTTACAATTTATGTATGTGTCCATATCTCTTATAAGTTAGTTAGTTTAACCTCTGGTTTGCTAGTAACGCTGAATTACTGTGTCGCGAAATGATGCATGTCTAAAAAGTGTGTCACCCACATGAAAAGTTTGGAAAGCTCTGCTCTAGTGGATCCTGCATTGAACAGGGGTTGCATTAGATGACCTGGATCGGGCCTTTGAGCTGTATCATTCTATGATCCATGAAATATTCTGGATTTATCATGGACGGAGGCTGCTCCATCTTGACTGTGTTACATCTGATTTAAAATCCGGGCTCGATGGTGTCTGTTCGCTCTTTATCTCTGACTTGGCTTTGGACTGGTGCAGTAGAAAGGCCAACAAACAATTCTGTTTCGTCAAGGCTTAATCCGCAGTTTAAAAATGGAGGACTTTTAATGTGTACCTCAATGTTGTGTATATTGTGTTTCCTTATTCCTCTTACTAATTAATATGCTTTTAAAAGATTTCATTTCCTGAAATGAGTGAAGCAAAGAACATATTGGTGGAAGCAAAAAGAGAAAGGCCTGGAGAGGTTAGTGCATTGACTGAACTAAGTTTCCTTTTCTTTCCTCGCATGTCCTGCCTTTAGTTTTCCTTCCTTCTCTTCCTCTGAACTCCTTCACCAAGAGGACAAGGGGGCTCCCTGAACTCCCGATGGCTGTTCCCCCTCCCCGTCCAAAGGAGTCTTCCCAGCACCCCAGAAAGCTGCTCCCCCTTTCCACAGATGGTGCTGCTCGACACCCCACCTCTGCGCTGGTGCCAAAGCAGCCGCTATCTTTGACCCTCTTCTGTCTGCGGCTTGGAAGAGCCGAGAGCCGCAAGTGCCACGGTGCAGCCCTGAGGAAGAAACCTGCTCTGACGCCCGTTTTCCTGGCTGAGTCACTGAGAAGAGGAAGGGAAAGGAGCCGGGCACCCTGTCTCTGGAGGGGAAGCGCCCTTTACAGAAAGGCCCTGACGTCATCCTGAAAAGTAATTGCGAACTAGGCATCCAGAGAAGTAGGTCTTCTGTTTGCAGACTGCCATCAAATCGCTTGGAGGGCCGGCGTGTCTCCACTGGCATGAAAGGAAATAACCCTGGGAGATATTTGGGGGGGGGGGGGCGGAGGGGAGAAGGCTAACATGGGATGGGGGACCAGGATGGATGCGTTAAAAATTACGCACAGGGGAGAGAGAGTGAGTCAGCCACTCTCAAATACTAGAACTGAACAAGGTGACCCAAAGAATGTGAATAGCAGAAGGTACAGGAGAGGGGAACCGATGTATTGGCAGGCGATCCACTACATTAACAGCATCTTTGCTGCAAATATGGGTAGGATTCAAAAGTCATCAGAGCAATTTGACAGTGCAACCACCTATCCAGACTGGTGCTGAAGCTGCTCAGGGCAAGGGGGCTCCCTCCTGCGGGTTCTAATTACTTAAATATGTGATTTGATCAGATATTTTACCTGCCGGAATCAAATGATGTTCCGTGGCTCACAAAATCACCCAATACTAGAAAGCATTCAGGATATAACACTGTTAACTTAAAAAATAAAGCTTGAAAACTACACAGAGATCAAACTTGACAAGCAATCACAAAGATAAAAAAAGCAATAAATAAGAAGGTGGCCATGATCACAACTCAAATGCTCTTCCGAATAACTCAGAACTGATCAAGTGCTGATGAGTCACTGATAAAATGCTAATCAAGAGGGGGACGGATCATATCTCAAGGGAAAGGCGTTCCTGAGCCTTCCTCCCCTTTAGGCTGCAAAGCAAGGACCACCAACAGGTTCTGTTGGACCCTCCTGGTCCCTCCCAATTCTATGAGCCAAATTCACAGAGAAACGGGCTTCTCGCTCGGATGTCTCCATACCTCCTCCACCTTCAACGGTGCTGGTACCCGGCTGACCTTCTTGGGTCTCGCTTAGTTGACCCAGCAAGGCTCTCTTGGGAGTATTCCATCCCTACTTCTGCAGTCCAAAATATCACAGCGTTGGATTCAGCGTCAAAAGAGCCCCTTTCGGCAGAGGTCGGCTCAGGCAGAGTTGCTCTCCTTCTCCCCCCCCCCCCAGGGCGCCAAGGAAATGTCCCTCCTTTGCCCAAGAATCCCGGTCCACCACCCTGAGCAGGAGCTTGCAGAAAACGTCTGGGCTGACCTACCGTGGTTCCAGCTCCTCAGCTCCAGCTCCTTCCAGGCTGCCTGGTCAAAGGAAGCAGCAGACTCTCCACAAGACATCAGGGAGGAAACGGAAAGGGAAGTTGCCCAAACAGTCCTTTGAAGAGAGAGAGAGAGAGAGAGAGAGAGAGAGAGAGAGAGAGAGAGAGAGAGAAGAGGAAGTGGCAAGGATTGAGGATTTGAGAATGTAGGCTTCCATGACAACTAGCCAATTTTCAAAAGTGGGTGGGCGGGTCCTGAGATATTTTCTGAGATGGGTTCAGATGCTCCCTCCAAGGAGATCTCCCTCCTGGGGAGCCTCTCTAAGGGCCATTGTACTTATCAGAAACCTGATCTCTCCTTGCCCGGCCATCTCCCACCCAGTACTGACTGACTGCTCTGGGTCACGGGCCTGAGAGCATCTCTTGCTCCACAGCTGTGTGTCTTGAACCCAGTCCAGAGGTTCAGCGTTGGCATCCTTCCTTCAGGCCCAGCAGGAGGGTCCCAGGGGTGCCAGACTTCCCCCCCACTGTGCTTGGGGTCTGACCACAGCCACGCCTTCAGGACCATTGGGACACTCATCGTGCGCTGCTTGCGCTAATCCTAGACAGCGGGAGGACCCGTCTTGGCCTTGCCTTCTCACTGGGAGAAAAGACCCCCAAAACTGCTCCAGTGAAGGCAGGAGACGCAGCTCAGCTCCTCCTTCAACAGCTACCGGATGGTCTCACCTAAGCGTTGGGTTCCTTCATCTGGCTTCAGAAAATTGAGCCTGTTCACATAATTAAACCGCCCAGAGTCGTTGCTATACGAGATGAGCGGTGAAGAAATATGATAGATACTGTAGATAGATAGATGGATGATAGATAGATGATAGATAGATAGATAGATAGATGATAGATAGATAGATAGATAGATAGACAGACAGACAGACAGACAGACAGACAGACAGACAGACAGACAGACAATGTAATCCAATGGGAGAAGGCAGTGTGGAACAAAAGGGGAATTCCCACATCATATCCCCCCCCCCCCCGAATTTGCTATTCACGTCTTTTAAGGGTTACGTGTTAAAAGCAAACATGGTGACCCTCTTTTGTGAGCTGAACATTCCTTAGAGGACATTCAGCCCGAAATGGGACCCTCCCCATGTAGCCCGAGGCAGTTATAGGCTCACGGACACTTGGCTGTCCTACCAGACTGTTGCACTCTTCAGAAAATAATATTGAAAAATGAAGATATTAGAAGCAAAGCAATTTAGGAATATCCAACGATGAACCAACCAGCACAGAATGGGCCAAACACAGATCGTAGAAAATAAATAATGACGCTTGGGTGGAGCTGAGTGTTTTGATTGGGAGTGGATGGTTCAAACTATTATCAGAAGTAAAGAGAGCTCAAAGGGGGCACCCAGAAGGAAGACTGGAGGGAAGCGAGGGAGGCCCAGTTAAGTGTCCGGGAAGGTCGATTGAACTACGATTAAGCTCAGGTATGAAGAAAAGGATTCCACAGCAGGGGAATAAGAAAAGGAGCTAAACTGCACGGGAGTCTGTAAAACACAAAATGAAAGAAGTATTCTGAAATGCCTTTTTCTTTTCTTTTTCTTCCTGAGATTTGTCAAGTCACCCCTCTCGCAATTTGTGACTGAGTGCCGTACAACAACAGAAAGAAAGAAAGAAAGAAAGAAAGAAAGAAAGAAAGAAAGAAAGAAAGAAAGAAAGAAAGAAAGAAAGAAAGGCTATTTCATGGTTTAAATCATTTGTAAATTGGGTCAAGGGTCTTCCACACAACCTAAGTGTGTCAACTTGAGTGTATGCTGTATTATCAGCCCAAACATTCAAGGGTATGCAAACTTCTGGCCTAGGCCATTTTGCCATTTCCTTTATTGCTATGGTTTGTTTAATGATTGTGCTATTCTGTGATACATAATAGTTTAATCTGAATCACATTACAAATTTTAAGTGTTTGTTCTGATCACTCATGTTTTCTTTTAAAATAGTCCTCACCTTACAAATTCTGCAAGGGGTACGTAAACTTATGAGCTCAGCTGTATTCAATTCCACATACTAATATCATCACAATGTGGTTGTGCGCCGTAAAGCATCTGGGCCATAACCTTTGCTTCACACAACTTCAGTGACACAACTTCAGTGCTGCAGGAATACATTCCTTGCCTTGGGCGTGAAAGAGCTCTGAAGGGATATGGGGAAACCCGGCTCACAAACCTTGGCCTGGAAAACACCATGCTGTAACATTTCCCCATGATGCAACATTACTGAACCAAAGATTGTGCCTGAACCAAAGAATTGTTACCCAAGGATGACCCTTGAGATGGGGCTCAGCAAGCCCCAAAGAATACTGCATAAGAAATGTTAAGTGTGAAGCTCTGAAACCAATTCTACCTCTCTCAGGAATGCATAACAGTCTGGGACCATCTATCTGGTCAGCATCTTCTTCCTGAGACAAGCTAACATGTTTACCTAACCTTCTTGTAATAAATGCCTTGCTTCCCCTCTCCTGAGATGTAAATATGTTAAACTGAGATTTTATGGTTCTGACCCTTTGTGATTCAACCTGCTTGTATAACCCAATGTCTCTGTAAAAGTTACTGTTGTCTCTGTAAGATGCAAGTATTTCTTTGGTGTGAATGTTCCAACAACTGGTGTAAATGTTCCCAATTCTATCCCTTGAAACTATGTTGATGACCCACGTCATCCCTTGACCTGGTGAATCCCAGAATCCTTCAGCTCTGGGAGGGACCCTGTCCCCTAAGAACCAGCCAATCCCAGGGAATGGTCATCAGACACCTCGCCCACATATGGGCATACCATCCTCACTTCCTGCTTGTATTCCCTGTATAAAAGTTTGTGCACCCTTATGCTCAGGGTGGTGGTTTCATTCAGAGGTCACTTGCACGTGACAACTGTCTGGCTGCCACCTGGCAACCTTTGCTTGGCCAAATAAATCTTGATGCTGTTCCTTTTTACAAAGTCTCCTTCATGTATTTGGCTTTCTCTAAAGGCGCGTGGTAAGTTTTGGTGCCTTACAGCTCCTCCGTGCTGATTGTTTCATGTAATCTCTATGGGTTTTCCAAATGCCAGGAGCATCTAGGACCATCCCCAGATATCTGAAACAGATATTTTGCCACCACAGACTAACACAACTCCCTCCTTAAAGAGGCAGGATGTCATGGGTCACAAGTCCCATCGTCACAGCAGGACTATTGAAAGTACCATACAAGCAGGAAAGCCAGGGGAAAAAAATCCAAATCAATTCCCCAGGGTAATGGCGACAAACTGGGTCTAACACCACAGTCCTTGATTAAACTATTCTCCCCTGTTCAGGGAGATGGGCGGGGATAAATTTAAATAATAAACAAATAAACAAACAAACAGAGGAACGTAAACTCCAAATCAACAGTCCAAGACAGCGAGAGAAAATAACTCCTCCCTGCCTTCAAGGAAACTAGATTAAAAGAGGGCTACAACCTGGCTAAAAAGATCAGAGGCTGCAGGCACACACCCCTTATTTTAACTTAAAATCCCGTTAATTGGCTACTGTGCGAGGGTCTCCCTGCAAGTATCTTGCTTTGGTGATGGCTGCAGTAGCTGTAATTATGGGCCCAAGTCTCCCCTGGCTAACAGAAACCTCCCATCTTGGCTCTGGATGTTTGGTTCCCAGTCCCTCCTCCCCAGCACCTTTACAGCCAGCATCAGACTGCACCTGGGAAAAAAGTGCAGCAAGGACCATATTTCTACAACAAGAGATTTGCACACACATCCACTGATTGCCATCCTCAATTCAGATTCCAAAATCAGCTGTCAATTTGGCATGGGACAATCATACAGGGGCACTTCCAGGTCCCATCTCTTCCTCGTCTAGCGTTGAACTAGCAATGAAAACGGGCCGGTTCTTGGTGGAGAGGGTCGGCCGAGTGCTCAGGAACACGCACACTGCACAATTCAGGCCAAGGCTAGCCTTGCTCAGCCCCCATCCGGGACCTTCACAAGGCCAAAGACCTTTGATTCAAACCACAGGTGGCTCCTTCATCCCTGAACGGTAATTTTCCTTCTCCCCACCAGGTGGCAGTAATGCTGCACATAGAAGATGGTACTGCAGTGAAAGACTTCTGGAACTGACTGCAAATAGGCAGGGAAACACCTCTCCCCCCCACCCCCCAACCCGGGACTCTCCAGGGAAAATTAAGGCAAAACAGAAGGAGAAGGAGACACACACCTTTGGCGTCCTGTGAAGAAGAGGGCTACAAAGGAAAAAAGAATCCACTTCAGAGGCTGGCCGCTTGGATCCAGTCTCTCCTCCTGCCCACCCTCCCGGACCCTAAAATCTCTCCTGGAAAAGGAGACCCGAAGCGAACAGGAGCTGCCTCTTGCAGGGAAAGACCCGCAGACAAGTGGTGCTCTGAATCAAAACGAGCAAGGAGGACGGAGGTGGGGAACGGGGACAATTGTCCAGGAAGGGACTCTTTCTCAAGGGTGCTTCAATTAATTAATGAAATTGAATTTAGAGGCCGACCAACTCCAGACAAGTCTTGGCGACTTAACGTGATGGGATAAAAAACAGTAAGAGGTTCATTAAAAATTCCTGAATGCCGAGAAGAACATACACAACACCCCCAAAACACACACACCCCAAAACTGATGGGGCTCAAAAGCCACCCTACCCCCAGGGCTCAGAGCAAACCCAAGTTTTAACAACACGTGGGCATGTTACGGCACGCCCATCGCTGCCGCAGTCTGGGCCAATCGTAGCTTCTGGGTGGCCTTCAAGGGCAGCCCCATGCATTGCAGCAGTCCAGTCGAGGCGACTGTCGATCTAGGGGCCTCCCAGTCTAGGAACGGGCGCAACTGGCACACCAGGCGGATCCGTGCAAAGGGCCTCCAGGCCACAGCTGCCACCTGCTCTTCAAGCAGGAGCTGAAGTCCAGGACGACCCCCACCTGGCACACCCATCTCCAACGGGAAAGCGAAGCCCCGTCCGAGGCTGAAGACGAAGTCGAACAGGAGGGAAAGAGCGCTGCGCCCCAAGTGAGGAGCCGGGGCGTGACCTCCTCTCCAGCGTGCCAACTCCAACGGAAACTGGCCGTGGAGGAGGAGGGAGGCCCGCCCCAGCACGGGGCCGCCCATCTCCAAACCCGGCCCAGGACACTGTGGTCGATGGCTCTACGAGGTAGACCAGATCAAGAAACAGACGCCGCGTAGGCCTAAATTTACTGATCTTTTCTTGCCTTGGTAACAGATCTTCCCTGTCTCTGTCAAGGCCATCCTCTCTACTCTCCACAACCCCCATCCTGGCTCCGCCACAGGCCATCCACAAGCACAACCAAAGCTGTCTCTGTACTAGATCCCGGCCTGAAACTTGATTGAAGCGGATCCAGATAATCCACTTTCACCAGGGTCCTCAGCAGCTGCAGTCTTTTTTTTTATTATTAAAAGCTTTATTAAATTTAGAACAAAGATAAAAACTACAAAAAAATAAAATTACATAAAAAAACAAGAAAAAAGTGAAAAAACAAAATGAAAAAAGATTTTTAGAAGATTATACAACAAGATGACTTCCGACTTTCAACAAGAATATACAGCAATTTCCATCATTAATCCCTTACTCTAAATCTAACCAGGATCACATTATTGTTATAAATCATCCCATTTGTTGTTTATTCGTTCAGTCGCTTCCAACTCTTTGTGACTTCATGGACCGGCCCATACCAGAGCTTCCTGTCGGGCCATCGCCATCGCCAGCTCCCCCACGGTCGAGTCCGTCACCTCCAGAATATCATCCATCCATCTTGCCCTTGGTCGGCCCCTCTTCCTTTGGCCTTCCACTTTCCCCAGCATCAGCATCTTCTCCAGGGTATCCTGTCTTCTCATTATGTGGCCAAAGTACTTCAGTTTTGCCTTTAATAAAAAAAAATAATCCCATAGGCATTATAAAAATCAGTAAGAGCAATGGCTTCTTCCCCTTATATATAAAGAAAAATAAACAAATATATAAACCTCCAAATCAACTCCCCCCCCATAGAAACCCACTTATGAAATGTTTTCCTCCTACCACTATTTTATTATTTCTGGCCACTATATTAACAATCAAATTATAAAAACATTTTAAAAACATTTAAATTATCTACTTTTATGCTTAGTACTACTATAACAATCTTACCCCTATTAAACCTTAAAAAATAAAACAAATTACAAAAAAAATAGAATCATACGACCTTGAAATAAATCCACATACTTATTCTTGATTTCTTATCCCACCTCAAAATAAACCAGAACATTTATTTGTCTCCATATTATACACAGGGTGTTTTTAATAGAAAAATCAAAAAACCCATCTGCCCCCCTTAAAAAGTCAGCAGAAAATTTCCCACATAGCAGAGCCATCTCATTCTCAAAACAAACCCTAAGACCAGTCATTATCTTGCAAGTCGAACTGTAACTCCTTCAAGTCCTCAGCCAATTGATACATTTTAAAGATAATATCCCAAAAATCTTGCAAATTAGCTTGATCAACTTAATATCAGTAGACAACCAGGTCAACTGTGCCCAACTAGGCTACCCAATTTGCTGTCAACATTTGCCTCACCAGGCTTCCTTAATAGTATCTCATCGATACTTACATCCACTCCTAACAGTTGGCCAGACGGGTCAGAGTGGGCTGGGAGTCAGACATTCGGGGCGTCCCCCGCTCCCCGTGGAGAGTCTCGCACCTCAAGGGTCTCAGTTGCAGGTCATCCTTCTTTTATAGCTGACTGTGTTAAATCCAAATTCACGTCACAGTCAGTGTCAGAACTGTATACGTCACAGCCAGTTGAGCGTTCCTTCTGACCTGGTTCCGAACTTTGTTGTTTTGCATAGAGCTGGCATCCTTGTTCCGTACCTCCTTGCACCCACTATCTGTTCCAACTGTTATCTGTTCTTGATAACACACACTCCTTATTCCACCCCAGTGGGTTCATGAACAGGACAAGCATGGCTCACTACCTGGTTCTATCAAAACTATGATTTTATATATATATATATTAAATGAACTTATTACGATAATCAATATATAATTTCATTACACTAGAACCACATTAACCGCAGAGAGCCTGGATTTATTGTCTTGGTTTAGTTGACGTTTGTTTCTTCCTAATTTGCAGGCCTACAACATCAACCCAACTGAAAATGTGATTCCCCTCCCTGGAATGCCTGAGTAGGGTTCTTTCTCTTGCTCCGAGAAAGCCACAGGCAGCCCCTTAGCAGCCTGAAGGCATGAGTACCCACACGCGTGCATCTGTGTGCACACACACGGCCTGTCACATCTTCTCCGCCATGTCCTACAAGAAAAGAGTACAAAAAATCACGTTCAATGGCTAGAAGGAACCTCACAAAGCGTTGCTTCAAAAAAAGGGCTAATTAGTGGGGTTTTTTGTTGTTTTCTTCTGGTTTCAACCGAAGACATCTGTTCCTATCGCTCTGGATCTTTTTCTCCCTCTCCTTTGCTCAGAAATTCCAGCAGTTTGGGGTCTTCAGGGAAGAGTTCGAAAGTGTCTTCGCGTGCCACCCGCCTCACTTTCTCTCCTTTGGCTGCGAGGATTTCCTCAATGTTCCTAATTCACAGACAAAGTGTGTTACAAGAAGGTGGCAAGCATTACTGAAGAAAAAGCTTTGGTTTGTGAACATTAGAGCTGACTCTAATGGAAAATTGCAAACAGGAAAACACCCCCACCTTAACAATGACTGCATAGGCCATTCTTTCCACGTAAAAAAGAAGCAGAAACGATTTTTCCTCTTCATCTTACTTCAATTACATGAGGGTTATCATACGGATTTTGTGTTTTATTTATCTCGGTTTCCTGATCCTTTCAGAATCCCGTTGTTGAAAGAGAGTAGTCACAGCCAACAATAACCGAGTAAAATGCTTCAGATTTTGCTCACAGAAGGGATTCTGGCTTGGCACTCACTTTGCAAGCTAAAGCAGTAAACCAAGATTTGTATTGTCAAAGGCTTTCGAAGAACGTTAGGAACCACAACTTCCAGAATACGGCCACACAGCCCGGAAGACCCACAACAGCCAACCAAGATTTGTGGATTATGAATTTTGGCTTATTTACAAACCACTTGCTAGTCATCCTGGTTTTCTGAAACAAACTATTTCTGGATTGTTTAGCCATCTGCGTTAGTAAAGAAACCAAGTTGCTTGTATAAAAGAAACCCCAATTCTCCAGAAATCTATCTTTCTTTGAATCCATCAAACTCTCTCTTGGTACTGTGAAGTTATCCAGTTTTTTTCTTCTTTTGTCCTGGAACTGTAAGAGCTGCCTACTAAGCAGAAGATTAAATAAAGGGCTTCTCCTTGCGTGCAGATTTGCTTCCTAAACTTCAGCAGCCTTCACTGAAAACGAGCCAATAGCATTAGCTCTGCACTGTTCCCAGGAACTATATTTTTTTATTTTATTTATATAAAATATAAAATTTCTATAACCGCCCATCTCCCACTCAAGGAGGGACTCTGGGTGGTTCACAACCACAATAACATCATTAAAATACAATAAAAAACGCAATAAAGATATAAATACAATAAATATAATAAAAACCAAGAGGCAGGTGGTTCATACAGTGAAGCTAACCCATTCCAGCTTCACTCCAGGAGCTGAAGGATCGAGCCCTAACGAACAGAAAGGGGTGCGGAAGGACGGCACGCTCACCTTTTCCCATCCAAGTCAGAGAAACAGCCCAAGTTATCGGCAATCACATGATGGTTGTTGCACCCCGAACATTTCACTATGACGACTCCGTGATGATAAGCCACCTTGGAAAGAGGTTTTGCAGATCGTGTCCCGCATACCTGAAAGAGAAGCCAAGCTCCGCTCAGTGACATTTGGAAGTGCTTCTCTGGAATATCAAAGGCAGGGGAATTGGGAGGACATGCCCATTTATTTATGTATGGTGTACTTTGCTTCATTTGGAAGGCCGCCCAACTCCCAGTGACTCTGCGTGGCTTACAGAAGAGTGAAAAAAAAATAACTTGTACGCCTGGACAAAACACATATAGTATTACAAAACAAAACTGCCTGGGGCTCAACGAACAGCCTAACCCCCAGCCCAGGGGCAAAGCCACATCTGCAGAGACTTAGGGAAGCCTTGTCGGGTGAGCCGGGCAAATTTCCGGGGCGATGCTGTTCCAGAGGGGAGGCGTCTGCAGCTTTCTCAGCAGCAAAGTGTAAGCAATCAGCCACCGCTGCCGTTCCAATTTCCCAGCCCGGCTCCAGGTACTAAGCAGGCTGGACCTCAATTAACCTTTTCCAGATCAGTCCAGATCACAGGGTTATTCAGCTGAGTGGGCAAAGCATCCTCAGGTCAAGCCCAATGCCTGCTATCTTCCGAAGCACCTTCATGGCATTCTCTTGGCAGCAACACAGAAGGGACTGGTTCTTTTTGAAACTTTCCAGTGCTAACCGGCAGCTCTTGCATTTCCTGGTGGTCTCCTATCCAAGCGCCAACTACGCCTAAACAAGCTTTGCTTCCCAGATCAGCCAAGACTGTCCAGGCACTGAGGCGGCGTAACTAAGAGACGGAGAGTCACCCAGATGGAGAAGGTTCCCCTCTGTTCATTCCACCGCTGCACACAGTCGTTCCGTTCGTTTTCCCAGCTGATTGCCCGGTGCAAAAATGGCGCCCGCGGCCTCTCTTCCTTCCACCTCCATCCACCGCTGGGTGCAAAGATGGCGTCCGCGACGCATCTTCGACTTCCGCTTCGCGCCCACTGCAAAGATGGCGTCCTTGGCTTCGCTGTACTCCGCCGCTTCTATGCGGTAGGAGACGATGAGGGAGCATCGGGCGCCCCCCGCACAGGCCACCCGCCAAACCCGGAGCTCCGGCCCCCGCAGCTGCTGAGGAGCCGCCAGCCAGGACTTCTGAGGAGCGCTGCGCGGGTGGCGGCCGCCATCTTTATTGAGGGCAGACGCCGCGCCCTTTCCCAGCCCTTGAGGCGACCTCCATCCGTGCTGCAGGACCGGCACCAGCCACGAGGGGGCAGCAAAGGACGGGGCTTTGTGCCATCTGGCAGCCCTCGGGAGTCTTGCGCCTCAGAGATGCTCAGCCCCGGGTGTGGAGCGTGCGACCGGCCTTCCTGCCGAGGATGTGGGGCACCGGCTCTCCCCAGACTGGAGCTTCACAACAACCTGCCCAGGTAGTCCAGAGGAAGGCTTCATACACATCAAACAGTCTCTGGCACCGCACCTGAGGAGATTTGTCGGAGATGGCGCGGCGGGAGAGCCCGCCCCCACTTCCGGAATCCGTCCGACGCACGGAGCCAGGGACCCCGGAGGAGGGGAGGATCCCGAGGTGGGAGGAGCGGGGCGCTCCTGGCAGAGCCGTCACTCTCGCCCGCGGACGGCGGCGATTGGCGGAAGGACCACTGGGGCGGTCCCTGGGGAGGAAGAGGAGGGTCTTCCAAAGAAAGGGCGCGAAGGGAGGTCCTGTTGTCATTCCCGGAATCTCTCCTCCGAGGAAGGGAGCTTTGTGGTTCGCCGGCGGGGGTGCCCGGATGCAGGTAGTGCGCGGGGATGCTGGGAGTCGCAGTCCGGGGCGGCGCTGCGGGTCTCGAGAGGGAGGGAAGCCGGGGAGCCCGAGGGCCGGTCTGGCAGTCTCGGCGCTGAGGAGGAGGCCGGGTCCGCCGCCTGCCTGTAAGGGGCCAGAGGTTTCGGCCTTCCCCCTTCGGGCCTCGGACTCCCCTCAGGGAAGGGAACGGAGGCCTCGCACCGCCTCTCCTCCTCCGCACCTTTGCTCCTCTCGCCTTTCAGGAGGACGGCCGAGTCCGGCGGAGGAAGGACGTGGAGCCCGAGCGGAGAGGAGGGAGCCCGCAGAGGAGCCTCCCGGTCCGGGGCGCGGCTGGCCTGAGGCAGCGGGAAGGGCACGGACGCTGCGGGGCTGCCGAAGGGTCGCCCAACGAGATGACCCGGAGCGAGGAGGGACCCCGTGAAAGGAGGGTGACCGGGAGGAGATGCGGAAAGGCGGAGAGCGTCGGAATACGCGGGAAAAATCACCCAGGAGAGAAACCCTATAAGTGCCTGGAGTGTGGAAAGAGCTTCAGTCGGAGGGGAAACCTTAATACACATCAAATAATCCATTCAGGAGAGAAACCCTATAAGTGCCTGGAGTGTGGAAAGAGCTTCAGTCGGAGGGGAAACCTTAATACACATCAAAGAATCCATTCAGGGGAGAAACCCTATAAGTGCCTGGAGTGTGGAAAGAGCTTCAGTCAGAGGGGAAACCTTAATACACATCAAAGCATCCATTCAGGACGGAAACCCTATAAGTGCCTGGAGTGTGGAAAGCGTTTCATTCAGAGGGGAGACCTTTATAAACATCAAAGAATCCATTCAGGAGAGAAACCCTATAAATGCCTGGAGTGTGGAAAGAGCTTCAGTCTGAGGGGAAGCCTTTATAGACATCAAAGTATCCATTCAGGAGAGAAACCCTATAAATGCCTGGAGTGTGGAAGGAGCTTCATTCATGGAGGATATCTCAGGAGACATCAAAGGATTCACACAGGAGAAAAACCATATAAATGCCTGGAGTGTGGAAAGAGCTTCAGTCGGAGGGAAGGCCTTTATGCCCATCACAGAATCCATTCAGGAGAGAAACCCTATAAATGCCTGGAGTGTGGAAGGAGCTTCAGTTGGAGGGGAAGCCTTTATACACATCAAAGAATCCATTCTGGAGAGAAACCCTATAAATGCCTGGAGTGTGGAAGGAGCTTCATTCATGGAACACATCTCAGGATACATCAAAGGATTCACACAGGAGAAAAACCATATAAATGCCTGGAGTGTGGAAAGAGCTTCAGTCAGAGGAGAAACCTTTATACCCATCAAAGAATCCATTCAGGACAGAAACCCTATAAATGCCTGGAGTGTGGAAGGAGCTTCAGTCGGTGGGGAAGCCTTTATATACATCAAAGAATCCATTCAGGAGAGAAACCCTATAAATGCCTGGAGTGTGGAAAGAGCTTCAGTCAGAGGGGAAATCTTTATACCCATCAAAGAATCCATTCAGGACAGAAACCCTATAAATGCCTGGAGTGTGGAAAGAGTTTCATTCAGACGGGAGACCTTTATAAACATCAAAGAATCCATTCAGGAGAGAAACCCTATAAATGCCTGGAGTGTGGAAAGAGCTTCTGTCTGAGGGGAGGCCTTTATACACATCAAAGAATCCATTCTGGAGAGAAACCCTATAAATGCCTGGAGTGTGGAAAGAGCTTCTGTCTGAGGGGAGGCCTTTATACACATCAAAGAATCCATTCTGGAGAGAAACCCTATAAATGCCTGGAGTGTGGAAAGAGTTTCATTCAGACGGGAGACCTTTATAAACATCAAAGAATCCATTCAGGAGAGAAACCCTATAAATGCATGGAGATTCGGTTACAACATACAGTCTTGTGAAAAAGTAAGTACACCATCTTTAAGTTCTATGGTTTTACGTATCAGGACATCATAAAAATCATCTGGTCCTTTGCAGGTCTTAAAATTAGGTAAAGACAATCTCCGATGAACAACACATGACATATTACACTGTGTCATTATTTAGTTTACAAAAATAAAGCCATGTGTGAAAAAGTAAGTACAACTTATGATTCAAAAGCGCGTAGAACCACCTTTAACAGCAATAACTTGCACCACAAGTGTCTGGATGTGAGACCCTGTTTTTCAAGTTGGGTGCCCGAGAACAGTTGGGAGTGTTGCTACTGTACCAGCCTCCCTGCTGCATAGCAACCTCCCTGCCTGAGCTGCTGGAGGCCGTCTCGGGGTTGGCAGTGGAGTTCCCCCGGCTGATGGTCCTGGGGGATTTTAATCTGTCCCTGGAGCGTGCCCCGGAGGCAGCTCGGGAGTTCATGACTAGGTGTAGGGTTAGGGACCCGACTCGAGACAGTGGACTCACTCCGGATTTGATTTTCTTTTCTGAGCAATGGCAAAGTGATCAGAGGGGAAAGTTAGAACTATCCCCGTTGTCATGGTCAGATCACGTCCTGATATCTCTAAGATTCTCTTATGCCGCCCCACTCCGCAGGGAGGCAGGACCTATTTGATTGGTCCGCCCCCGGCGACTTATGGACCCAATGAGGTTTCAGAGGGAGCTGGGGGTAATACCCGATGATCTGCACGGTCCAGCGGAGGCACTGGCTGCATCCTGGAATAGGGCGGCGACCGGAGCCTTGGACAGAACCACGGCGATGCGACCTCTCCAACCCCATTTGACCCGTCACTCCCCGTGGTATATGGAGGAGTTGAGGGTCTTGAAGAGGGTGAACAGACGTCTAGAGCACCACTGGAGAAAGACGAAGGCGGAATCAGACCGAACACAAGCTAGAGCCGCTATTAAGGCCTACCTTCATTGATCAGCAGCGCCTGGCTGCTACGTGGCCTCTTCATACCTATGGAAGCAGTAAGGGTGTACTTACTTTTTCACACGTGGCTTCTGACTGAAGTGGCCCGTGGAAAATAATTCCTTTTCCTATTGTTAAATGCATTAATGACGTTTCAGCTGGAACTCCCAAAAAGTCTAAAAAAGGCACATCCTGTGTTCCATTGCAGCTTATTGAAACCAGAGCGTCAATCAGATCGGTGGCATCCAGTGAGTCAACCACCAGCTCCGACGACGATTGAAGGAGAGCAGCATTTTGAAATCTTACGGATACTGGACTCTAGAATACATCACAAAAAACTGCAATACCTAGTCCAGTGGAACCTATAATGAGTGGGTTGGCTGTCAACCTGTTAGGGCCCCTAAGTTAGTAAGACTGTTCCATCATGAATTTCCTGAGAAGCCAAAGTAAAACTCATATCAGTTTGCTTCAATGTTACAAGTTTTGGTCTTGCTGACCAATCTCCTGGCTATTGCTATTTCTTGTATAACTGATATTTTCAATGCTTAGAAATTAATTAAACCGTGAAAAGGCTGCATTCCTTTGCTGGCTGTTTGGGCGAAGAAGAAACGCCAAGGTCATACCATCTTGAGTGAGGTGCACCCACGGGGGGGGGGGGAATGGAAAGTTACCAACAGTGACTGCTTGCAGCAGAAGGGGGAGGGTTGCCCAGCAGTGGGGTGGGGGTTTAAGGACTGTGTTTAACCGCTAAACTGGAAGTGTAATGCTAGTTGTGACTTTGCTTGGAAATGGAAGCTAATCTTTATTAAACAGAACTTATGCTTGGGTTGGATCCTAACAGTAATGAATTTCCTATATGGTCTGTGTTTAAGTTGCTTTTAAAACATTTAGAACCAGGATCCTCACAGTAGGTCTCGGTTAACAATATAAACCTTTTATAAATGCACAGAGTGTGAAAAGTCCTTCAGAAGACATGGGAATCTCCAAAACCATATTAGAATCCAGGGAGGAGAGAAACCATAGAAATGGATAGAGCGTGGCTGGTATGTTCAGTAAACAGCAAAATCAGTGCAGTCCTGGATGAAATGCAGAAGGGTTTCTCAAGGGCTAAGAAAGTCATTGAGGATCTACACAGACACTAATTACAATCCAGTAAGGCACAGGTGTGGATACTTATCCTTCATTGCCATCTCAACCTGTCTAGTCAACTTGAGCCTATACTGTTATCAGCCCAAACATTAAAGGGTATGAAAACTCCTGAACAGGATTCTTTTACTACTTCCTTTATTGCTATGGTTTGTTTAATGATTGTGCTATTCTGTGAAGCCTAATAGTTTATTTTGAGTCACAATACAAATTAAACTCATGTGTTCTGCCTCATCACCCATGTTTTCTTTTAAAGTAGTCCTCATCTTACAAATCCTGCAAGGGTTATGTAAACTTATGAGCTCAACTGTATTCAGTTCCACATACTAATATCATCACAATGTGGTTGTGTGCCGTAAAGCGTGTGGGCCATAACCTTTACAACTTCAGTGCTGCAGGAATACATTCCTTGCCTTGGGCGTGAAAGAGCTCCTTCATGCTGATTGTTTCATATAATCTCTATGGTCGCCCCCATTTCAATTTGTTTCAACTTATTTCCCAGCAATTTCGGATTTTGGAGGAAAAAGTAGAGAGGTACCCATAGTTTTGGCCGCATCAGGAGGACTCTCGTTCGCCTTGTCCTCCTCTGAATCTGGTGGTGTCCAAACCTGGGCAGAGCATTTGAGGTGCAGGTTGACTGAGGCAGAACCAAGCGGAACAATTCTTTGTTTGTATTTCACAGCTGCCGTCTGTATTTCTGTGACAACCCAGTTGCTGGATCCATCTCTCTCGTTCAGAAAGGGTTTCAGCTGGAGCCAGGATTGAGTTCTCCAGGTGTTTGGGGAATCAGAACCCCCAGCCAAGCCCAATCATGCTGCCTTGGCCTTGCACCGATGCACCAGTTGGTACAGCAGCTGGAGGAGACGGACAGAAGCGGACGTTGCTTCTCGGCCTTTGGACTGAGATCCTGTCTGGTGGAGTGGACGGACAGGGGTTTGCAGGCAGATTAGTATCTCCAGAGGCTTCTCTGCGTACACTCAAAATACATGGGATGGGAGGGGATGGCAGAATCAGGAATGCACACTTTTTTCATCTTGGTTTGAGACTCGCTTACTGTTAGGATCCAACCCAAGCAAATGGTTACATGGGCCTTTGCTGATTATATGGCGGAAGGAAGGAAGGGCCAAAAATGTCTCCAGAGAATGAATTCTGTCTGTCCTCTCTGCCCTCCACCCCACTGCCACCTTTAGTTTTCATTTTTCTCGTGGAAACCAGATTGTGCCAGACAGTAGAGAAAATACACTCCAAAGAACTTTGCTCAGAAAAGGTTTATTAAACAATGTTTTTTCTCTTCTCCTCTCCACCCCAAGGTATCTATATGTGAATTAATTTGGCAGCTCTTTGATTTTTCCGGGGAAAGTACCCTGTCATTAAAGTTCTTTGCTTCCTGTCCCCTCCCACCCTCACAACAAACCACACTTCTAAAAACAATAAATTAGCGAATACATTCAAGTCTACGGGCCAATCTTCCCCGCGGCAGCACTGCAGTGGCGTTTTGCTTGGGTTGGTTGGCTGCAGCTGGAAGAAGGGAGGGCCTGGCCCCCTCTCACCTGCAGGCAGGGCAGGGCAAGCGGCTTTGGCGGCTCAGGCGGTGGCCACCTCCCCCTCTGAAGCAGAGAGCTGGACGGGTCTTTGGGAAGCCAAGTAGCGCCAAGCATGGGGCCCTCTGCACCAGCAGCTGGGTCCCCTGGCACGCCTTCCCCACTGCATGTGGGTCCGACGAGAAAGGCTTTCCGGCTGCTGCTATGGCCAGAAGGGGCATTTAGCGCGCCTTTAAGCCTTGGTGTCAGGACAGGTTCTCCGCCCCCAGATGCGATCAGAGATGATTCTGCTGAGAAGCCATTGGATCTGGGATATCCTCACCCATCCAAATACAGTCCCCCGATCTCGGTCCCTCAGTTAATCCAGCGGGGCCGGCCAACCTGGATGGCCCTTCGCTGGCCATGTTCGCTGGGCGGGACAGAGAAAAGCAGAGCCGGCATTTCACCGTAGTTGTCGGGGTTTCTGAGCCACTGCAGTTGGATTCCCAGGACAACCGGTGATGGGTGTCTCCCTCCTTCGCCATCAGGCGCCCAGACGTGCACCCTCTGCTCCAGAAAGAGATTGCAGAGAAGGGCCTCTTCTCTCTTCTCTGAGACTTCTTCTCGTGGGAGGCTCCATCAAGGGCTGTGTTGGGACAAGAGGCTTCTCTGAAGCATGGTGGGCTGACCTCGCTGCACTGCACACAACGCATGGTTTCCCGGCATGGGTTGGGTTCCCGGTAAGAGCCCCGCGCTTTGCGCAAACTCAGCCTGTGGGAAGGCTCGCTCCTGCCTCTAAGGGGGCTTCCTTGATCTGGCCCAGATCTTGGACCAGACCGTGTGGTTAACAGGGACCCCCTTCTCAGCAGGGGCCTTTTCTGTGGTCCTGGCCTGCAGTTCAGGACAGAGATAGTTCTGGGCGGCAGCGAGGAGACTCGTCTAGAAAGAGGATGGGAACGCGCTGGAGACCGCTGCGTTATTTGAGAGGTTTTCCAATCCTTCTGAGGTGTTAAAAAGGCAAAGAATCAGAGTTGGGTCGCACCTTTTGCAACTAACACATTTTATGAAAAGGCAGATGCTTTCAGGAGCTTCAGCATGCTACCCAACTCCTCCTGGCTTTTTTGCCACCACAGCCTAACACAACTCCCTCCGTAAAAAGGCCAGAGTTTTCAAAGTACCATACAAGCAGGGGAGCCAGGAAGATAAAATCCAAATCAATTCCCCAGGGCAAGGGTCGGAATTGGCGGCTCGCGAGCCAGATCTGGCTCTTTGGCCTCTTGACGCTGGCTCTTTCTCCATGTTTGCCGACCGACATCGGAAAGCCGGTCTCCGGAAGCGGCGCGAACCCTGGAGAAGAAACAGAGACACTGATTGGTGGAGGCTCAGAAGGAAGGGCGCTGCCACCAATCAGCGTCTCTGTTTCTTCTCCAGGAGAAGAACCCTGGAGAAGAAACGGAGACGCTGATTGGTGGCAGCGCCCTTCCTTCTGAGCCTCCACCAATCAGCGCGCGCCAAAGGGGAGCAGAGGGGCGGGCTGAACAAGGCGAAGCCCGATTGGCCCTGCTTCCCAAAGGCGCGACTTACCTCCATTGGCCGAGACAAGCGGCACAGAAGGCTCTAGATTCCGTGCCGGATCCTGTTTCCAGGCCTCGCCTTGCTACTGCCCCGCTTCCGTGCCGGACCCTGACCACACTTTCTCCCTCCACCACGCCAAGCCGCCTTACTTTGCTGGCGAGCCAAGCCTCTGCCCGAACCGCTGCCGGTCGCCGCGAAGCACGAAGGTGCTTGCTCCCAACGGAAGAAGCCGGCATCGAGGTAAGCGCTGCTACATTGCCTGCTCCTTGCCCGTTTACCCAGGTTTCCACCAGCCCAGACCAGCAGCCCAGCCTGACCATCCCCGGCGGCCATTGGGCTGCCTTTGTCGACCCCCGGTCTACCCACCACTGGGCAGCTTTGTCTGAGACCAGCTGCCAGGCCCAGCTCACGCTGGCCGCCCCTGGGCAGCTTTTCCCAGACCAGCTGCCAGGCCCAGCTCACGCTGGCCACCCCTGGGCAGCTTTTCCCAGACCAGCTGCCAGGCCCAGCTCACGCTGGCCACCCCTGGGCAGCTTTTCCCAGACCAGCTGCCAGGCCCAGCTCACGCTGGCCACCGCTGGGCAGCTTTTCCCAGACCAGCTGCCAGGCCCAGCTCACGCTGGCCACCCCTGGGCAGCTTTTCCCAGACCAGCTGCCAGGCCCAGCTCACGCTGGCCACCCCTGGGCAGCTTTTCCCAGACCAGCTGCCAAGCCCAGCTCACGCTGAATTGTAATTATTTTGTGTTGGTGGCTTTATTATTAAAAAATGAAGCATTTTTTAGGTGCCCTGCTCAACATGGCTACAAAGAGGAAGCAAAGGAAAACGGAAGAGGAAAACCGTGAATTTAAAGCTGAATGGACCGAGGCTTTCGCGTTTATTCAAAACGCAAATGGCCTTCCAACCTGTCTTATTTGTAAGGAAAAATTGGCTCAGAACAAGAAATCAAATTTGGAGAGACACTTCGCAACTAAACACGTGTCATTCAGTACTAAATATCCTGCCGGTGATGCAAGGAAGAAAGCAGTTGAGGAACTTCAGAAGAGTCAGGAAAAATCAAGTTCTGTATTGAATTACTGGATGCAGTCTTCCACCAATGTTAATACTGCGAGTTTTGTGGTTAGTCAAGAGATTGCCAAGAGAGGGAAACCATATAAAGACGGCGAATACATAAAAGCTTGTTTTATAAATGCATCCGAAGAGCTATTTCGGGATTTTGGGAACAAAGCAGATATTCTAAAAAAAATTAAAGAGTTACCATTGTCTGCTAAAACAGTGAAAGATAGAGCTCTCAAAATGTCTTCGAACATAACCAACCAGCAAGTCGAGGATCTTAAATTGGTTTCAGCTTTATCAATAGCAGTTGACGAGTCTTGTGACATAAATGATACAGCACAAGTTTCACTGTTTGTACGATTTATTTCGCCTACAGGTCCCAAAGAAGAACTTTTAGGATTATTGCCACTCAAAGGTCAAACTCGTGGAGAGGATATAGCAAATGCTGTAATTAAGTGCATTGAAAAACACCATATTCCACTCAATAAAATTGTCTCAATTTCAACAGATGGTGCAAAAAGTATGACTGGTGTAAGAAACGGGTTTGTTGCTATTTTGAAAGAAAAAATTAATCACGAGATACTTAGTTATCATTGCATCATTCATCAAGAAGCACTTTGTGCGCAGACATTTCCAGAAGACATATGCAAGGTTATGGAATTGGTTATTAAGATCATCAACTACATTATAGCTAAAGCTCTTAATCATCACCAATTTAAAGAATTTTTAGTTGAAATGGAGAGTGAGTATGCAGATCTTCTGCTGCATAACAAGGTGCGTTGGTTATCAAGAGGAAACGTTCTGAAACGTTTCGCTTCCTTATTAACAGAAATCAAAGCATTTCTCCTTCAGAAGGGCGTTCACTATCCAGAACTAACAAATGATCAGTGGAACCAAAAATTTTATTTCATGGTTGATGTTATGTCTCATCTAAATCAGCTTAACCATAAACTACAGGGGAAAGGAAACACAATTCTTTCGATGTTAGAAGAAGTTACTTCATTTGAAAACAAGTTATCTGTTTTTGCTCAAGATTTGGAAAGAGGAACTTTGACTCACTTTCCAAGCCTGTTAAAACATCGCCAGGAAAATAATTCTGATATTGACATTTGCTATTTCAGAACAACACTTGTAAATATGAGGGAAGGTTTTCTCAGCAGGTTTCAGGAATTTAGAAACAGCAAAGCGACGCTAGCCTTTGTAAAAAAACCTATTGATGCTACTTTGACAGAATTAAATTTTTCTCCTTTTAATATTGACATTGCCAACTTTGAAATGCAATTGCTGGATTTAAAAAGCAAAGAATTGTGGAGCTCGAAATTTGAACGCCTTTGTGCTGACATAGAAATACTGGAGAAAAACAAATGCAAGCTTAGTTCACAGCACAAGTGGTCTGCTTTGAACGACCTGCAGAAGGAAGAAATGCTGATTTTTAACACCTGGAATGGTATTCCTGACTCATATAATCAGCTGAAAAAACTAGCGTTTGCTGTTCTTTCCTTATTCGGGTCTACATATTCATGCGAACAATCATTTTCAAGCATGAACCTTATCAAGAGCAAATTGAGAAGTCGTCTTATTGATGAGAACCTGGAATCGTGTCTAAAATTAAGAACATCATCATACAAACCTGACATCCCCAAACTTTTCCAGGAGATGCAAGGCCATTGTTCACATTAGTGTTTGTCAGTCATTGTCATGATTTAATTTTATGGATACCTTTCAATTTAATGTTATTTAATGTTACTTAATGTTATTTAATGTTCAATTTAATGTTATTTAACGTTATTTAATGTTATTTAATGTTCAATTTAATGTTAAATTTAATGTTATCAATAAATAATACTGTTATTTAGCATGATATCAAGTTTTATTCAACACACCCATAGCTTGACTGAGATTAAAAACAATAAGTAAAAAAGTAAAGTTTATTAATTAATTAAGACAATACACAAAGTTTATTAAGTTAATTTTAGGGAGACGGACTCGACAGCTGCCTTCCCCGCGGGGAGTGTTCCTTTTTCAGCACACCCTGCTCCGTCTTCCGGGTCTCTTGCCGACGGGGCCCTTTCGAAGGTAACGGCGTCGCGGGGATGTTGCCGAGGGAAGTGGAGCCGCCCGCCAACGCCCTGCTTCCAAATATTCATGGAAATGGAGAGGAAATCTCTTTTGGGTGAAAAGTAAATCTTGGTATACTAACAGCAAAGGTGGTTGAACAGCAAATACAACTAATAAATGCATGTAACCAAAATACTGACCAGAAGATTGATTGGAAGATGGAACAGTAATTTAATTGCAACTCAGAGCATGCTTATAATAGAGAAAACCCCAGGAAACTCACTGGAGATTACTACTGAGTAAATACCTTCAGGAATGCATTATTCATCCATGTCTATAGAGAGCATGTTTGCAGATACATATACGCATAGACATGGATGACAATGCTTGCACCAACAAAATAAGAAAGCAAATTGCACATGGGTGGCCTTTAACAAGAATATATGTATAGAATCTAAACATGCTTCATAATGTAAAATGATGTCAGGATAGTAAGCAAGAGGGTAATACTTGCACCAAAAATAGCTGAGTAGAGGTGAGAAATACATTTGTTTAATTTGCATTTTAATGTGAACCAGTTTGTTAAATTTCATATTTTAAGGACAACCTTCTTTCCATTTGAATTTAATGCCTGCTTCCTTCATAGGATGAAAAAACGGTAGCCTTCTGTTGGCCACTCGACCAAGACAGCAAACCTAAAGTCACACCCATCACCTCCCAGATGAATTACTATAATACGCTCTACATGGGGCTGCTCTTGAAGAGCATCCAGAAGCTACAACTGGTGCAAAATGTAGTGGCGCAAGAAGTTATGTGCACTCTAAGATCAGTGCATGTTACCCCTCAGCTTCACAAGCTGCAATGGTTGCAAGTTTGCTTCTGGGTTCAATTCAAGGTGCTTGTTATGACCTGTAAAGCTCTACATGGCATGGGGCTGGGTTATTTGAGGGACCGCCTCTGCTCTGTTACATCTACCCATCACATAAGATCTGGCAGAAAAGGCATGCTGCATGTCTACGAAGAGTTCCATCCGGCAGGACAGGGGGAGAGCCTTTTCTGCTGTGGCACCTGCCCTCTGGAACATCATCACCCCTGAGGTTACATTGGCCCCAACTTTGTTGACCTTTAGGAAGCCCCTGAAGGCATGGCTGTGCCATCAGCCCTGGGGATCCTGGGGACCCTGCAAGATTGTTGCATTGTCTGTGAGCTGTAGGCTGGCACTTTCCCATGCTTTTGTTTTAATTTATACAAGTTTGTCTTTGCTGTTTTAACTTGTGTGCTGCCTAGAATCAAGAGAGATGGGTGGCTATATAAACTTAAATAAATGCAGCTGGAGTCAAGGAAGGGTAACAAATCAGTATTTCTCAACCAGGCATCTTCCACACCTGTGAACTCCAACCCCCAGAATTCCCGAGCCAACATGGCCACTGCCTAGAATTCTGGGAGTTGAAGTCCACAGACTTCTGGAAATTGCTTTAGTGGGGAAACAGTCTTAGCCCAAGAGCGGGTCAGGATAGGGCCAGCAGGGACCGCAAAGGTCGACCCCCAACAGGACACCCGTATCCCTCCCGTTAGCTGCGGCGAAGGCGGGCACGCTGTGGAAGTGAACGCGGCTTCCACTGTGCTGCCCGTCCCAGGACGCAAAAGCCGTGACCGGGGCAGTGAATGGTGACGGCGGTCTGGCCGGGAGAAGGTGAGGGCGTCGCGGGGATGTTGCCGAGGGAAGCCTGGCCTTGAGGCGCTGCTCCTCGCTCCGCCTGACCCCGGCCGTGCAATCACGGAGGCGGCTTTCGCTCTGTGAAGACCCGCTGTTGCAGAAGCGGTAGGGAAGAGCCCCATGGCCGCCGCCCCCGCCGTGAGTATGAGTGGGGCCGGCCGGGGGGGGGGGCTGGACGCGGCGGCCGCCCCCGGACACTCCGCGACCCCCCGGCTGCCAGAGAGGAGGAGAGGCGGTAGAAGAGCTGCAGCCGGGAGGCTGCGGAGTCTCCCGGGGCGGCCGCCGCGTCCAGCCCCCCCCGGCCGGCCCCACTCATACTCACGGCGGGGGGGGGCGGCCACGGGGCTCTTCCCTACCGCTTCTGCAACAGCGGGTCTTAGTGAGGGCTCCAGGGGGGCGGCAAGGCATCTCCTGCTCGGGTGCTTTCCGCTCTCCCGCGCCCGTCCTGCTGGCCGGAGGGTGGGAGCTGTTTCTCCGCCATTCCCGGTGGGGCGGCCGGGCCGGGTTCGCGGAGCCGCTGGCTGCGCGGAGCCGCTGGCTGCGCCCCCTCCCTCCGTGAGCCCCCCGCTCCCTTCCACGCGATTGGCTCCCGCCCGCAAACCCGGCCCCAAGCCACGCGATTGGCTCCCGCCCGCAGAACCCGCCCCCTTCCACGTGATTGGCTCCCGCCCGCAAGCCCCGCCCCCTTCCACATGATTGGCTCCCACCCGCAGAACCTGCCCCCTTCCACGCGATTGGCTCCCGCCCGCAAAACCCACCCCCTTCCACGCGATTGGCTCCCACCCGCAAACCCCGCCCCCTGGCTCTCGAGCACTTCAAAATGTGCACGAGCATACCAAAATGGCTCCCGGCACAAAAAGTTTGCCGACCCCTGCCCCAGGGTAATGGCAACAAACTGGGTCTAACACCACAGTCCTTGATTAAACTGAAGAACGTAAACTTCAACTGTCCAAGATAGCGAGAGAAAATGACTCCTCCCTGCCTTCAAGGAAACTAGATTAAAAGAGGGCTACAACCTGGCTAAAAAGATCAGAGGCTGCAAGCACATGCCCCTTATTTTAACTTAAAATCCCGTTAATTGGCTACTGTGTGAGGGACTCCCTGCATGTATCTTGCTTTGGTGATGGCTGCAGTAGCTGTATGTATGGGCCGAAGTCTCCCCTGGCTAACAGAAACCTCCCATCTTGGCTCTGGATGTTTGGCTCCCTTTCCTCCCCAGCACCTTTACAGCCAGCATCAGACTGCACCTGGGAAAAAAGTGCAGCAAGGACCATATTTCTACAAGAGATTTGCACACACATCCACTGATTGCCATCCTCAGTTTCCAAAGTCAGCTGTCAATTTGGCATGGGACATGGGCTTGCAGTGGCAGAGGCACCGATCAGCCTGGCTTGGGGTCAACCCCCTCCGGCAGCCCCTGCTGCTGCTGCTTCTGGGTTTGGGCCTCACCCAGACCCCTTCCTTTTTCTTGCAGGTGGTCCCCTGCATCTTTCTCAGAGGTTTTCAGCTTATGGCCTTCACCCACAGGCCTCCTTCTCAGTTCTTGAGCCTGTTTCATAGCTGATGCTCAAGCAGAGAAGATGCTTCACCCTTACCAACCTTGCCCAATTGGCACAGAGGCAGCCTGGAGATGAGAGTGCCCACCCCTTCTCCCCACTCTTGTGACTGCCATTTTCTCCAGAGTGAGAAAGTGCAGAAAGCAGCCAGCACCCCCAGGAACGTGCTGAGCGCCATGGCGCAGATCTTCAGCTGGAGGCATCTGGAAGTCCACCCCTTCACGGCCTCTCATCCCGGCTTCTTAACTGAAGCTGGGCCTTTGCTGCTGATCTGGAGGTTGGTCTTCTGCTCGATCTTCCTCGGCCGAAGCCAGGTCCACTCTCTGCTCGTCCATGCGCTTGGCTTGGACACGCTGGATGAGGCTGAAGAAGTCCTCGTCGGGCACTGTGGGGCCACGGGGAATGCTGCTGGGTGGGGCACAGCGCTGGTCATCAAGGCGGTAGGACTGCAGAGGAGCAAAAGAAAAGGCCACGTGCGCGTCTAAGGGAGGTCAACCAAACCAAGGCAAAGGGGTCTTCTGTGTTGGAAATATGGGGTTTCAACCAAGCCTGTCTCACACAAACACAAGGGAGGGGCGGCTCTGCTGCAACCTAGCTTTGCTGCTTTGTGTGGGAGGGGCTTGAATCCCGGTTTCCTGTTTCCTCTTTCTTTCCTTTTTCTCTCCTCGGAAGTCCACGAGGGAAGAAGGTTTTAACCTTCTCTCCTCTCGTGGCTCATACTTGCACCCAGCAAATCCGCCAAAAGCGGGTTTGGTCAGAACAACTCGTTTGCACACATGGGACTGTTTCAACAATGAAACTGCTTGTATCAACATCTACAATAAAAATGTAAGCAATCTTTATTTTCCTTTTTTACACTGACTAAATGTGTGGAGAGTGTTTTATTTTTCCCTGCCACACGCTTCCACTCTGCTAAAACTAGATAAACGCTGGGTGGGATTTTTCTGTTACTAGCATTTCAGAACCCCTACATTCTGACGGGTTGCTACAGAAGATGCCACCAGGCAGGTCTTCCTTGCCAGCCAGCTTGGCAGGGCTGTCAGGAGACTTCTGTGGGAGGCAGTGAGAATCCTGCGCACTGCCCTGGGCGTCTTGGAGATACCAGGAGGGGTGTAACCTAATTTAGAGAACTACCAATTTGACCTGGTGAAGATCTCTTCAGTGAGAGGTGGGCAGTGGGACCGATACGCTCCGAGATAAGTCCCCACAAAGGGAAAAGGATGGTCCCCTCCTGCTTGGCTCTCCAAGAGGAGGACATGGTGCCCCGCCTGCGCTTAGTCCCTGGTGCTTCTGGACTGGCATCGTTGCCCATTACGTTCCTCCACAGGCTGAGCGGAGAGGTGCCCAATGCTAGAAAAAATTTAGCCACCAGGTCTTGTGAATTGGACCGGACTGCACTGAACAGCTATGTAACTCCCTAGATAATTCCTCTCTCTCCAAGATTAATTCGATTAACTAATTTTAAGATGTTTTGGGAGGACAACACTAACAAAGATTAAGAGGTCTAAGCAGTTGTTGGTCATGATTGGGGTGTTGATGATCAGCCATTAACTCAGATGAGGAGATGATGGAAAAGAAAATGAGTCTCTTTTTCCACCATGAATGTGTTCGGCTCATCTCAGATTGAGGCATCTGGCTGCTTAGTCCAAGCATGTAAATTAATTAAGCTACAACATCTTTGGAATTGGCCCAGGTATGAGGGAAGCCCGGTAGGAATGGTACCTTCCCACCAAGGGCAAAACGTGAACCCTTGAAGGGTTCTATGCTCACCCAGGGAACATGAAGGCACAGTGCAACGGGCAAAGCCTGTCAGTGTTGTGAGGTTTGGCAGAGGTGGAATCCCCCCCCTTACAACAATTTCACAGCAGGGGGAGGAAGGGTGGGAGAGCTCAACAAGCCACAAACCAACCTGGCACTTCATAAGCATGTTGAAGAAATCATCGCCAGGCTCCTCGGCCTCGCCGTCCATGCGAAGGTGACCCAGGTTGCTGGGTGTGATGCGGAGGCCCTGCAAATTCCCCACGCTGGCCCGCTGGTCATCGAGTCTGCGGGGAGGCCATGGACTGAGCTGGGAGAGGAACCAGCCGAGGGGTGAGCGAGCCAGCCAGCCCTGGGGGCACCCTTAGCTTCCCCTGGGGAACTCGGCTCAGCTCAGCACTCCCTCATTTTGGCAGCCTTGAAGATCAGGAGTTAGCTGCTGGACCCCCTCAGGGGTCTCTTCCACCCCCAGCGGCCTCTGCAGAGCCCAACGTGAAAGTGAGCGGTCACTTTTGCTTGGGAAGCAACAACCTCCCTTTGTTATCCCCAAGTGCAGGACTGACATATCACTTGAGGTTCTCCTGTCTTGACTTCTCGGGGAACCAGCGCTATTTATGTATTTATTTAGAAAATATCTCAGGACCCACCCACACACCCACTTTTGAAAATTGGCTAGTGCGTCATGGGGGCCTACATTCTCAAATCCTCAGTCCCTGCCACTTCCCCTTTTTACTCTCTTCAAGCAACTTGGAGAAAGGTGGGTTCAGATGCTGCCATTCTCCCTCCATGGAGATCTCCCTCCTGGGGAGCCTATCCAAGGCGCCATTGTACTGATCAGCAACCTGATCTCTGCTTGCCCGGCCATCTCCCCCCAGTACTGAGGGACTGCTCTGGGTGTGCCTGGGAGCATCTCTTCCTCCACAGCTGTGTGTCTCGACCCCAGTCCAGAGGTTCAGCGTTGGCGTCCTTCCTTCAGGCCCAGAAAGAGGGTGTTCGGGTGTTCGGGTGTCAGGGTTCATAGCTGAATCCTGCCATTAGGGGTATAGAGGTAGTCTAAGCGTGTGAACTGGAGGGAGGGGGAGAGTGTGCCAAGTGTGGGTTTCATCGGAGACTGTGGAATGCAGCATCAAGGTCAACCACCTGCAGGAGTTGGAGGCTTGGGAACGGAGAAGGAAAGTTCTGGACATTGACATCATAGATGCTGCGAAATTGGTGCGCAGGGGGGAGAGTTAAGTTAGCGCTGTTTGGCAGGAATCCGCATTCAGATCTTTAGGAGTGTTTCAATTTACATGTATCCTGAATAAAGCTTATTCTGCATTTCAGTGAATTGCATTGAGAAGTGTTTATTGGGGCATTGAAGTTGGAGTCATTACAGAAAGATCTGAATGCCCTTTTATGTTGATTTATCCTGAAGCTATGACTGATACTTCATTGAGCCTTACCTGTGAGAATCAACCCCCTACCACTTACCTGTTAACCATCTGCATGGCCGATAACGGCAGGATGGAGGACTCTACCGTGTTAACACAGGTAGAGGAGCCGGAGCAACCAGGAACTTCCAGGGACTTAGGGGTAGTCCCAAAAGAAGAAAAATCAGTTGCCTTTGAGGGGAAAGCTGACCGTAAGAAGGGATCCAAGAAGGGAGCTAAACGGAGTGGGATTGAGGTAGCCGAGATCCCCGTGTTGCGCACCCCTAAAACCCGAGCGGAGTGATCTATGGGGATTGGAGGCGGACTCAAACAAGAGATGGGGAAGTGGGCTACTAAAACCCGGGTGACCCAATCCCAAAGAATGGCTTCCCTGGAGGCAAAGACATCCCACATAGATTTCGAGTTGGAGACCATCAGTCAGCAGATGGCCATGATGAACCAAACCTTACAACACATCTTGCAAGTTCTCCCCCAGGAAGGGGGAAAAGTTACTCAGAAGGGGGTCACTCCGATGACGACTTCGGCAGAGAGTGAGACATCGAGCGAAAGTGATGAAGAAGAAGAAACATCAGAACCCGACACAGGTTTGAGACTTCCCTCCTTGGGCGGGCCGGCCAAAGGGAGAACCCTAGCTGTCAATAAATTAAAGATGTGGTTCGATGGCGATCCCGGAAAGCTAGCCTGCTTCATGACCTACTGTATGTAAGAAGGTTCATGGAAGAATTTGAGGACTCATTTACTAATGAGGAAGCAAAAGTACAGTACGTGTCTAGCTTCTTGGAAGGGGAGGCAGCTCAGTGGCTGGTAGCCATGCATAATACAAATGCCAAAGAACTGTTAACTTTTAAAGCGTTCATGCTGGCATTGAGAAAGAGATTTGAAGACACCTTATCAAAGATGTTGGCTAGAGTTGAATTGCAGCAACTGAGCCAGGGGAACCGCACCGTGGCAGAATATGCCATGGAATTTAAAAAACTAATCAGTCGGTTACCTGATTGGCCAGAAACTTTTCAAATTGAGTATTTCCAGATGGGGTTAAAGCCTGAGATTCTGGAAATGGCAACTGGGAGAGGGGACCCTGAGATGCTGGAGGAATGGATCCAACTAGCGGGGAAGGCAGAGAGCACCAGGTTGTGCATCAAATCATATAAACAGCTCCAAACACCGGGGAAAAGGGTGATTGGGGTGGCTCAACAACCGAAGAAATCCATTGGTCAAAAAGCTTGGGAAGAAGAAAAAGAACGTTGGGCTAAAAGTGGACTATGCTTTAAGTGTGGCAAGGAAGGCCATAGAATTAGCAATTGCCCACAATCCACTTAGGTGGCAAGGAAAAAGCCAGAGATCAAAGCACCGAAACCACAACCCCCAAAAAGAAAGGGAGCAGCCAGCACGGTTGAGGAGCCAAGCAAAGCAGAAGTGTTTGGTGATGAGAACGACTCAACAGATGAAAAATTTCTGCCGGCAGGAAACTCCAACTGCCTGTCCTGAGATGCGCTGGAGTCCAGGCATTTGTAGATAGGCGTGCGGATCCCCTGGTGAGCGGCGACTGTCCCAACATGCAAGTAAAGGTAAAGATCGAGACTTTGGATGGGAGGGATCAAGCTAGTTTATTAGCTATGTTAGACTCAGGGTGTTCTAGATGTTTGATTCACCCTGCCATAGTGACTGGGTTGAGACTAAAGTTATTTAAACTCAAGGTACCAATAATTTTTTGTCAACCCAATGGGTCAGATATGAAGTAGAATATTATACAGAAGCCATAAAAATGACTATCGGGACACATCAAGAGACTGTATGATTCATTGTGTCCCCCATAGCAAATCAGCCAATAGTATTAGGGTTGAAATGGCTAAGGGAGCGCAATCCACATATTGACTGGGTGTCTGGGGAGATGGAATTTGCAGATGGGTCCTATGCCGAGTTGGAAAGGGACGGCATGCAGCTTGGAACTGAAGTGGGAGCCGCAAGTGTGGAAATTGGGCAAGAAATAGCACAAGCCGCAAATGTCCCTGAGTCATACGAGGAGGTGGAAGTAATTTTCAAAGAAACTGAGTTGGATCAGCTGCCCCCCCATCGTAAAACTGACTGCGCTATTGAGCTGGAACCAGGGGCAGTGTTACCAAAACCTAAGTTGTACTCCATGACCCATAAAGAATTACAGGAACTGAGAAAGTTCATTGACAAAAATCTGAAAAGGGGTTTCATTGAACCATCCACTTCGCCCATGGCAGCGCCTGTACTGTTTAGGAAAAAGAAAGATGGATCGTTGAGACTCTGTACTGACTAGAGGGGGTTAAATGCTATATGTATTTCCAATCAATATCCATTGCCCTTATTGAAAGATATGTTGGCTCACTTAACCAAAGGAAAAATCTTTACGAAACTGGATTTAAGAGAAGCGTATTTTAGAGTACGCATAAGAGAAGGGGATGAGTGGAAAACTGCTTTTAATTGTCAATTGGGTTGTTTTCAATATCGGGTCATGCCGTTCGGATTGACTGGAGGCCCTGGAGTCTTTGTGAGCTTAATTAATGAGGTTCTGCATGATTTTTTATATCAAGGTGTATTGATCTATTCAGATGATATACTAATCTATACAGAAACCATGGAAGAGCATGTAAAATTGGTCAAATAAGTGCTAAAACGACTGTTAGATGCTAAACTGTATGTCAAATTGTCTAAATGTGAATTTCATAAGGAGAAATTGGATTATTTGGGGTATAGAATATCGCACCAAGGGATTGAGATGGACCTTGCAAAAGTTAGGGATGTCCTAGCATGGGAATCTCCAAAAACCAAAAAACAGTTACAATCATTTCTTGGGTTCGCTAATTTCTATCGCCAATTCATTCCCCAATTTGCTCAAATAGTTTTGCCATTAACTGATCTGTTGAAAATGAAACACCCCAATGAGGGGCTGCTAGCAAACAAGCCCCAAGCAAAGCTGAAATGGACTCCGGCATGCCAAACCACTTTTGAACAGTTGAAATCATTATTCACACCTGAACCTATTTTAAAACATCCTGACCCTGAGCAACCTTTTGTAATTCAAACAGACGCATCTGACACGGCAGTAGGTTCAGTGTTATTGCAGAAAGACACTGATAACAAATTAAGACCATGCGCTTATATCTCTCGTAAATTCACTGAAACTGAGAGACGTTGGCATGTGTGGGAGAAAGAAGCATTTGCAGTTTGTCATGCTTTGGCTACATTGTGGCATTTGCTGGAGGGATCTCCTCTCCCCTTTGAAGTTCTAACTGATCATAAAAACCTGGAAGATTTAAAATCGCCACGCAAACTGAACCCAAAACAAGTAAGATGGGCTGAGTTTTTCAGTAGGTTCAATTTCACATTGAAATACCTTCCAGCAGGGAAAAACTTTCTAGCAGATCCTCAACATGATAGCCAAAGGGAGGAGATTGTAACCACAGTAATGTCTCCTCAACGATTAGGAATTCACCAGACACCAGCACCTGCTCTAACAGTAATCCCAGAGACTGAATCTGTTAAGCAAGTGGGAAATGTGGCTCTCACTAGACACCAGGCTAAACTTTGGGACACAATGCCTGAAGCATCCTTAGTTAAAGAGATCAGGGTGGAAATAGAAAAAGATGAATGGTGGAAAAGCAACAAACATTCCTTGACAGAGAACAATGGATTGTGGTGGAGTGGGGACAGACTGTATATTCCTTATGCTGTAAGAAAATGTATTTTACAACGGTGTCATGATGACAAGGTGGCAGGACATTTTGGTTTTGTTAAAACATTGCATTTGGTAAGAAGACAATTTTGGTGGCCCACTTTAAGAAAAGATGTAAAGGAGTATGTATTGTCTTGTCCTGTATGTGTGTCATGGTCTCCGATTCAAAGCTTCTTTGCTTCGTATCGGAGATAATGACATGGAAGGAGTTAACAGGGTGAAGCGGCCGTGCCTGCCTACGTTGGCCTGCAGTCTGCCAATGGTGGATTGGGTCATGGTGTGTCCCATGGTGAAAAAAGTACTTCAAAAGCTCAGGGAAGCTAAATTGTATGCTAAACTTTCTAAATGTGAATTCCACAAGACTGAACTGGACTACCTGGGTTATAGGATTTCGAATCAGGGAGTTGGAATGGACCCTGCAAAAGTCCAAGATGTGTTGGCCTGGGAACCGCCCTGTACACCGAAGCAACTCCAGAGTTTTTTGGGGTACGCAAACTACTACAGACAGTTCATTAACCAGTTTGCGCAAATTGCGTTGCCACTAACAGACTTGCTGAAAACGAAAGGGAGAGTCAAGACACCTCAACCTGGAGCTAAGCTTACTTGGACTTCTGACTGTCAACGTGGTTTTGACCAGCTGAAGAAGCTCTTCACGTCATACCCTGTACTAAAACACCCAGATCCAGATGTACCTTTTGTGGTCCATACTGACGCCTCTGACTCTGCCATTGGAGATGTCTTATTCCAAAAGAACTCTCAGGATGTTTTGCAACGTTGTGCATATTTGTCTAAGAAATTTACTGAAGCTGAACGCCGTTGGCTTGTTTGGGAGAAGGAAGCGTATGCTGTAAAGGCAGCCCTTACTACTTGGAGGCACCTCTTGGAAGGTGCTAAACACCCTTTTGAAGTATGGACTGATCATAAACATTTGCAAGTGCTGCAAACACCTCAACGACTGAATGGTAAACAACTCCGCTGGGCCCAGTTTTTCAGCAGATTTGATTTTACCCTCCATTACTTCGCTGGTAAACGCAATTTCATGGCTGATGACTTGTCCCGCATGCCTCAGCATGACAGCCAATGAGAAGAAGTGGTGTATATATATATATATATATATATATATATTATTATTATTATTATTATTATTATTATTATTAAGATTTTAAATATACAAAGTTAAAAGTTGAAAATGAAACAGAAATAGAAATACAAATTAAAAAGGAAAGAAAAGTGTAGTAAAGTAAAAGAAAGAAAAGAAAGACAAACATAGAAATTGGATAACTTCCGATCTATCTATGGTCATAGGAATAAAGAAAATAGTTTGTTCTTACATGCTGGCTATTCATATAACATTCATATACATTTCTTGTCTAATATATATATATATATATATATATATATATATATATATATATATATATATTCTATTTATAATATATTCTATTTATATGTAATCTAGTCATCAAAACCCCATGCAAGCTTTACTCCTCCTGCTTTTTGCAAATAGTCTATCAAAGGTATAAATTATTGTTAAAAGGAGAAATGGTGGAGGAACAAGTTAAAGACTGTATGATTCAATGGGCAAAAAATATTGGCCACAATATACAACTGCAACAATGGGAAGATATGTGGACTAAAGGATTAAAATTTACTTTGTGTTATAATCTAAAAGAAAATTTTTATAAGATGATGTACCAATGGTATATGACCCCACAAAAACTTGCAAAAATGTATGGGAATATTTCCAACTTATGTTGGAAATGTAAAAAACAAGAGGGGTCTTTTTACCATATGTGGTGGACATGTAAAATGGCAAAGAAATTTTGGATTGAGATACATTCACTGATGCAAAGTATATTACAAATACGAATACCATTTAAACCAGAATTTTTTTTACTCAGAATTTTGGATGTACAAATAGAAATTTTTTTAGAATAATACAATATATGATTACAGCAGCAAGACTTTTATATGCACAAAACTGGAAAATCCAAATTGTACCAACGATACAGGAATGGATGTTGAAATTATTAGATATGGCAGAAAATGACAAACTGACATGCTTACTAAAAGAAAATTCAAACTGTTATTTTCTTAAAGAGAGAAGTGGTTGACACTGTTTTTTTGAAAAAACAATTGGGACTCGCTGTCACCACTCGCAGGCAAGCTGCTAAGACACCTACCCCGCTTCCGACGCCTCAGCCGTCGACTTGGCAACACATTGACTCCGCTTTGCAGTCTGACCCGTGGTTCAAAGCCAACTAATCAACGCTGCAGTGCAAACATAATCACTGGTATTTTGCTGATAAACTTTACGTACCTTCTTCTTTACGCAAGGATGCTCTCAAGCATGCTCATGATCTCAAAACAGCTGGACATTTTGGATTTACTAAAACTTTGCATTTGTTACACAGGCAATTCTGGTGGCCATCTTTATGCAAAGATGTAAAAGACTATATAAACGAATGTCCCACCTGCGCTCAAGCCAAACGTAAAGTTGGAAAGCAGCAAGGTCTCTTACAACCTGTTGCATCTCCTACTCGACCCTGGGACAAAATTGCTATGGACTTTGTAGTTGAATTGCCTGACAGTGAAGGAAATACTGTAATTTGGACTGTAATTGACTTGTTTTACAAACAAGCCCATTTTATACCGTGTAAGAAAATCCCTTCTGCAAAGCGTTTGGCTAAACTCTTTCTCCAACACATCTACCGTGCTCATGGCTGTCCCTTACGTATAATCTCAGATCATGGTTCTCAATTTACTGCTACATTTGGGAAAGCGTTTCTGAAGTTGTTGGGTACCACCCACTCGCTTAGTTCTGTGAACCATCCGGAGACTGACGAAGCCTCTGAACGGGTCCAAGCAACTCTTGAGCAATACCTACGCTGTTACTTCAATTATCAACAAGATAACTGGGTGGAGTTGCTCCCTTTTGCTGAAGCCACTTACAATAATGCAGTGCACTCTTCTACTGGGTTGTCACCTTTAAAGATTGTGCATGGACCTGATTTTGTTCCGGTTCCGGATCTCCACCTGGATGTCCCAGCCAACCACTCCCCAAAGGACTGGAGTGACTTGGTCGCTTCGTCATGGCCTATTATTCTCCAGGCCCTCCAGAAAGCACAAAAGACTTACAAACGTTTTGCTGACCGGAAAAGGAAACCTCAATGGGACATGAACCCTGGAGACCTTGTCTACCTTTCCACCAAATTCTTGAACACTACATGACCTTCTAAGAAGTTATCTGCTAAGTTCCTTGGTCCTTTTCCCATTGTCGCCATTGTAAACCCTGTAGCTGTCAGATTGCAGTTACCAAAATATCTTTGTCGCGTTCATCCTGTTTTCCACTGTAGCCTTTTGAAGCCTCATACACCTTCCACTGTCTGGCATCCTGACAAACGTTCACCTACTCCTATCTTTGTCGATGGTGAGGAACATTTTGAAATTGACCAGATCCTTGATTCCAGAATCTACAGAAACCACCTGCAATACTTGGTTTCTTGGAAGGATTTTCCTGATCCTGAATGGCTTCCTCTCTCCAGTGTCAATGCTCCTAGGCTCATTGATTGCTTCCACAAGAAGTACCCTCTCAAACCCTCCTAATTTGTTTATCTGTTCTTAACTTTCTGTTTATCTTTTTCAGGTGGGGCAGTATGTCATGGTCTCAGATTCAAAGCTTCTTTGCTTCGTATCAGAGATAATGACATGGAAGGAGTTAACAGGGTGAAGAGGCCGTGCCTGCCTACGTTGGCCTGCAGTCTGCCAATGGTGGATTGGGTCATGGTGTGTCTGAAGACCTGGAAGTACCATCTGAGTGGCCTGAACAGGGGGGAGGGGCATATATCACTGAAGCAAAGCGCGCGCTTTTCTCAGAAGCAACTTTCTTTTCGTAACTGCAGTAACTTTTAGTAAAGTAGTTTTCCACTATTCTGCTGTGAGGCTATTTTATTCTAAGCATAGGTTCTGCAACTATTACAATGTGCCACCATGAAAAGGGCTCCTGGCAAACCTGTGGGATTGTTGCAGGGGGTAGCACAACCATCAAGCCCCTGGAAGCAAATTGCTGTGGACTTCATTGTGGATTTGCCAGAAAGCAAAGGGAAAACAGTAATTTGGGTGGTTACTGATTTATTTTCTAAGCAAGCACATTTCATTCCATGTAAAAGTGTTCCATCTGCTGGACAACTAGCTAAATTGTTTAGCCACCATATCTATCGTCCACACGGCGCCCCCGTGCGGATAATCAGTGATCGCGGAAGTCAATTTACTGCAAAATTTTGGAAATCATTTTTAAAATTACTTGGTACTGAACAAGGGTTAAGTTTGTCGTTTCATCCTTGCACGGATGGATCGACTGAACGTCTGAATGCTGTATTAGAACAATATTTAAGGCATAGCTTTCCAAACTCTGTGTCGCGACACTTTAGTGTGTCGCAACACACAATTTAGTGTGTCACGAAGCAGCGGCGTGGGGGTGTGCACCGCAGTGGCGGTGTGTATGGCAGTGGCAGCGGCGCACCATCAGCGCTTCTGCATTTTAGCGAGGCTGCCGCCACCACCATGCACACCACCGCCGTGTGCCCCCCCCCACCGCTGCCGTGCATGTGTCACTAACGGCGGCAGTTTGGAAAGCAGTGATTTAAGGTGTTATATTAGTTATCCACAGAGAGACTGGGTTGATCTGTTACCGTTTGCTGAGGTAGCGTATAATAATGCTGTGGATCAAAGTACAGAGTTTTCTCCATTTAAAATTGCTAACGGCCAGGACTTTGTCCCTATGCCTGAATTGCCCGAGCCCTCTTCAACTACACAACCTAATCCACTACTGGCAGATGAATGGATTGGCCAGATAAGAGCTAATTGGCCAGTAATGCAAAAGACACTGCAAGAGGCAAAGGACAATTATAAAAAGTTTGCAGACCGAAAAAGATTCCTGAATGGCCATTGGTGGCAGTGGAAAAGGTTTATTTCTCTACCAAACCTTTGCGGTCAAATCAGTCATCTAAAAAATTGGGGGCTAAGTTTGTTTGTCCGTTCCCAATTGTCAAGGTGATAAATTCAGTCACTGCTCAATTGGACTTGCCAAAGAATCTCCAGAAAATACATCCTGTCTTCCAAGCGTCTGGTTCAGAATAATGCAAATAAATGCACCTGAATGATGCTTTGGCAGTTTGGGTGGCTGAAGCAAAAATCAGGCATGCTGGACACAGAGTTTGTAAAAGCCCAAACTATTTTCCCCAGCTATAAAGAGTGAAATTTTATGTTATAATCAATGTCATTAGGAATTGCTATTTGTAGCTACCACGTTGAAGCCAAAAGGCAGGATCCAACCTTGCTACTTTCAGCAGGTTTTGAAGGCACTCCAAAAAAATTAAGTACACTAAGAATTAACACGCCAGAACCTGGACAAGTTATATCCAGTGCTGACTTGCTTACGCCCCAGGACCATTTGAAAAAAGAAGGCATCCGCTTTTCATTGGACCAGAAGTCAAGGAATTGGCTGGGTGTGCATGCACCACTGAACTTAATGGGATTTGCTTTGTTTCAGCCCTGATTAAGCCAACTGTAGCTTTTTAAACAAAACTTCACACGTCGTATGAATTCAGTGTCTTCATCTACTTCCAACGACCACAAGACTTACTTGATCGACGATTTAGATTTTGACATCACAGCAAGAAGGTTCTGCAAGGCAACATCTGCATTTTGTTTCACTACAGCCAGGTTCTCTAGATGGCCAGACCTTAAGGCTATGTTCTCCAGTTTGTAGGTTTCCATCTGAACCTTCATGTAAGCACAGACACATTTATTAGTTGTTGACTTCCCAAGCAAGACACCCATACTGCTTTGGGAGAGGGAGACAGGTATAGGTTCTATCAGAGATAGGTCTTCACTTTCACTTTCGGGCGTCGGGTTGAGCGGAGCGACGAATCAAGGCTCCGAGCCTCGTTTCCGTGGTTTCCAAACAGTGGCGATTAAAAAGAAGAAAATCACCGGGAAATCACCCTCGGAGAGAGGGTGAGCAGAAGATCTTCCACAAGGGTCGTCGGATTTGCCGCTCTCTGCAGACTCCCGTATTTCCACCATGGGGGAAGGCAGATTGAAGTGGCGAAAGGTGGCTGGGACTGTCAAAAAGCTCTCTGGAAGGCGCGGATCTGAATAAGATAAGTAGCTCCCCACCCGACCTTTTAGATGCACTTTTTAGTTTTCTTTTAAATGTTAATTGCCCTATTAAGCTCTAAGATTTATCTCTGGACTTGTTAAATAATTGCTAGTAGTGGTTTTTTTCTTTCCTGTCAAAGACTGTCAAAAGGTGGGAAGGAAAGGTTAATTGACTTTGCCATAAAGGAAAGTGATTTGCCTTCTATTTTTACTGTTACTTGGATTTAAATTTTGTACTTATTGGCTATTATATATATTTTAATTCTGGAAATATTGTATTTGGACCTTGCTTCTACATGGAATAATTAATACTCTGCCTCCTATTCTTCTTTGGTGAATATTGCTGGGGGGGGGGGAAATTCCTTTTTTTCCCCTTTTACAAGCCTTGCTTTAAATTTTTATGCTCTGTTTGGACTTATTATATAGAACTGGACTTTTTAATATGTAACTTGGGAGAAGAAGTGATTTGGATTATTATTGCTTTCTCTTTTCTTTTTATATATTGCAAATAATTCTACTATAACTTTTTTTTACTTCAGTTTTTTCTGGTTGGATTGAAGAGTACTAGTGGGCGTGAGAAACCTTGGAACTGTTTACTTTTTCTAGGACTGTTTTGACTATAGTGGGGGGGGGGAAAGCTGCCATCTGTTGCTTTATTTTTTGCTTTGGAAATTATATAGACTTATTTACCTAATGGATACAAATGAACTTTGAAGATAATTATTTTTAAAGGACTGCTTTTATTTTTTGGAATTTTTTTAACTTCCTTTTTTGGCTGTAATTATTGCCTCTTTTATTTTTGTATTTTTTTTATTTTCTATCTCCCCTCTCCTTTTTTTTCCTTTCTCCTCTCTTTTTTTTCTTTTACAGGAAACTACCTACACCATGGTGTCTGTGGTATTGAAGAGGAGAGATAAGGATACGGAAAAAGAGGCCAGGAGAGCATCTACTGAAACTGCGACACCTGCTCCATCAACGGAAACTCCACTATCAGAAATGAAAAAAATTCTTGAAGCAATTGCAGCATTAAACAAGAAAGTAGAGGATTCATCAGCAGCATTAAATAAGAAAGTGGAAGATTCTTCAGCCAATTTGGGCCAGCAAAATAAGCAGATGGAAGAACAAATTACATCGTTAGATAAGAAGATAGACAAAAAGATGGAAGATATGAAAAAGGAAATTACCCAGGAGATAAAATATGAGTTTAAAAGGGAAATACAAACTGTTAAGGAAGTTGTGAACAGATCTGTGCTCCTGCCCTCTGAAGATGCTGGCCACAGATGCTGGCGAAACATTAGGAACCACAACTTCCAGAACACGGCCACACAGCCAGGAAGACCCACAACAGCCAACAAAAAAAATTAATTTCCAAAATACAACATGAAGGAAAAGTTATGGTGAATAATATAGATATACAAGAAGCTTTTTATGATTATTATTCAAAATTATATAAAAACAAGAAGTTAACTTGATGGACATTGATGAATATCTGAGTAAACAGAAATTAACTGTTCTTGATGACCAACAAAGATTAATGCTTAATAATCCTATAACAACAGAGGAAATGGTAAAGGCTTTTAAGAAAATTAGTAGTGGAAAAGCACCAGGACCGGATGGCCTGTCAGCAGCTTATTATAAATATTTCGAAGATGAATTATGTTTACCTTTACAGATGACTATGAATTCGATTTTGGAAACAGGAACAATGCCAGAGACTTGGAAAGAAGCACATATAACATTGATTCCTAAAGAACAACAAGACTTGACTTTAACTAAGAATTATAGACCAATATCTTTACTGAATAATGACTATAAGATCTTTACAACTATATTGGCAGAAAGAATGAAAAACATTCTTAAAAACTTTATCCATCAAGATCAAGTAGGATTTCTGCCTAAGAGACAGATCTGTGACAATGTTCGAAATATATTATATTGGAATATCTGGAACAACAATATGAAAAACATCTGTAGCTTGAATCATGTCAACTCGATTTCTATTTTCTCAGTGGAAATGTTTCGCTCCTTATCCAAGGAGCTTCTTCAGTCTGAGCAAAGTTAGTAAGGGAATCCTAAATATGTTTCTAGGTAGCTGTGTGACCTTACACCTGGGGCTAGGTCATGGTTATATTGAGATGTTATTTTAAGTCCTTTTATCATCTAAAGGAGGATCGTTAAGATCACCATGCTGCTGTTGAGCTTGTGAAATGGTCTTAATCTTCCTAAGCACAGAAGACAAAGCAGGGTGGAAGATGGGGGAAAGATTGTGCCTGAGGCCCCCACCTCTATTCAAGGAAGGATTTTCCAAGTTGGCATAAATGGATTCCTTGACCCCTCTCTCAAACCACCTATCTTCTCTGTCTAAAATGTGAACATTAATGTCCTCAAATGAGTGTCCTTTTTCCTTTAGATGAAGATAAACTGCTGACTCTGGTCCTGTGGTGTTACTTCTCCTGTGTTGGGCCATCCTCCTGTACAAAAGTTGTTTGGTTTCTCCAATGTAGAGTTCAGAGCACTCCTCACTGCACTGGATTGCATAAACTACATTGCTTTTCTTGTGTTTTGGAGTTTGATCTTTGGGGTGTACAAGCCTCTGTCTCAGTGTGTTGGTGGGTTTGAAATATACAGGTATGTGGTGTTTGCCACAGACAAGATGAAGGTATCCATGGTATTAAGGTTAAAAAAGAAATTTATAAATTAAGAGCCTTTGCTGACGACTTAGTCTTTACTTTGGAGAATCCACTAGATGGAATTGAATTATTGATTCAGAAATTGAAAGACTTTGGATTGTTAGCAGGGTTTAAAGTGAATTTACAAAAAACAAAAGTTTTGACTAAAAACATGGACTATCATCAACAAGAGAAATTGAAAGAAATAACGGGATATTCAATGGAAGAAAAAGTAAAATATTTGGGAGTATATTTAACAACTAAAATGTTAAGTTGTTTAAGAATAATTATAATTATAATATCTACATGATATGATAATTATATTAATTACATGATTAATATCTACATGAAACCGCTGGGTGAGATCATCCACCAACACGGGATGAGGTATCATCAATATGCTGATGATACTCAATTATATATCTCCATCCCGGGTGAGTTAAGTGATGCAGTGGCTGCCCTTTCTCAGTGTCTGAAGGCTGTGGGGGCCTGGATGGGGAACAACAGGCTTCAGCTGAACCCTGGTAAGACGGAGTGTCTGTGGATTGATGGTGCCTCGAGATCCAGGGAGTTGTCATCTTTAGATCTGGACGGGGTGGCACTACCCCGTTCAGACAAAGTGCGGAACCTGGGTGTCCTTCTGGACTCACGACTCCTGCCTGAAGAGCAGGTGGCAGCCGTGGCCAGAAGGGCATTTGTACAACTTCGAGTTGTGCGCCAGCTACGCCCTTTCCTGGATCGGGAGGCCCTCCGTACAGTCACTCATGCCCTGGTCATCTCCCACATAGACTATTGCAATGCGCTCTACCTGGGGCTACCCTTGAAGAGTATCCGGAAGCTTCAACTGGTCCAGAATGCGGCTGCGCGTGCAGTTATGGGTGCCCCAAGGTTGGCACATGTGACACGTCTACTCCGTGAGCTGCATTGGTTACCAGTTTGCTTCCGGGTCCAGTTCAAGGTGTTGGTTGTCACCTTTAAAGCCCTACATGGCATGGGACCAGGTTACCTAAAGGACCGCCTCATCCCCAGAACATCGACCCGTTCCACCCGGCTATGCAGAGAGGGCTTGCTTCGGACCCCGTCTATAAGAGAATTCCACCTGACGGGGTCCAGGAGGCGGGCTTTCTCGGCAGTGGCACCCGCCCTCTGGAATATTCTGCCCCTGGAGGTGAGGCTAGCCCCCACACTTATGACCTTCCGGAAACAACTGAAGACCTGGCTCTGCCACCTCGCTTGGGATGGGGGGAGTAATAGCTCCTCTTGGGGTTGGCTTGCTCCATAGGGTTCTTTAAAGCCTAACATCAGAGCCTCTTGGATCTTATATGTTTAATTAAATTATGTATTCTATTTTATAAATTTTTATATGTTTTAATTGCTGGCTTGGTGTAAACCGCCCAGAGTCCCCTCCGGAATGGGGGGAGATGGGCGGTGATATAAGTTAGAAATATAAATAAATAAATAAATAAATAAATAAATAAATAAATAAATATCCCGCTTTGGACAGATATTAAAAAAGACTTGGATCAATGGGGAAAATTACAACTATCATTATTAGGTAGAATTTCAGCAATTAAAATGAATATTTTGCCAAGAATTTTATATATTTTTCAAACATTACCTATATTGGCATCAGAAGAACCTTTTAAACAATGGCAGCGAGATATTTCTAAGTTTATTTGGCAAGGGAAAAAACCAAGAATAAAATATAAAGTCTTACAAGATCCAAAGGAAAGAGGCGGAGTGGATTTACCGGATCTGAAATTATAATATGCTGCTTGTTGTTTGGTATGGATTAAAGAGTGGATAATTTTGAAAAATGAAAAACTATTGAATTTAGAGGGTCATGAATTAAGATACGGATGGCATGGATATTTGTGGTATGACAAAGTGAAAGTTAATGTGGACTTTAAAAATAATTATATCAGAAGATCTTTATTAAGAATTTGGAATAAATATAAATTAACTTTATGTTATAAAAGACCTTTATGGATTTCTACACAAGAAGCATTTCATAGAACAGAAGTAAGAGTTAAAGATAAATGGCTGACTTACAAAGACTTTTTTAAAAAAGAACAAGGACAATATAAAACTAAATCAAAAGAAGAATTGGCCTCAGAAGGATATACTTTTCAATGGCTTTCATATATGCAACTTGTAGAAAAATTTAAATCAGACAAAAAAGAATTTGAATTTGAACAAAACAAATCAGAATTTGAGATACAATTATGTGAGACAGATGATCACTTAATTGCTAAAATGTATAAATTATTGTTAAAAGGTGAAATGGTAGAGGAGCAAGTTAAAGACTGCATGATCAAATGGGCAAAAAATATTGGTCCTAATATTCAAATGCAACAATGGGAAGATATGTGGACTAAAGGATTAAAGTTCACTTTGTGTTATAATTTGAAGGAAAATTTCTATAAGATGATGTACATGACCCCGCAAAAACTAGCTAAAATGTATGGGAGTGTTTCCAACTTGTGTTGGAAATGTAAAAAAAAGAGGGGTCATTTTACCATATGTGGTGGACATGTGAGATTGCAAAGAAGTTTTGGACTCAAATACACTCATTGATGCAAAATATTCTACAAACTCGAGTTCCATTTAAACCAGAACTATTTCTATTGGGAATATTAGAAGAACAAATAGGAAAGAAATTTACAAGAATTATGCAATATATGGTTACAGCAGCAAGACTTGCATATGCACAAAATTGGAAAAATCAGATTATACCTACGATACAGGACTGGATGTTAAAAGTAATAGACATGGCAGAAAATGATAAATTGACATGTTTATTAAAAGAAAATACAAATTATTACTTTCTTAAAGAGTGGAAACCATTAACGGACTATTTGCAAAATGCAGGAGGGGCAAAGCTTATATGGGGTTTTGAAGATTAAAATATATATAAATTGATATATTAGACAGGAAATGTTTTATAATGTTATATATAGACCTAGCATGTAAGAGATTATTTTTTAAATTACTATGACCAGAGATAAATCGGAAGTTGACTAATTTCTATGTTTCATCTTTCTCTTTTCCTATTTAATTTACTACACTTTTTCTTTCCTTTCCTTTCTTTGATTTGTATTTCTATTTCTTTTTCCTTTTCAAACTTTTATCTATGTATACGTAAAATTCAATAAAATATATTATAAAAAAAAAGAGATAGGTCTTATCATCCCAAGGAAATAAGGAAGTGTGTACACAGACACGTATCAGAGTCAGGACAAACTGTGAGGTCAAGCCATGACTTATGAGGAAATCCCATTAACACACACAGCCTGATAAGTCTTAAGCAAAACTCTCCATGGATGGAAAGAAATACACAAGAGGTTGTTAATGTAATCAATAGTTAAAATGTGTTAATTACAGGTTAGAATGTGTAAATTGCAGGTGGATCGGAAACAAGAATGTAACATCCTGGTACCTCAGCCAATGGGGACAGATGAGGGTCACTCTCGGTCGCATTAGGGTATTTAATATGCTGAGATCTGTAATGAGGTGTGATCCTTTTTGCCTGCGGCAATTGGATTCACCCGTTTTTGCAAACGTGAAATAAATCTTTACTTTTTATACTTTGGCTCAGAGAGATCATGAGTGGTCATTTCTCACAATTGCTTTATTTCAACCTGCTTTCAGTGGTGCTGGCTCTAAGCTTCATGTCTTGAGTTCCAGTTTGATGGGGCAGAAACGCCACAAGGAATATAGTAAAGAGTTTCTTTGTAAATCCACTGTTGGCGCTGCAGCTTGGCGGAGAATAGCATGCCCTGAGGTTCAGGGGCCATCTCCACCAACAAAGGAGAGACCTTTAGCCTCGCTTGAAAGAGAGTAAAAAACTTGGAAGATTCTTGTCAGCCCCCCTAGGTAGACCAGACCTTGAAATCAACTCCACAAGAAAGAAAGTTAAAATTGTCTGTAGCTTGAAACATGTCAACTGGATTTCTATTTTCTTAATGGAAACGTTTCGCTCCTTATCCAAGGGGCTTCTTCAGTCTGAGCAAAGTTGGTAAGGGAATCCTAAATATGTTCCTAGGTAGCTGTGTGACCTTACACCTGGGGCTAGGTCATGGTTATATTGAGATGTAATTTTTAAGTCCTTTTATCATCTAATGGAGGGTCGTTAAAAACACCATGCTGCTGTTGAGCTTCTGAAATGGTCTTAATCTTCCTAGGCACAGAAGACAACACGGGGAGGAAGATGGGGGAGAGTTTGTGCCTGAGGCCCCCACCTCTATTCAAGGAAGGATTTTCCAAGTTGGCATAAATGGATTCCTTGACCCCTCTCTCAAACCACCTATCTTCTCTGTCTAAAATGTGAACATTAATGTCCTCAAATGAGTGTCCTTTTTCTTTTAGATGAAGATAAACTGCTGACTCTGGTCCTGTGGTGTTATTTCTCCTGTGTTGTGCCATCCTCCTGTACATAGGTTGTTTGGTTTCTCCAATGTAGAGTTCAGAGCACTCCTCACTGCACTGGATTGCATAAACTACATTGCTTTTCTTATGTTTTGGAGTTTGATCTTTGGGGTATACAAGCCTCTGTCTCAGTGTGTTGGTGGGTTTGAAATATACAGGTATGTGGTGTTTGCCAAATATCCGTTTTATCTTTTCAGACACGCCAGCCATGTAGGGAATGACCAGGTTCTTTCGTTTACTCTGAGTCTCAGCCCTATCTGTCGCTGTTTTAGGTCTGGTAGATTTAGATTTGGTGAAGGCCCAATTTGGATATCCACAGGCCTTCAGGGCTGTTCTCAGGTGCTGATTTTCATTCTTTTTGGAATCCATGGAGGTGGGGATGGTTTCTGCTCTGTGTGACAATGTCCTGATGACTCCTAGTTTGTGCTGCAGTGGATGGTGGGAGTCAAACATCAGATATTGATCTGTGTGTGTGGGTTTCCTGTAGATCCCTATTTCTAGCTTGCCACCGGTCCCAATGAGGACTTCACAGTCTAGGAATGCCAGTCTGTTGTCCTTGGTGTCTTCTCTGGTGAAGCTAATGTTGGCATCTATAGTGTTTATATGGTCCGTGAAGGCCTGTACTTCCTGGGCCTTGATTTTGACCCAGGTGTCATCCACATACCTAAACCAGTGGGTGGGCACCGTTCCCTGGAATGTGTTGAGTGCTTTCTTCTCCACTTCTTCCATGTATAAATTGGCCACAATGGGTGACACAGGAGAACCCATGGCACAGCCGTGTTTTTGTCTGTAAAAGTCACCTCTGTATGTGAAATAAGTGGTGGTGCAATCCAGTGCAGTGAGGAGTGCTCTGAACTCTACATTGGAGAAACCAAACAACCTATGTACAGGAGGATGGCACAACACAGGAGAAATAACACCACAGGACCAGAGTCAGCAGTTTATCTTCATCTAAAAGAAAAAGGACACTCATTTGAGGACATTAATGTTCACATTTTAGACAGAGAAGACAGGTGGTTTGAGAGAGGGGTCAAGGAATCCATTTATGCCAACTTGGAAAATCCTTCCTTGAATAGAGGTGGGGGCCTCAGGCACAAACTCTCCCCCATCTTCCTCCCCGTGTTGTCTTCTGTGCCTAGGAAGATTAAGACCATTTCAGAAGCTCAACAGCAGCATGGTGTTTTTAACGACCCTCCATTAGATGATAAAAGGACTTAAAAATTACATCTCAATATAACCATGACCTAGCCCCAGGTGTAAGGTCACACAGCTACCTAGGAACATATTTAGGATTCCCTTACCAACTTTGCTCAGACTGAAGAAGCCCCTTGGATAAGGAGCGAAACGTTTCCATTAAGAAAATAGAAATCCAGTTGACATGTTTCAAGCTACAGACAATTCCACCTGGATGACTGAGAACCTTCATAGACATATTGCCATACATTTTGGGGATGAAACCCTGAAGTTGGTAAGGAAATTCGAGAAGACAGCAAGAAAGATGGCAGACTATAGAAACCACCTACGTTTTAACCTCAGATGCAGACAACAGAGACTCATCCCGACAAGCCTACGCCTGCAATCTACAGTTAAGGGTCACAGAGCAGATCAGATCCTGCAGCAGGCACAAAGACATCTTCTAAATGAAAGAATAAGGCAAGTCCACTTCACCATTGATGCCCTGCAATACAATTTTGAAAACCTTCACCAGGAACTCACAGCCACCCTTCCTGACCCAATCCTAGATAGAGTTATTCAGCTTGGCAATAAAGTACAGCTGGCCCAGCATCACAAGACAAAGGAGAGGCAAACTAAGAAATTTGACATTCTTCTTTCTCGCAGCAAACAGAAACAAGGAACTGGAGAAACCACTGGGAGGAACAACAACAACAGGACCACAGAGGACAAAAAGAACATGTGGGTGAAAAATCTCTCAGACAGAGAACTTACCCAACCAGAGAGAGATGTCCTAGCCAAAGGTCTTAATTTTGCCATCACTCCCAAGCAAGTTCCGGTTGTGGAGCTCATTACAGCCACAGAATCTGCCATCCACAACAACCACCTACCTTTTGAAGAAGCAGAACAACTCCGGCTTAAAATATCTGCAGCTCTGTCCAGTGCTCAACCTCCTCCCCCCAACCTTACCGTCCAAGAGAGGAGAGCCCTGACAGCCCTCAGCAAAGATGAAACCATCACCATTTTACCTGCTGACAAAGGAAGATGTACAGTGGTTCTAAACACTGCAGACTACCACAATAAAATTACCTCACTTTTGGAGGATCACCATACATATGAAAAACTGAAAAGAGACCCCACCAACAATTACAAGAAAAAGGCAATAGACAGTTTGAAACAATTGGAACATGATGGCTCTATCGATAGGATTACCTACCACCGTCTGTATCCTGGAGAAGCCATCCCCTGAATCTACGGACTTCCTAAGATCCACAAGGAAGGAACACCCCTCCGACCCATAGTCAGCAGCATCAATTCGGTAACATACAACATTGCCAAACACCTCTCTACCATACTAGCACCTCTAGTTGGACACTCTGAACACCACATCCATAATTCGGAAGAATTTGTTTCCAAAGCAAAGATCCTGAAACTGGATACAGATGAAACTATGGTCTCCTTTGATGTGTCCTCCCTTTTCACCAGCATCCCCACCACTCATGCTCTATCCGCTGTCAGGAAGAGACTAGAAGAGGACAGCACCCTGGAAAGGAGAAGCCATCTCAACCCAAACCAGATCTGCCATCTTCTGGACCTGTGTCTTAACACCACTTATTTCACATACAGAGGTGACTTTTACAGACAAAAACACGGCTGTGCCATGGGTTCTCCTGTGTCACCCATTGTGGCCAATTTATACATGGAAGAAGTGGAGAAGAAAGCACTCAACACATTCCAGGGAACGGTGCCCACCCACTGGTTTAGGTATGTGGATGACACCTGGGTCAAAATCAAGGCCCAGGAAGTACAGGCCTTCACGGACCATATAAACACTATAGATGCCAACATTAGCTTCACCAGAGAAGACACCAAGGACAACAGACTGGCATTCCTAGACTGTGAAGTCCTCATTGGGACCGGTGGCAAGCTAGAAATAGGGATCTACAGGAAACCCACACACACAGATCAATATCTGATGTTTGACTCCCACCATCCACTGCAGCACAAACTAAGAGTCATCAGGACATTGTCACACAGAGCAGAAACCATCCCCACCTCCATGGATTCCAAAAAGAATGAAAATCAGCACCTGAGAACAGCCCTGAAGGCCTGTGGATATCCAAATTGGGCCTTCACCAAATCTAAATCTACCAGACCTAAAACAGCGACAGATAGGGCTGAGACTCAGAGTAAACGAAAGAACCTGGTCATTCCCTACATGGCTGGCATGTCTGAAAAGATAAAACGGATATTTGGCAAACACCACATACCTGTATATTTCAAACCCACCAACACACTGAGACAGAGGCTTGTACACCCCAAAGATCAAACTCCAAAACATAAGAAAAGCAATGTAGTTTATGCAATCCAGTGCAGTGAGGAGTGCTCTGAACTCTACATTGGAGAAACCAAACAACCTATGTACAGGAGGATGGCACAACACAGGAGAAATAACACCACAGGACCAGAGTCAGCAGTTTATCTTCATCTAAAAGAAAAAGGACACTCATTTGAGGACATTAATGTTCACATTTTAGACAGAGAAGATAGGTGGTTTGAGAGAGGGGTCAAGGAATCCATTTATGCCAACTTGGAAAATCCTTCCTTGAATAGAGGTGGGGGCCTCAGGCACAAACTCTCCCCCATCTTCCTCCCCGTGTTGTCTTCTGTGCCTAGGAAGATTAAGACCATTTCAGAAGCTCAACAGCAGCATGGTGTTTTTAACGACCCTCCATTAGATGATAAAAGGACTTAAAAATTACATCTCAATATAACCATGACCTAGCCCCAGGTGTAAGGTCACACAGCTACCTAGGAACATATTTAGGATTCCCTTACCAACTTTGCTCAGACTGAAGAAGCCCCTTGGATAAGGAGCGAAACGTTTCCATTAAGAAAATAGAAATCCACTTGACATGTTTCAAGCTACAGACAATTCCACCTGGATGACTGAGAACCTTCATAGAAAGTTAAAATTGCTTTTACTGAGATTGGCTCTCATAACAGGATCTTGCAACTCTGATTGCGCTGGACCTCCTTCACCTCCTTATACCCGTGTGAATTAGGGAGGTGTCTCTCTGAGCCGCTTCCAAATGGTAGCCGAGATTCTGGATGTGCTGCTTGGGAATTCTGGGAGCTGCGGTCCTGGCTTCGGCTTCTTTGGCTTAAGCAAAAACCTCTGCGTATCTCCATCAAGGTCGTCTTCCTTACTCTCTACAGCAGCCTTTTTCAACTTTGGCAACTTTCAGATCTGCGGACTTCAACTCCCAGAATTCCTCAGCCAGCGCTCTATACCCTACGGGGTCTTTTGCTTTACTTAGGATGCTTTAGTTGGTTTGCGTGCTACGGTAAAGCCAAGTGGTTGCAACAGTCTCTTGGTTGTTTCTGAGATGATTTTGATGTACGGCAGTGTTTTCGATGGACTCGCGTTTCTAATTTGCCGTCATTTCCTCTGCTGATGAGGGTATCTCCTCCAGCTGCTGCGCCAACTGCTGCATCGGTACAAGGCCAAGGCAGCACATTTCCTGGAGTATGGACTGGTTTGATCTTCTTGCAGTCCAAGGCACTCTCAGAATTTTCCTCCAACACCACAGTTCAAAAGCATCTATCTTCCTTCGCTCAGCCTTCCTTATGGTCCAGCTCTCGCAGCCATAGGTTACTACAGGGAATACCATTGCTTTAACTATGCGGACCTTTGTTGTCAGTGTGATGTCTCTGCTCTTAACTATTTTATCAAGATTTGCCATTGCTCTCCTCCCAAGAAGTAGACGTCTTCTGATTTCCTGGCTGCAGTCAGCGTCTGCAGTAATCTTTGCGCCTAGAAATACAAAGTCTGTCACTGCCTCCACTTTTTCTCCCTCTATTTGCCAGTCATCAATCAAGCTCGTTGCCATAATCTTGGTTTTTTTGAGGTTTAGCTGCAACCCAGCTTTTGCACTTTCTTCTTTCACCTTCGTCATAAGGCTCCTCAACTCCTCCTCGCTTTCAGCCATCAAAGTGGTATCATCTGCATATCTGAGATTGTTAATGTTTCTTCCAGCGATTTTAACTCCAGCCTTGGATTCCTCAAGCCCAGCATGTCACATAATGTGTTCTGCGTACATGTTGAATAGGTAGGGTGAGAGTATACAACCCTGCCGTACTCCTTTCCCAATCTTAAACCAGTCCGTTGTTCCGTGCTCTGTTCTTACCGTTGCTACTTGGTCGTTATACAGATTCCTCAGGAGGCAGACAAGATGACTTGGTATCCCCATACCACCAAGAACTTGCCACAATTTGTTATGATCCACACAGTCAAAGGCTTTAGAATAGTCAATAAAACAGAAATAGATGTTTTTCTGAAATTCCCTGGTTTTCTCCATTATCCAGCGGATATTGGCAATGTGGTCTCTAGTTCCTCTGCCTTTTCTAAACCCAGCTTGTACATCTGGCAATTCTCGCTCCATGAATTGCTGGAGTCTACCTTGCAAGATCTTGAGCATTACCTTACTGGCATGTGAAATAAGTGCCACTGTTCGATAGTTTGAACATTCTTTAGTGCTTCCCTTTTTTGGTATGGGGATATAAGTTGATTTTTTCCAATCTGATGGCCATTCTTGTGTTTTCCAAATTTGCTGGCATATGGCATGCATCACCTTGACAGCATCATCTTGCAAGATTTTAAACAGTTCAGCTGGGATACCGTCGTCTCCTGCTGCCTTGTTATTAGCAATGCTTCTTAAGGCCCATTCAACCTCACTCTTCAGGATGTCTGGCTCTTTCTTCTGTGGTCCTCTTGTCCACAGTAGTAGACCTGGTGGTCATCTGATGTGAAGTGGCCCATCCCAGTCCATTTCAGTTCACTGACACCTAAAATGTCTATATTTAATCTTGACATCTCACCAATAACCACATCCAATTTGCCCTGGCTCATAGATCTTACATTCCAGGTTCCTATGGTGTGTTGATCTTTAGAACATCGGATTCGTCGTTCACCACCAGCACCGTCGGCCGCTAGCCGTCCTTTCGGCTTTGAGCTAGCTGCGTCATCACATCTGGGGCTAGTTGAACGTATCCTCTGTTCCTCCCCAGTAGCATTTTGACCATCTTCCAACCTGAGAGTCCCATCTTCCGATGGTATACCGACATATCTTTGGTTGTACTGATCCATTTAGTTTTCATGGCAAGAATACTGGGGTGGGTTGCCATTACCTTCCCCAGGGATCGTATTTAGTCTGACCTCTCTGCCACGACCTTCCCGTCTTGGGTGTCCCTTCACGGTTTAGCTCATGGTTTCATTGAGGTGCTCAAGCTCCAGCACCACGACAAGGTAACGATCTCCTTTGCTGGAGATTGACTGTATTACTCTTTTTGAATTTTTAGGTTTGGAGGAAGGGGAAAAAGGAGGAAGTTAAATAAATAAGAATAAAGAATTAAATTAAAAAACGATGTAGGTAAAACTATGGCTAAGGAAGTATTGTAATTAAATTTGGGAATGTATTGGCCAGTGGGGGGGAGAAGGGATCTCAATAGGTCACAGACACCCTCAGACTGTGAAGAGGGTCCTTTAAGGATCCTCTGAATTTTTTTGCTATCAGTCTAAGTGGGATTGGTGGGGAGGGAGGTTGAATATGGAGGTATGGCACAGGGTGGGGGATGGGATGGGGGAGGGACAAGGGTGGCTAGTGATTATCCAAGGGGAGGAGGGCATTAAGGCAGGGGAAAGAACACAAATGTTATACATGATTTCTATAATATCAGGTAACCTTTTTGTGAGCAATAAGTTTTCAATAACTCTTTGGATGCGAGATAGTCTTAACTTCATACAGAATTTAAATAGAGACATTCTAAAAAATGTAGGTGATGGGAGAACAATGTACAATTATTTCTTTAAATGTTAGCGGTCTGGGAAACCCTATTAAGAGGAAAAGGATTGTTAATTATGTCCAATCATTTAAACCTCATGTGGTTATGATACAAGAAACATATACAATAGGTTGAATGATAGGTATTTTAAAAAACAATTTTTTGCACAAGGATCTAATAAATCAAGAGTAGCAGCGATTCTTTTCAAAGCCGGCATAAATTTTAAGGTTCAAAAGATTCTGAAAGATAGGGAAGGTAGATATATATTTATTGAAGGGGAATTTGATGATAAAACACTTACTCTAGCATCTATTTATGCTCCTAATCAAGGTCAGGTTGGTTACTTACAAAAGATTATGAACAGAATAAAAAGTAATCCAGATAATTTTATAATAAGAAGGAACTTCAGTACTGATGCATTAAAGCCCCAGATTGGAATGCACAAGAGATTTCAAAACTTAATACATAGTCTTGGACTCATAGATAGCAGACTTGTACTGTGCAACAAAAACACATTTTATTCAGGTAGACATAAATCACATTCTAAGATAGACAGTCAGGACCAGAAATATTGGAACAAGGGTAACTGTTTTGGCAGTTGGCCTCTGTACACCCCCACATTGAAGTTGAAAGGAAACACACCCAGATGGGAGCGAAGTCAGGACTTTCAGCTGCAATTCAAGGCGTTTGACAAAAGTGGGGCACTAACCATTCAGGAAGTACAGCCAGTGGCACACACACACACTAATCATGGTAAAGCACGTCCGAGCATCACACGTTGCACCTCCCCAGCGGTCACATGATCGCATTTCAGTCGCTTGGAAACCGGCTCACATTTACGACCAGTTGCAACATCCTGCAGTCACGTGATCACATTTTGTGATGTTTTTTGCTGTTTTCTGGCAAAAAACACCCATTGGAGCAAGCTGGATTCACTTAACGACCTGTAATTCACTTAACAACAACCGTAAACATGGTCATAAAATCTAAAAAAACTAAGGAGAAAAAATGTATTAGTGCAATCAAAAATAGCAATGGCCAAATTGTGACTAAAAATAAGTATAAGTCAACAATTCAAACTTTTTTCAACAATTATATTCCTGAAATAATCCATCACCAATAAAAATTAATCAATATTTAAATAGATTAACATTCCCAGAATTGGCTCCAGAAGATAAACGATTCATGGAATCTCTCTTTTCCCCTAACCCTATTCAGAATGGAAAATCTCCTGGCCCTGATGGATTGTCAATTCTCCTTTATGACTTAAAGTCCCGCTTTCCAAGAGCAAGCAGCTTCTAATTCTAGGAAATGTTCACTGTGGCTTCCTTAAATTAAAGATCATTTATTTTATTTATTATTTTATTCTTATCCTGCCTTAATTACTTTTAATAAATAACTCAGGGCGGCGAACATACCTAATACTCCCTCCTCCTCCTATTTTCCCCACAACAACCCTGTGAGGTGAGTTGGGCTGAGAGGCAGGGACTGGTCACCCAGCCGGCTTTCATGCCTAAGGCAGGACTAGAACTCTCCGTCTCCTGGTTTCTAGCCCTTAACCCCTAGACCAAACTGGCTCTCTTGCTACCTTTTCTCTTTTCCTGCTTTTAGTTGTTAAAACCACAAACTGCAGAGGGACGGACGGCCTCGACACCGGATGCTCATCTCCGTTGATGCCTTTCCATAAAATTGGGGGTTTCAATGGATGCAAAACTCTGACTCCTCCTCCTTAGTTCCGATAATCGTGGATTTTGCATTTCCTAATTCATAACTCCAATGCTATAATGAATGCTTTTTCCCCCAAAAAAGGATCAGGTAGGCTAAGCGGAGAGTAGTACCTGGTGAATTACCCGGTTTAGTAGCGATCTGGAATTGATCCTTGCAGTAAACCAAAAATCAATAACGTCATTTTCTATGGTGGTATGTTGCACAGCCGCTTGTGGCCTATTCAGCAACAGCTCAAGCAAGCCACAGCTTAGCATGAGGTACACACTCGGCCACCGCAATGAATTCTCTTGGATGTCCCGGGCACCCTCCTTCCATCTGTCTGTCTGGGACTAGCCGTTTGCCTGCCCCCGCCCCCCACTTCATCTGAACTAAGAACCAGGTCAGGCAATCTTCCACGGCAGGATTTCCAGCCAGCACTGCCCGTTGGTCAAGACTCAGAGCTTGGTAGCCGCCTGAGGGGCACCCGATTGGAGGAGGCCAAGAGAGGAATACAGTCCCTGCGTGATGTGTTGCAATCAGGGCCACTGATGGGGTGGCCCCTCAGAGGGTCTAGCAGTGTTTCTCAAGCTTGGCAACTTATACTCAATTGTTCATCTCCGTCCCGGGTGAAGTAAGTGTTGCAGTCAACACCTTATCTCAGTGCCTGGGGGCTGTAGGGGCCTGGATGGGGAACAACAGGCTTCAACTGAACCCTGGTAAGACGGAGCGGCTGTGGATTGATGGCCTCTCGGCTTCTAGGAAGTTGTCATCTTTAACTCTGGATGGGGTGGCACTGCCCCGTTCAGATTCAGTGCGAAACTTGAGGGTCCTCCTGGACTCACAACTCCTGCTCAAAGAGCAGGTGGCAGTTGTGGCCAGGAGGGCCTTTGCACAGCTTCGGGTTGTGCGCCAGTTGCGCCCCTTCCTAGATCGAGAGGCCCTCTGAACAGTCACTCGTGCCCTTATCATCTCTCATACAGATTATTGCAACGCGCTCTACATGGGGCTACCCTTGAAGAGTATCCGGAAGCTTCAGCTGGTCCAGAATGCGGATCAGCACATGTAACACCGCTGCTCCGTGAGCTGCATTGGGTACCAGTTTGCTTCCAGGTCCAATTCAAGGTGTTGGTCATCACCTTTAAAGCCCTTCATGGCATGGGGCCAGGGTACCTGAGGGACCGTCTCATCCCGATCACATCTATCCGCCCCACCCGGTCATGCAGGGAGGGCATGCTTCGGATCCCATCAATAAAAGAATTTCATCTGGCGGTGTCCTGGAGGCGTGCCTTCTCTGCAATAGCACCCACCCTGTGGAATACCTTGGCCCCAGAGGTGAGGCAGGCGCCCTCGCTCCTGGCTTTCCGGAGGTCTTTAAAGACCTGGTTCTGCCGCCTTGCTTGGGACGAAGGAAGGAATAGTTCCTATAAATTTGGTGAATTGTATAATTGTATAAGGATCTGTGTATGTAAGCCGCCTAGAGTCCTCCATTAGGGAGGGGATAGGCGGGGTATAAATATCAGTATAAATAAATAAATAAATAAATAAATAAATAAAATAAACACGTGAACTGTGTATCTGCTTGTAAGCTGTTCTTTTTACTTCTGCACTGCTGTAACGTATATACAACTCTGCTTTATCTACAAGTAAAGATTTATAGCTTTGAAAAGCTGCTCTCTGTCTGTTTACTCTTCGCCTCCTTCCCATTAGCCAGTATAAATCAACAAAGTTGTCATCAGAGTGACCCCCTTCTGAGTAACTTTTCTTCCCCCTTCCTGGGGGAGAATTTGCAGGATGTGTTGTAAGGTTTGGTTCATCATGGCCATCTGCTGACTGATGGTCTCCAACTCGAAATCTATGCGGGATGTCTTTGCCTCCAGGGAAGCCATTCTTTGGGATTGGGTCACCCGGGTTTTAGTAGCCCACTTCCCCATCTCTTGTTTGAGGCCACCTCCAATACCCATAGATCACTCCGCTCGGGTTTTAGGGGTGCGCAACACGGGGATCTCGGCTACCTCAATCCCACTCCGTTTAGCTCCCTTCTTGGATCCCTTCTTACGGTCAGCTTTCCCCTCAAAGGCAACCAATTTTTCTTCTTTTGGGACTACCCCCTGGAAGTTCCTGGTTGCTCCGGCTCCTCTACCTGTGTTAACATGGTAGAGTCCTCCATCCTGCTGTTATCGGCCATGCAGATGGTTAACAGGTAAGTGGTAGGGGGTTGATTCTCACAGGTAAGGCTCAATGAAGTATCAGTCGTAGCTTCAGGATAAATCAACATAAAAGGGCATTCAGATCTTTCTGTAATGACTCCAACTTCAATGCCCCAATAAACACTTCCCAATGCAATTCACTGAAATGCAGAATAAGCTTTATTCAGGATACATGTAATTGAAACACTCCTAAAGAACTGAATGCGGATTCCCGCCAAACAGCGCTAACTTAACTCTCCCCCTTGTGCACCAATTTCGCAGCATCTATGATGTCAATGTCCAGAACTTTCCTTCTCCGTTCCCAAGCCTCCAACTCCTGCAGGTGGTTGACCTTGATGCTGCATTCCACAGTCTCCGATGAAACCCACACTTGGCACACTCTCCCCCTCCCTCCAGTTCACACGCTTAGACTACCTCTATACCCCTAATGGCAGGATTCAGCTATGAACCCTGACACCCGAACACCCTTCTCCTGGGCCTGAAGGAAGGACGCCAACGCTGAACCTCTGGACTGGGGTCGAGGCACACAGCTGTGGAGGAAGAGATGCTCCCAGGCAGGTGACCCAGAGCAGTCCGTCAGTACTGGGGGGGTGGGGGGGGGGAGACGGCCGGGCAAGCGGAGATCAGGTTGCTGATCAGTACAATGGCGCCTTGGATAGGCTCCCCAGGAGGGAGATCTCCGTGGAGGGAGAATGGCAGCATCTGAACCCACCTTTCTCCAAGTTGCTTGAAGAGAATAAAAAGGGGAAGTGGCAGGGACTGAGGATTTGAGGATGTAGGCCCCCATGATGCACTAGCCAATTTTCAAAAGTGGGTGGGTGGGTGGGTCCTGAGATATTTTCTAAATAAATACATAAATAGCGCTGGTTCCCCGAGAAGTCAAGACAGGAGAACCTCCAGTGATATGTCAGTCCTGCACTTGGGGTAACGAAGGGAGGTTGCTGCTTCCCAAGCAAAAGTGACCGCTCACTTTCACGTTGGGCTTTGCCCTGTCACTGGGACAGAGTTCGTTCATGCTTCCTTACCAGCTGGTTACTCTATATAATCTCTATGCTTGTAATGTGTAGGTGTGGTTTTCTCACTGGACGCTTGTCTTGGCCAAAATAAATGCTGTTTACTTTGAATCCAAGCCTCGACTCAAGCTTCTATTTGGGAATCTGAAACTTGGGTGAGATCTGAGCCTTACAGATGGAAATGCTTTCCAGCTGTTCTCTGAAAATACAAGCCCTGCAGCCGGCTTCTCTCCTCTCCTCCCCTTGCTTATCATTCCATTTCTTCATTGGTTCTCCCGAAATGCACGGACTCTACGCAACCTGCAGCGTGCCTGGAGCCCCTTAGCGCAGAGCAGAACGGATCGAAACTGGGGACCAGCAGGAAGGGAAAATGCGAAATGCCCCCCCCAACTCAGTCCCCAGATGCACGTTTCTCCCCCCACCCTTTTTTTTTTTTTTTGCAATGCGTTCCCGACCCGGGGCGAAAGGGAGCAAAGCGAAGCGCCGGGAGACGAAGGGCGGAACTCCAGGTCAGGCGGCTTCACGCTCCTCCCCCGCCCGCCGCGACTCTCCGGGGCGGTCCCTGGGGAGGAAGAGGCGGAGCTTCCTGGGAAAGGACACGCCGGGATGGCCCACCCCCACTTCCGGAATCCGTCCGGCAGGAGAGAGAGCTTCGTGGCTCGGCGGCGGGGGTGCCCGGATGCAGGTAGGGCGGGGGGGGCTGCGGGCCACGAGAGGGAGGGCCGGTCTGGCAGTCCCGGCGCTGAGGGGGAGGCCGGGGTCCGCCGCCTGCCTGCCTGCCTGCCTGAAAGGGGCCGGAGGTTTCGGCCTCCCCCGGTCGGGCCTCGGCCTCCCCTCAGGGAAGGGAACGGAGCTCCTCTCGCCCTTCAGGTGGACGGCTGAGTCCACCCCCACTTCCGGAATCCGTCCGGCGAGGGAAAGAGCTTCGTCGCTCGGCTGCGGAGGGGCCCGGAGGCAGGTAGGGCGGGGGGGGCGAGTCGCAGTCCGGGGAGGCGCTGTGGAAAACGACACGGAGGGAGGCCGGGGAGCCCGAGGGCCGGTCTGGCAGTCCCGGCGCTGGGGAGAGGCCGGGGTCCGCCGCCTGCCTGCCTGCCTGCCTGAAGGGGCCGCGAGAGGCTGGAGGCTTTGGCATTCCCCCGTCGCGGGCCTCGGCCTCCGCTCAGGGAAGGGAACGGGGGTCTCACACTCCCCCCTTTGCTCCTCTCGCCCTTCAGGAGGACGGCCGAGTCCGGCGGAGGAAGCAGGCGAAGCCCAGCGGAGAGGAGGGAGCCCGCAGAGGAGCCTCCTGGTCCGGGGCGCGGCTGGCCTGAGGCGGCGGGAAGGGCGCGGATGCTGTGAGGCTGCCGAGGGGTCGCCCAACGAGATGAACCGGAGCGAGGAGGGACCCCGTGAAAGGAGGATGCCCGGGAGGAGATGCGGGAAGGAGGAGAGCGTTGGAATACGCGGGAAAAATCATCCAGGAGAGAAACCCTATAAGTGCCTGGAGTGTGGAAGGAGCTTCAGTCAGAGGAGAAACCTTTATACCCATCAAAGAATCCATTCAGGAGAGAAGCCCTATAAATGCCTGGAGTGTGGAAAGAGTTTCAGGCTGAGGGGAAGCCTTTATAGACATCAAAGAATCCATTCAGGAGAGAAACCCTATAAATGCCTGGAGTGTGGAAAGAACTTTAGTGTTGGTGGAAGCCTCAATCAACATCTAAGAATTCACACGGGAGAAAAACCCTATACATGCCTGGAATGTGGAAAGAGTTTCAGTCATAGGGGAAGCCTTAATATGCATCAAAGGATCCATTCAGGGGAGAAACCCTATAAATGCCTGGAGTGTGGAAAGAGCTTCAGTCTGAGGGGACACCTTTATGTACATCAAACAATCCATTCAGGAGACAAACCCTATAAATGCCTGGAGTGTGGAAAGAGCTTCAGTCTGAGGGCAATCCTTTACAGTCATCAAAGAATCCATTCAGGGGAGAAACCCTATAAATGCCTGGAGTGTGGAAAGAGCTTTAGTCGGAGGGGAAGCCTTTGTAGACATCAAAGAATCCATTCTGGAGAGAAACCCTATAAATGCCTGGAGTGTGGAAAGAGCTTCAGTGAGAGGGGAAGCATTTGCAGTCATCAAAGAATCCATTCAGGGGAGAAACCCTATAAATGCCTGGAGTGTGGAAAGAGCTTCAGTCAGAGGGGAAGCCTTTGTAGACATCAAAGAATCCATTCTGGAGAGAAACCCTATAAATGCCTGGAGTGTGGAAAGAGTTTAAGTCAGAGGGGAGTCCTTTATAAACATCAAAGAATACATTCAGGAGTGAAACCCTATAAATGCTTGGAGTGTGGAAAGAGCTTCAGTCTGAGGGGAAACCTTTCTAGACATCAAAGAATCCATTCAGGGGAGAAACCCTATAAATGCCTGGAGTGTGGAAAGAGCTTCAGTCAGAGGGGAAGCCTTTGTAGACATCAAAGAATCCATTCTGGAGAGAAACCCTATAAATGCCTGGAGTGTGGAAACAGTTTCAGTGAGAGGGAGAACCTTTCTAGCCATCGAAGAATCCATTCAGGAGAGAAACCGTATAAATGCCTGGAGTGTGGAAAGAGCTTCAGTCAGAGGGGAAGCCTTTATACACATCAAAGAATTCACACAGGAGAGAAACCCTATACATGCCTGGAGTGTGGAAAAAGCTTCTGTCTGAGTGGAGGCCTTTATAGACATCAAAGAATCCATTCAGGAGAGAAACCCTATAAATGCCTCGAGTGTGGAAAGAGTTTCAGTCAGAGGGGAGACCTTTATAAACATCAAATAATACATTCAGGGGAGAAACCATATAAATGCTTGGAGTGTGGAAAGAGCTTCAGTCTGAGGGGAAACCTTTATAAACATCAAAGAATCCATTCAGGAGAGAAACCCTATAAATGCCTGGAGTGTGGAAAGAGCTTCAGTCAGAGGGGAAGCCTTTATACACATCAAAGAATTCACACAGGAGAGAAACCCTATACATGCCTGGAGTGTGGAAAGAGCTTCAGTTGCAGTGGAACCCTTTATAGACATCAAAGAATCCATTCAGGGGAGAAACCCTATAAATGCCTGGAGTGTGGAAGAAGCTTCAGTCGCAGTGGAACCCTTTATAGACATCAAAGAATCCATTCAGGAGAGAAAGTCTATAACTGTCTGGTGTGAGGAAAGAGTTTCAGTCAAAATGTAAGTCTCAGTAAACATTATAAACTTCACACAGAGAAAAAACTTTATAAATGCATGGAGTGTGAAAAATCCTTCAGAAGAAATGGAAATCTCCAAAAGCATATTAGAATCCACACAGGAGAGGAACCATAGAAATCGATAAAGCATGTCTAAAATGTTCATTAACCAGCAAATTCAGTTCGGCCTTGGATGAAATGCACAAGAGTTTTTCAACAGGAAAGAAACTCACTGAGTATTATACACAGACACTAATTAGAATCCAATAAGGCACAGATACGGATACTTACCCTTCATTGCCATCTCAACTTGTGTGTGTGTAATGACCTCAACTTTAATGCCCCAATAAACACTTCATTTGAAATGCGGATTAAGCTTTATTAAGGATACATGTATGGGACGTGGTTAGATGTACAGGATACATGTAAATCAAAGCATTCTCAAGGATCCGACTGACCGTTTCCGTTGCTTTCCCACTCCTTCCCAGCCCCCACTGCACGCTTGCAGGTGGACGACCTTGACTCTCAGCAGAACAGTCCCTACCGGCTTGGCAAGACGTCGCTCCCCCTCCCGTCTCGGGGCAAGCTGACACGTATCAGAAAAGTACACGGCAGGATTCGCACCAGAACCTGACTGTATCAACGAGCATATACTTTGTTATCAGCCCAAACATTGAAGGGTATGCAAACTCCTGAACAGGATCCATTTACTACTTCCTTTATTGCTATGGTTTGTGTAATGATTGTGCTATTCTGTGAACCCTAGTAGTTTATTTTGAGTCACATTACAAATAAAACTCATGTGTTCTGCCTGATCACTCATGTTTTCTTTTAAAATAGTCCTCATCTTACAAATCCTGCAAGGGGTACATAAACTTATGAGCTCAGCTGTATTCCATTCCACATACTGATACCATCATCACAAATTCATTCACTTACTGATCAAAACAATCTGGTTGTGTGCCGTAAAGCATGTGGGCCATAACCTTTGGCTCACACAACTTCAGTGCTGCAGGAATACATTCCTTGCCTTGAGCGTGAAAGAGCTCCTCCGTGCTGATTGTTTCATATAATTTCTATGGGTTTTCCAAATGCCAGTAGCATGTAGGACCATCCCCAGATATTTGAAAACCTTAACTTGTCCATTGCAGTCCCTCCATGGTCCACTTACGTGTTTTAGGCTTTTTAGCAAAAAACGCTATAAGAGTGTCTAAGGCCAATTAAGGTTTATGAGATAATAGCCGCATTATGTGAGTTACACGATAATAGAATTTTCATACAACCCCTGAATGAGAAAAAGTAAATATCCGAGCTTCAGTAGCACCATCATGACCACCATATTGAATTTTTTGGCCACCCCCTGCAGACGCCCAATTCAGGCTCTTGGCTGCAGGGATGGCCAACCACACAGGAGCGCTTCCAGGTCCCATCTCTTCCCTGGTGGCTACCAATCAAAACGGGCCAATTCTTGATGGAGAGGGTCGGCCTAGTGCTCAGGAATGTGCACACTGCACAATTAAGGCCACGCTAGCCTTGCTCACCCCCATCCGGGACCTTCGCAAGGCCAAAGACCTTTGATTCAAACTGCAGATGGCTCCTTCATCCCTGAACGGTAATTTTCTCTCTCCCCACCAGGTGGCAGTAATGCTGCAAGTAGAAGATGGTAGTGATTTTTAGATGTTTTTTATCCCACCTTCATCCCCCCCCCCCCGCCCTCTTCAGCTTCAGGGTACGCAATCTGCATTTGCTGAGGGCCCTGTGTTCCATTTCATGCAGGACAAGGCCAGTGGGAGAAGCCAACATGAAACTTCCCAGGTGGTTAAAGAGAGGAGACCAGCTTTGATTAAACAGCAGAAGGAAGGAAGGAGCTGGAAATCCTGCCATTGAAGATTGCCTGACCTGGTTCTTAGTTCAGATGAAGTGGGGGGCGGGGGGCAGGCAAACGGCTAGTCCAAGACAGATGGAAGGAGGGTGCCCGGGACATCCAAGAGACTTCATTGCGGTGGCCGAGCATGTACCTCATGCTAAGCTGTGGCTTGCTTGAGCCATTGCTGTGGCTCTTCGTGTGTCAGGCGCTTCTCAGTTGCAGACGTTTCTCCACAGTAGTGACTTTACCTCAGCTCTTTCAGTAAGTAAACGGTTTATTGATTAACATGAGTAAGCACAGTAAAGGCACGAATGGTCCCCTGGTTCCCTGCTCGGGTTTATATACCCTTCTGCCAGAGCACTGGCCCCTCCCAGCTGCGGGCTTCCATCTGGTCCGCTTTCAGTCTTCCCTCTGGTTCTCCTGGTGTCAAGGTTAAAAGTTCATCATCCATGAGGCGTAGCTGGCAGTTGCTAATGCTGGGTGTGGTATAGGGGATGGCAGGACCCTTGGGCATGCCAGGGTTCTGACATCGTGCAACATACCACCATAAAAAATGAAATCAAGAAATAAATAAAAACTGTAAAAGAAGTTTTGGAGAGCTGCAGGAAACTCTGCTGGTAGGATGCTGTGACCGGATTTTCAGGAGTGGCTTGCCCCAGGCTTAGAGTTGGGGGTCTCTGGATGCAAACCCCATCCTTAACCCCATCTTGCAAACACATGGGATATGTACACCCATCCTTAAACCATCTCTAGCACCCCAAAAGGCTGAAGTCAGACCACTCACATTTTGTTCATTTCACAGCAGACGCCCGACAGGCTGTGGAGGCCCACCCTAAGATCTAATTTGCAGGGCACAATGGCCCTAAAGCAAAATCAAGCCAGGTTACGGCCTTGCTTGGCCCGCACACCCAACCAATGGTTTATCAGTGGATGGCTTTACGGGCCACCTAACTGGCACTGCCCTACGAAGCTGGTCTCCTTCGCTCTCGCCGTCTCCCCTTTGCAAAGCGTGGGGGCTTCAGCCTCGCAGAAAAAGAGCTTCAACCGCCTGTGCTGAGTGCCTGGGAAGGTTCAGCCAAGCCCCCAAATTTCTTCATTGACCTTTGGCCTGGTTCTTTTTCCCCATTGGTTGACCTGCCCAGAGTCAGAATCTGTGAATGGGACAGGCACAAAAATCCATTAATTCGTTAAATAACTGAAGAAATGCAGCCTGAGAACACCCAGTGATGCTCCTGGGTCATGTCAAGCACAATCATTGCAACCTGCATGCCACACCCTACTGGGCCTCATGCTATTTTTAGGTGCAAATGGGCCCTTGCCAGGCCACCTGCACCCCCTGTGCCCCTGCCCATAACACTGCCCCACAGCTTGTCTCCAGGCCTGTTATACAGCCCCCCTTCCCTGGTCAACTCTCCTGCCGCTCAGGCCCTGGATTCTGTCACCGTGTTGGGGGAGTTTTATTTAAGGAAGAGGCAGGCCTGGGCTTTATATAGCTTTTTCTCACCGTGAGAAGCAGCCACTTCATCCCCTCTCAACGTGCCAGCATCTTCATCGTGCTTTTATGCCACTTTGGAACAACCTTTGACTATGAATTCCACCATGCGCCAACTACATGCCAATATACACGTGCGGGTCCATATTCCCGACTCTTGCATAGAGAGAGTTTATTGGAGTCTCTGGCGCTCTATTTTAATATATCACTCAGCAAGGCGGGCCGGGGGTGGTCTTTCTTTTTCAGTAGCTGAGGCTCATGCTGGAAGACAAGGCTGGGCATCTGGAGCAACACCCCTCCCTCCCTGTTGTCCCAGGAACGTGGGGGCAGGGGGGGGATTCTAGCCTGGCATGCAATTGCCCAATAAGACAGACCAGGGTGGAGATAATAAAAGTAGTTATTCTGCGCAGAGGTGCCTGGGAATAATTTCCAGAGCTGGGCACAAAAGCTTTAAAGTTAACAGACTTTTTATACATTCTTGCAACTAGATGCAAAGTGAAAAACAGCTTTCAGCCTTGATTAGCTCCGCAGACCGTGCAGTTCTCAAACCACGGGTATGCTTGTGTTGCCCTTTGTTCTTTACCTATGCTTTTTAGTAAAGGTAAAGGTTCCCCCCGCACATTTGTGCAGTCGTGTCCCACTCTAGGGGCCAGTGCTCATCTCCGTTTGTTAGCTGAAGAGCCAGTGCTGTCCAAAGACGCTTCCACGGTCAAGTGGCCGGCATGACGCACGCGGAACACTGTTACCTACCCACCGAAGTGGTACCTATTAATCTACTTGCATTTGCATGCTTTCTTTTTTTTTTTAATATTTTATTGGGTTTTGAATATACATAATTAAAAGTTGGAAACGGAAAAAGAAATAGAAATACAAATCAGAGAAAGAAGAAAAAAAGGTGTAGTAAAGCAAAGAAAAAAAAGAAAAAAGATGAAACATAGAAAGTAGTCAGCTTCCGATTAATCTCTGGTCACAATACTTTACAAAATTTGTCATACATGCTAGGTCTATACATGACATTAAAAAAACATTTCTTGTCTAATATATCAGTTTATATATGATTTAATCTTCAAATCCTCATATAGACTTTGCCCCTCCAGTATTTTCCAAATAGTCCATTATTAGTTTCTACTCTTGAAAAAGTAATAGTTTAAATTTTCTTTTAATAAACATATCAATCTCTCATTTTCTGTCAATCCATCAATTTTAATAATAATAAGTCCTTATAAATCAACCATTTATCTCTATTCCTTACTTCTATTCTATTCTATAAAATGCATCTTACATACTAAGTCTGTAAATCACATTAAAAAACATTTCTTATCTAATATATCAATTTATATATAATTTAATCTTCAAATCCTCTTATAAGCTTTGCCCCTCCAACATTTTCCAAATAGTCCATTAATAGTTTCTAATCTTTAAAAGAGTAATAATTGAATTTTCTTTTAATAAACGTGTCAATTTATCCTTTTCTGCCAATCCATCAATTTTAACAATAAAAAGTCCTTATAGGTCAGCCATTTATCTCTATTCTTTACTTCTATTCTATTCTATGAAATGCTTCTTACGTTCTCCTGGTGCCTCCCTCATGTCTGTCTTATATTTCTCTAGAAATGTTTTAACTTTTAAAGTAGAAATTGTCCTTAACTTTTGTTCTTTAAACACTTTCTGTTCTCTAAAAATTTTATCTGTTTCCAAATCTAGGTCTTGTTCTTTTATCTCCAAGGGTTTATCTAATATAGAAACAGTCCTTTCTCCTACATCTTCATTCAACTGTTCTGGAACTGCTCTCCGTCTCAAAATACACTCCTTCTCTCTCATTTCTTTATTAAATGGTGCCATCACTTCCAGAAGTTTTCTCATCTCTGACTGAAGAGGCTCCACCGACACTCCAGGTGTTAATGCCATGATTGTCATAATGTAGATAGTTTCCCTGTAAGAGAGAAAAGGCAAAAAGGAAAAAAAAAGGAGAGGAGAGGGGGAAGACAAAGACAAAGAACAAACAGAAAAAAGGGACTACTATTTTTTCTTCTCTTTCTCTTTTCTCTTTTCTTCTCCCTTTTTAATAATAGGAGAATAAAAAAACTTTTAAAAATAAAAATAGTCCTTTAAATGTAGTTATCAGAATAGCAAAAAATCTAGTCCATTAAAATTGTATGTCCAAGCGTAAGAGCAAGTGAATAAAAGATAAAAAAAAGAACAGAGAGGTTCTATTGTAGTCAAAATAATAACAAAAAAGATAAACAATCCCAAGGTTTCTCAGGGCAGCTTATATCCACACAGTCCAACCATGAATAAGTCGTCTAATTTATATACAGAAGGAGTCCAAGGCATTCATAAAAATTCTATAAAGTAACTTATATAATCCAAAAAATATTCAAACACTTATGGAGAAAAGCAAAAACAGTTCTTTCATAATAAAAATCCCAAACAGGTAAAAGAAAGAATATCAAATCAGTAATTCATTTATCCATAAAAACTTTAAATCCAGGCAAATTAGTCCCCAAAGGAAAAAAAATACTTATAATTGCAATAAGGATGAAAGCAAACCAAGAGTAGAAATATTTAGAATCAAAAGAGTAAGTCACTCAGCCCACTCCAGGCAGAGTCAACTATCTTTCCAAACCCACCGTTCAAACACTCCTCTGACAAGAAAGAAAAATAAAACACCAGCATCTATAAATCACAGTCCAGAGATAAATCCTAGTGCTTAATAAATCCAGTAATATTTTAAAAAAAAAGGTGCAACTAAAAGGCTGGATGAGGAGCTACTTAACTTATTTAGTTTCACGGTTTCTGCAGAGCTTTCATGTTAGTTCCAGTCGTCTGTTACCACTCAAATCTCCCTTCCCCTGTAGTGGGAATACAGGGGTCAGGATAGAGCAGCAAGTTCGACGACCCTTGTGATAAATCTTCTGCTCACCCTCTCTTCGAGGGTGATTTTTCAGCAATTTTCTCGCCACAGACAGAAAACCGCGGAGCTATCAGCTCTTCGCTCCACTCAGTCCAGCACCCGGAAGCGAAAGCCGCATTTGCATGCTTTCGAATTGCTAGGTTGGTAAGAGCTGGAGCTAGTGCGGGAGCTCACTCTGCACTCAGGGCTAGGGATTCGAACCTCTGAACTTGCAATCTTCCGATCGACAAGCCTGGCGTCTTACCCGCTGAGCCACCACGCCCCTTGAGGGGTGTTGATGATCACCCATTAACTCAGATGAGGAGATGATGGAAAAGAAAATGAGCCTGACATGCTTTTTAGGGATACCAAAAACACCGGCACAAACCTGAGTGGATGCCAAGCTGCTGGATAGGTGGCTGCTTAGCCAATGCAAATACCCCCCTGCCCTCTTCAGCTTCAGTCTATGTAATCTGCATTTGTTGAGGGCAGTTTTCCATTTCATGCAGGACAAGCCCAGTAAGAAAAGTCGACAGCATGCCAACGTTCCAGCCAGCTGAGTTTTCCAGCCCAATTTTTTATTATTTATTTATTAAAGAAATTTGTATGGGCGGCCAGGTCAATGGTGATTCTGGGCAGCTTACAGAAATAAAACCCCAAATACAAAATAGAAAACCCACTATACCCCCACCCCACCCCTATTCGAGGTGCAAATAGTGTAGCTTCTCCGATCCTGGAGTACTTTAGGCGTTTTGGGAATCAGGACACCCAGCCAAGCCCAATCGTGCTGCCTTGGCCTTGTACCGATGCAGCAGTTGGCGCAGCAGCTGGAGGAGATACCCTCATCAGCAGAGGAAATGATGGCAAATTAGAAACGCGAGTCCATCGAAAACACTACCGTACATCAAAAACATCTCAGAAACAACCAAGAGACTGTTGCAACCACTTGGCTTTACAGTAGCACGCAAACCAACTAAAGCATCCTAAGTAAACCAAAAGACCCCGTAGGGTATAGAGTGCTGGCTGAGGAATTCTGCGAGTTGAAGTCCGCAGATCTGAAAGTTGCCAAAGTTGAAAAAGGCTGCTGTAGAGAGTAAGGAAGACGACCTTGATGGAGATATGCAGAGGTTTTTGCTTAAGCCAAAGAAGCCGAAGCCAGGACCGCAGCTCCCAGAATTCCCAAGCAGCACGTCCAGAATCTTGGCTACCATTTGGAAGCGGCTCAGAGAGACACCTCCCTAATTCACACGGGTATAAGGAGGGGAAGGAGGTCCAGCGCAATCAGAGTTGCAAGATTCTGTTATGGGAGCCAATCTCAGTAAAAGCAGAAGTAAGAAGAAATTTGTTAGAAGTAAATTTTATCTTACCAGGTTCGTTCCTGAGCCGGGAGTAAATAAACTGACGAATTGCATGAAGTTAGGAGTTTTATTTACCCAAGAGCAAAGACAAAGCAGGCTGTTAGGTGGGTGATCGCGCAGGACCCCCCTCCTACAGCACATTATATACCCTAGGTTTCCCTAAGACCCATGTTGGGATGGCACATCCTTTCTACCCAATCAGGTCAGTTACTTCGACTGGTATGCCCCCTCCCATCTTCCTGTCCAAGCAGGAAGAGAAGTATTGGGTCAGTACATCTACATGTCAACTATCTATTATCTTACATCCCTTATACAAGGACAAGACAACTTAACGCCTTCTATAAGGATAATCGAGGCAGGAAGGGCAGTGTAATCTAGGGCAATTCACACATTATTGGTGAGTCACAGCCTCCTCAAGAATGCTTGCTATTATGACAGTTTCACTTCCTGGTGTCGGGCTGAGCGGAGCGGAGAAGCGAAGCTCCGAGCTCCGTTTCCACGGCTACCAAACAGTGGCGATTAAAAGAAGATAATCGCCAAAAAATCACCCTCGGAGAGAGGGTGAACATAAGATTTTCCACAAGGGCTGCCGGACTTGCTGCTCTCTGCAGACCCCTGTACCTCCACCACGGGAGAAGGCAGATTGAAGCGGCAAGGGGTGGCTGGGACTGTCAAAAAGCTCTCTGGAAGCCGCGAATCTGAACAAGATAAGTAGCTCCCCACCCGACCTTTTAGATGCACTTTTTAGTTTTCTTTTAAACTTTAATTGCCTATTAAGCTCTAAGATTTATCTCTGGACTTGTTAAATAATGGCTAGTAGTGGTTTTTCTTTCCTGTCAAAGACTGTCAAAAGGTGGGAAGGAAAAGCTAATTGACTTTGCCATAAAGGAAAGTGATTTGCCTTTTACTTTTACTTTTACTTGGATTTAAACTTTCTACTTATTGGCTATTATATATATATTTATTCTGGAAATAATTTAGTTGGACTTTGTGTTTATATGGAATAATTAATACTCTGCCTCCTATTTTTTTTTGGTGAATATTGCTGGGGGGAAAATCTTTTTTTTCCTTTTACAAGCCTTATTTTAAATTTTTATGTTCTATTTGGACTTATAATAGAAAACTGGACTTCTTAATATGTAACTTGGGAGAAGAAGTGACTTGGATTATTATTGCTTTCTCTTTTCTTTTTATATATTGCAAATAATTCTACTATAACTTTTTTTTACTTCAGTTACTTTTGGTTGGATTGAGGAGTACTAGTGGGCGTGAGAAACCTTGGAATTGTTTACTTTTTCTAGGACTGTTTGGATTATAGTGGGGGGGAAAAAAGGAAAGCTGCCATCTGTTGCTCTATTTTTTGCTCTTGAGATTATATAGACATATTTACCTAATGGATTACAAATGAACTTTGAAGATAATTATTTTTAAAGGATTGTTTTTATTCTTTGGAACTTTTTAAAAGTTTTTTTTTGCCTGTAATTACTGCCTTTTTTATTTTGTATTTTTTTATTCTCTCTCCCCTCTCTCTTTTTTTCTTCCCATTCCCATTCCCCTTCTCCTCTCTTTTTCTTTTTCTTTTATAGGGAAACTATCTACACCATGGCATCTGTGGTACTGAAGAGGAGAGATAGAGATAAGGATAAAGAGGCTGGGAGAGCATCTACTGAATCTGCGACAGCTGCTCCAACAACGGAAACTCCTCTATCAGAAACGAAAAAAATCCTTGAAGCAATTGCAGCATTAAATAAGAAAGTGGAAGATTCATTAGCCAATTGGGGCCAGCAAAATAAGCAGATGGAAGAACAAATTGCATCTTTAGATAAGAAGATAGACAAAAAGATGGAAGATATGAAAAAGGAAATTACCCAGGAGATAAAATATAAGTTTAAAAGAGAAATACAAACTGTTAAGGAAGTTGTGAACTCTCTGTCAGGAGAACTTAAAGATACGCAAGGTCAGATGCAAAAATTAGAGACTAAATCAGAATATGCTATCAAAGAAATTGAACACAATTTAGATATCACAGCATTAGCGGAAATGAGAGAGAAGGAACATATTTTGAGACTGAGAGCAGTTCCTGAGCAAGCAAATGAAGATGTAAGAGAAAGGATTATAGCTGAATTGGCTAATTTTTTAGAGATAAAAGAACAAGATTTAGATTTGGAAATAGATAAAATTTTTAGAGTGAACTCACAATATGCTAGAGAAAATAAGGTTTCCTAGAGATATATTAATATATTTCGTGAGAAAAGTGGTAAAAGAACAAACTTTGAAGAAACATTACAATAATACAGGGCTTTCCAAAGTGCCGCTGCTGGCGGCACACCAGTGGCGGCGGCGGCAGTGCGGCGGTGGCGCGCACGCGCACGGTGGTGGCATGGGGGGGCGCACGTGCACGGCGGTGGTGCGGGGGTGCGTGCGGCACGTGCGTGCCCAGTGGCGGCACGGGGGGGCCTGCGGCGGCGCAGGGGGGGCGTGCAGCGGCACGCGCATGCACGGCGGCAGCGGCAGTGCCGCCGTGCATGCGCGCGCTGCCGCTTCCAGGTGGTGTGTCGACACACCACGCTGTGTGTGGCAACACACTTTTGTGTCGCGACACACAGTTTGGAAAGCTCTGCAATAATAGATTAAATATAGAAGGGAAAGAAATAATTATATTAAAAGAAATACCTTTGAGAATATTAAGGAAAGAAGAGATTACTTCTTCCTTACAGACAAATTAAAACAACATAATATCGCATTCAGGTGGGAGAAATTAGAAGGTGTATCTTTTATGTTCAAAGGGCAGAGGTTCAGAATAACTTCCATTTTAAAAGCAAAAGCATTTTTGGAAAAATACAAGACAGAAATGGGTGTGCCAACTGAAGACTTGGAAGAGCGACATCTAAAGACAAGAAGAAGAAAGAAGAGTTATCTGAGATGGGAGCTGCAGGTCTGGACTTCAAAAGGGACTTTAACTACCAAAACAATTATGGATTATAAATATCTGACATGGAATATTAATGGAGCTAATGCTCCACAGAAAAGAAGAAAGATTTTTCACTTTTTGAAAAAACTGAAATTGGATATAATTTGCTTACAAGAGACTCATATTTGCAAAAAAGACACTAAATATCTGATTCAAAAACAACTTGGAGACGAATTTATTTCGGCTGGAAATAAAAAAACGAAGGGGGTAGTTTTGTATATACAACCAAAGTTAAATCCAAAATTGATATTAACGGATGATGAAGGACGTTATGTTGCAGTTGAAATTAATATACAAGGAACCAAAACAGTGGTTGTTGGGCTTTATGCACCAAATATGGATAAAGGAGTGTTTTATAAAAATTTGATGGGCAAACTTTTGGATCAAACCTATCAAAATTGGTGTTTCATGGGTGATTGGAATGGGGTAATCTACCCTAAGATGGGCAGACAAGCACAAAAAGAAGTGAAATACACACAGGGAAAATTGCCACAAACATTTTTTGATTTAAAAGAGATGTTGGACTTACAAGATATATGGAGAATTATGAATGGGACTTCTAGAGAATATACATATTATTCAGAGAGATTTAAATCACATTCTAGAATAGATATGATTTTGATATCTAAAAGTTTAATGATGGACATTAGTAAAGTTGAAATATTACCCAAGACCCTCTCAGATCATAATCCAGTAATGTTGACTGTTAAAGGAAAACGGAATGTATTCAGATGGAGACTAAATGAGTCAATATTCCGGAAAAATGATATAGTTGATGTATGCAAAAAAAGGTTAAAGGAATATTTTCAACTGAATTTAAACAAAGGTACCAATATTCAGACTGTATGGGATGCCAGCAAACCATATATGAGGGGTTACTTTATTCAATATAATGCTCAAATGAAGAGAAAGAAGCAAGAGAGAATTCAATTGATTTTAGATGAAATAAAAAGTAAAGAGATATGTTTAAGAGATAAGCCATTGGACGATACTTTGCTTACTCAAATTAAATTTTTACAAAAGCAGATATTGATGATATTGACACAAGAGATAGAGACTCAAATGAAATTTACAAAGCAAAAATAGCTGTTGTGGGTCTTCCGGGCTGTGTGGCCGTGTTCTGGAAGTTGTGGTTCCTAATGTTTCGGCAGCATCTGTGGCCAGCATCTTCAGAGGGCAGGAGCACAGATAGAAGCAATATCTCTGTGCCCAGGTAGAGTGGCAATGTTCTATTTATAGAGCTAAATTATAGGAGATTAGGTGGGGTTTTTTTGTTGTGTTGAAATGTTAACGAGTGGCTGATGAGCGTGATTAGCATGTTCATTGTGAAAAGTATTCCCATGTCCTGGTGGTTGGACTGAGTTCGTTGACCTTTTGCAGGCTGTGTTTTTCAGGACTGGTAGCCAGGTTTTGCTAATTTTTAAACTTTCTTCTTTTTTATTGTAACTGTGCTGGTGTTTGTGAATTTCAATGGCTTCTCTGTATAATCTGGTGTAGTGGCTTTTGGTGTTGTCCAGTATTTCTGTGTTTTCAAATAGGATTTTGTGTCCTGTTTGCTTGAGAGCATGTTCAGCTACTGAAGATTTTTCCGGTTGCTGTAGTCTGCAGTGTCTTTCGTGTTCTTTTATCCTGGTGTGAATGCTTCGTTTTGTGGTTCCAATGTATACTTGTCCGCAGCTGCATGGTATGCGGTATACTCCTGCAGCGGTGCGGGAGTCCCTTTTGTCCTTTACTGATTTTAGCATTTGTTGTATTTTTCTGGTGGGTCTGAAGACTGTTTGAAAGTTGTGTTTTTCCATCAGTTTTCCCATGCGGTCAGTGACTCCTTTGATGTAGGGCAGGAATACTTTGTTTGTGTGGGGCTGTTTTTCTTCAGTTGGATGTTGTTTTCTTGGTTTGATGGCTCTTTTATTTCATTCTTGGAATAGCCATTCGCCTGTAGGACCCAATTCAGATGGTTAAGTTCATTGTTGAGAAATTGGGTTTCACAGTTTCGATTAGCACGTGGATATTTGTGGTACGACAAAGTAAAAGTTAATGTGGATTTTAAAAATCATTACATCAGAAGATCTCTGCTAAGAATTTGGAATAAATATAAATTAAATTTATGTTATAAAAGACCTTTATGGATCTCCACACAATAAGCATTTCATAGAACAGAAGTAAGAGTTAAAGACAAATGGCTGACTTATAAAGAATTTAAAAAAAAAGAACAAGGACAATATAAAACTAAAACAAAAGAAGAACTGGCTTCAGAAGTATATACTTTTCAATGGCTTTCATATATGCAACTTGTGGAAAAATTTAAATCAGATAAAAAAGAACTTGAATTTGAACAAACCAAATCGGAATTTGAGATACAATTATGTGAGACAGATGATCACTTAATTGCTAAAATGTATAAATTATTGTTAAAAGTTGAAATGGTAGAGGAGCAAGTTAAAGATTGTATGATCAAACGGGCAAAAAATATTGGTCATAACATTCAAATGCAACAATGGGAAGATATGTGGAGTTAAGGATTAAAATTTACTCTGTGTTATAATTTGAAGGAAAATTTCTATAAGATGATGTACAGATGGTATATGACCCCACAAAAGCTAGCTAAAATGTATGGAAATGTTTCCAACTTGTGTTGGAAATGTAAAAAAAAAGAGGGGTCATTTTACCATATGTGGTGGACATGTGAGATTGCAAAGAGTTCCATTTAAACCAGAACTATTTCTATTGGGAATATTAGAAGAACAAATAGGAAAGAAATGTACAAGAATTTTGCAATATATGGTTACAGCAGCAAGACTTGTATATGCACAAAATTGGAAAAATCAGAATATACCTACGATCCAGGACTGGATGTTAAAAGTAATGGACATGGCAGAAAATGATAAATTGACATGTTTATTAAAAGAAAATACAAATTGTTATGTTCTTAAAGAGTGGAAAGCATTAATGGACTATTTGCAAAATGCAGGAGGGGCAAAGCTTATATGGGGTTTTGAAGATTAAAATATATATAAATTGATATATTAGACAGGAAAAGTTCTACAATGTTACATATAGACCTAGCATGTAAAAGATTATTTTTTATATTACTATGACCAGAGATAAATCGGAAGTTGACTAATTTCGATGTTTCATCTTTCTCTTTTTCTATTTACTTTACTACACTTTTTCTTTTCTTTCTTTGATTTGTATTTCTATTTCTTTTTCCTTTTCAAACTTTTATCTATGTATATTTAAAATTTAATAAAATATATATATTAAAAAAAGAATGTTTGCTATTATATTTGAACTATACAAAAGAGGTCTAATGGGAGGACCTTGATTTCCTGGGCCTACATTTATTTTATACTAAAGAAATGGGGTGTTATTAGATGGCCATATATTCACATCTAAATGTACAAAAAGGTAAGAATATGTCTACAATCCAACAATCCCCCCTCTGTGCATGGGAAAGCATATTCCCATAGCACATTTAGTCTACCACGGTAGAGATGGGCGGGGATAAATCCATATAATAAATAAATAAATTTATGAGCGATAACAGGCCTTATGAATAGAAAAGAGTTGAGTATATAAAATACAGGTTCGTAGATACAAAATTACGATCAAAATGAACAAGAGGGCAGTTAGAAAAAGTAAAATGCACACCGGATTTAATGCAAGGTGTAGTATATTAGAGAATGTGGGGCTCCAGCCCGAGAAGATATCCCACCAATGGTGGGTAGTAAGACTATCTATATTTTGCAAAACACATACTAGTTCAGCTTTTTCATGATGGAGTTTCGAAATAAGACCCTTATCGTTTCGTGTAAGGCAGAGCTTTCCAAACTGTGTGTCGCGACACAAGTGTGTCACCACACACAGCATGGTGTGGCGCGGGGGGGCGTGCGGCAGCACGCGCGTGCACGGTGGCATGGAGGGGCGTGTGGCGGCATGCGCGTGCATGGTGGCAGCAGCAGCGGCACGGCATCAGTGCTTCCACGTTTTAGCGGAGGCTGCCGCCGCTGCTGCCGTGCACGCGCACGCTGCCACACGCCCCTCCATGCCGCCGTGCACGCGCGTGCCACCGCACGCCCCCCCGCGCCGCCGCCGTGCACGTGCGCCCCCTGCGCCGCCACCGCGTTGCTGCCGCCACGTGTGTCGCCAGCGGCGGCACTTTGGAAAGCCCTGGTGTAAGGTCTTGCAGTTTTTTCTGTACGAAGTCACTTTCCCAAGCAAGCTGAGCTAGAGAAGAGATATTAAAACCTAAGGGTAAAGAAAAATTCCAATCAGGGGTTTCCCATCCCAAAGCTTTGGAATAGTGAAACGTGGTATAGTGTCCTTTAGAGGAGCTGACATAGGAAACATTATAATGGCACTGACGCACCGGAGGATAGGATACAGTGCCATCTTCCCAATGGATAGAATGGAGAGAAACTACACAAACACACCCCTTTCCATTGTCGATAATGCGGGGGTCATCGCTAGCCAATTGAGTCCACACGCAGGTGGCTGTGCTAAAATTATAGGCGCATGGCTCAAAAGGGGTAGGCAGGGCAAAGCCATTTATGGAAGCCCCACTGATCACAACGGGTGGTCATAAAAAAAGAATCATAAGTCATAAGTGGCTAGTTTAGAATTAAAGTTGGGAATCCATAGGTGATAATTAACAATGGAAGGGAGGGGAAGGAATTGGTATGCTTCCACAGGATTACCCGCTATCACCATGGTAAAGGTGAAATGTAGTGATGGGTAAGCCTTCTTAAACGGATCAATTTTAATCCGTAGCCAACTGACATCCTTATCCAGGATAATAGATTTCCAGGCCTGAACATCACCTTGCTGCCACTCCTTTATATCGGTGTCCATACGAAGCAGGTTACCTAGTTGGAGGATGGCACACCGGGTGGCAAGTGAAGAATTAAGCAGGTCCTGAGGGAATAAACGAAGAGGGTAAAATTAAAGTAAGCCATGGTTACCTGCACAGATTGATGGAGGACATCTGCGCTTTGTAAGATCTGTCGCTCTGTAAGGCGTGACATTGTTCTGATATGTTTCCCTAAGGAGGCAATCTTATTCTCAATGGCCTCAATATCCATGGAATTGATAATTCCAGCTCCAGTACCAATCCCACCCATTACCGTATCTAACACCGGTTGCGTGGTGCGACCTTGGAACGATGAATTGTACATTGGCAAAGCCCAGGGTAGACAAACAGGTTCATGAATAGAAATGTTATAAGCAGACACATTGATAGTAACATAATAAACCCGCCGCAGAGAAGCTTCCATTATCTGATGAGGATGATCTCTCAGCAATATGATAGTGGAAGGGGTGCCCAATACTAGAGAGCGGGCACGAATGAAGTTGATATAGAAGAAATCATAATGTAGGTCTGTCAGTCGATCACCTCTTAATCGACCCACCTCAGAGTAGTTCCATGAGGTGGCCTGTTTTATTTATTTATTTATATTTCCAACTTATATCACCGCCCATCTCCCCCCATTCCGGAGGGGACTCTGGGCGGTTTACACCAAGCCAGTAATTAAAACATATAAAAATTTATAAAATAGAATACATAATTTAATTAAATATATAAGATCCAAGAGGCTCTGATGTTAGGCTTTAAAGAACCCTATGGAGCAAGCCAACCCCAAGAGGAGCTATTACTCCCCCCATCCCAAGCGAGGTAGTGTTTTAGGGTACGAATAGTCTTCCAAGAGTTATCAGTTATTATTTGAAAGGTAAGATCCCATGGGGTGGACCATTGCAGCTGAAAGGAGGGTTGGTCCCATGGAATAGAGAAATAAAGTTTTGTACCTATGTGCATCCAATCACCATGCCCTGTAAAGGTTATACAGTCGCCCATAGTTCCAGGGAGCCATTGGTATTGGGATAATACTTGTTGTTTACATAAGCAAAAAGGAGTGTCCAGAGGTTGTGGGGATCTGGAGGCATGTAAAAGGGTCCTGTCAGTAGTTGTGTTTGAGGAAGGAAAGGGAATAGCGACTGGATTCCCTTCAGAAACCTCTAATAGGAGGACCCACAGCATTATAAGCCGAGTCATTCTTTCAAACGCCAAATGTCAGAATCCGGATCCCTAACGAGCTTGATGGGAGGCACGGATGGTTTCGAGGCAGGAAAGGGGCTGTGGTCTCGGACTGCTGGTTTGACGTGTGTCCAGTGAAGCCAGGTGTTTCGTTCAGCAACCCGAACTGTTGTTTGTGTTGTCAAGAGGATCTGGCACGGGCCGTTCCACATAGGTTGCAATGGTGTCTTCTGGGAGAAAGAGCGGATCCACACCCAATTGCCTGGCTCAAAGGGATGAAGAGTTTCTTCCTCTACTCCATAGAGCACTTCGTTTCCATAGAGATCGCAAGTACCTGCACATAGAGAGGAGATAAGAAAATAACGTAGAATCCCCCCCCCTCTAGGTGAAGGGAGTGGGGGTCCAGGCCTTTTGAAACATCTGGTGGCCTGCCAAAAAGCAACTCAAATGGAGACAATCCCACATCTTTTCGGGGTCGGGTACGTAAGTGAAACAAAGCAATAGGTAATACCTAGGGCCACTTGAAATGTGTCTTCTGGCATAATTTTCCCAACAATGTCTTGAGTTCCCTGTCAGCCCGTTCCACCCCTCCCAAAGATTGAGGGTAGTAAGGGACATGTAAGTTCTGTGTGATGCCTAAAGCTTGCAGGATGTGAGTAATCACGTGTGCAGCAAAGTGTTGACCGCGATCCATATCTAAGACAGAGGGGATACCGTATCTGGGAACAATGTCTTTCAGTAGATGACGTGCGGTTTCTATTGCGGTAGCGTGTCAACAAGGAAAAGCTTCAATCCAGTGTGTAAGTTGGTCTCTGCAAACAATGTTCAAAGCCATTTGCCTTAGGTAATTGAATATAGTCTAGCTGTAACTTTTTGAAGGGTCTTTGGGCCCAGGGTCTCCCTCCCTCACAGATCTTCTGTTTTGAGGAAGCATTGTTAGCTTGGCAAGTGAGACATGTTCGTGCTACTTTTTCAGCTTCCATGTAAACCCCAGGCGCATACCATACCCATCGCACGATATCCACAATGGCCTGGGTCCCACAGTGGCCTTTTGCATGAATTTGCTGACAGAGAAGGTGTAACAAACATCTAGGGGCCAAGGGTCTTCCATCCGATACCCTCCAGAATCCATCAAAGAAAGTTGCCTCATTTTATCTATCTATCTATCCAAATTATATCACCGCCCATCTCCCCCCATGCCTCATAATTTGCCTGCCACTGTTCCACCTCCCACCTCAACGAAATTGTCGTATGGAAGAGACGATTGAAAATGAAATTCTGCAGCTGTGACGGAGAGGGATAGGGGCTGCAGGGCGGCCCATTTTGCTGCGGCATCGGCTAAAGCGTTTCCCTTTGTAACCAGGGAGACGTCCCGTTGATGTGCAAGGCAGTGGACTACGGCCAGAGCCTTATGGAGCATAATGGCTTCCAAAAGGGATGCTATGAGGGTAGCATGAGCAATGGGGGCACCAGAAGAAGTAAGGAAGCCCCGCTGTTTCCACAGGGCTCCTGTAGCGTGGCAAACCCCAAAGGCGTTGGGAGTGTATTTAATAGTGGCCCCAAGTTTGCAGAGAAAGTCACGACCTAGGAGAGAAACAGGAGATTCAGAGCAAACAGTAAAAGCATGTTCAACGGTGAGAACACTTTAACACTTCCACTGTTAAGGGGTCAGTAACATTTACAGGGATGATTCTTCCCCCAACCCCAATAATATGATCAGAAATCCCAGAAAAAACAGTAGGGGAAGAAGGAGGGTGAGTTAGTAAGGATGCAGTGGCCCCAGTATCAACCAGGCAGTGATACTGATGACCCCCTATAGTTAAAGGAAGAAAAGGTTCTCCTCCAGGTCCAGATTGTAGCGGTAATGCGAGTGCACTCAAGGGTAAGGTCGCTTGGGCATCCCCAAGGTCCCGTCATTGCGGAGAAGAGTCAGCCTGCAACGAAGTATCTGCCGAAGGAAAAACAGGATATGAATGGGGTCTGGAGGAAAAGGGGGGGGCGTGGTGCTGGTGGTTGGAATCGTGGAGCCGGAGGAGGTTGCTGTTGCTGCTGTGGGAGAAAAGGGTTCCCCCCCTTCCTTGACGCTCTTCCGAAAACGGGGCATTCGCTTCGCGGCTCCTACAATCACGGGAAAAATGTCCTTCTCTATGGCAATAGAAACAAATAGGGCCCCTTTTTGTGAGTCTGGGGTTGGGTTGGAATTGTGGGCGGCCGCAATGGGGAGCTTGAAAAGCAGCAAACATTTTTAAGTCCTCTCATTGTTTGGCACAGCACTGCTTGTCCTTCTCCTCAGCTTCAGCTTTCAGTTTATATTCTTTTTCCTCCTTATCCTTACGCTTTCGTTGATTGAAAACAAAATTAGCAATATGGCGAAGTTCGGCAATTTCCAAGCTTTGCCAGTTTGAAACAGTAGTCTGAAAGTGATTTTTAATGTCAGTGGATAATAAAAATTTTAAATTTAAAGAAAATGTGACTAAGTGGGACAGTGTGTTATGGAAGGATAAAGATCACCTAATTACAAAAATTTACAAAATATTAATTCAAAATAATTCGATAAGTCTGTCAAAAAATGTATGAATAATTGGGAAGAGAATTTAGGTCATAAGATTCAAATTGATACCTGGGAAAATATGTGGTTAAAGGGTGGAGATTCCACCAGTCTGTCAGACTCACAGGAACGTGCCTCACCGGAAAAACACCGGACACGTGAAACAGGAAAGAATGCTGTCAATGGGAATTTCACTTCAGACGGGGAAATTCGTGGGCTTTTTAGCTGTTGGTCGAGGGACTTCTAGTCACTCGAATCTTTAATGTGTCATGGATCGCTAGCATAATAAAGATTCCTTCATATTCCTGCGTGCCTTGTGCAAGGAGTGCTGATTTATTAGCTAAAGGATCAAGGTCATCACAGCGTGACATTCTGTTCTCAGCCTCATGACCACAAACAAATTTCAAAACCCCAACTTACGGAAAAGGCCAACTTCTCCAGAAAGTGTGAAATACCGCCGGTGTATTTTGCTTCGTATCTTGACCCCGAGTTTATAAGGACTAGTTGAAGGACAGAAGGCGAAAAGAAAAGCGGGGAGAAAGTTAGGTCAGCCTGCAGGGAAGTGTCCCTGCAATATCCCCATCAGGCAGAGGAAGCAGCCTTGCATCGCATCGCATCCCGGGCATTTGGGCTCCTTGCAGCCCGGCTGGCTGTTCTGCCCCACTGCTTCTCTGCCCGTAGGCCTGGACCGCTGAAGGTTCTTGCCCCCTCCCCGCCTCTCCTCGCCCAGGAGCCTCCCCAAGAAGCCAGCCCAGACCCGCCCGGAAGCCAGGACCGCTCGGCCTCCTGGAGAGGCGGTCAGGCCGGAGCCCGGACGCTCGTCCTCCAGGCCCCCCGCACGGAGCCCCCTTACCGCCCAGGGTGCAGAACTGCCCGAACTTCCTCTGCGAGGCCACGCGCACCCCGTCCTCCAAGGCGGTGACCTCCGTCTCGAAGCCCTCTGGCCCGTCCAGGCCGGCAGAGGGGCCGTCAGGGGGGTGCCGGGGTAGCCGCCCCCGCCGCTGAACCTCCGCGACCCGGCGAGCCCCAGCCTGAAACGCGAGGCGGGAAGGGGGTTGTGCTCCGCGGAATCGGGGCAGCAAGGGAGGCCCCCTCCGCAGCCCGCCTCCCCTCACGCCCCCACGGGCTGACGAGGGGCGGGACCGGCTGGAGCCCCCCAGCTCCGGATGCCTGGATGGCAAAGGCGAGGCGCGGCCGGACCGCCGGGAGGGTGAAGGGAGCAGCGCCTTGAGCTCCCGGCTGCCTGGAGGCCAAGGGAGGCCCCTGCCCTGCCCGGCTGCCCAGGGAGAGACCCCCGGGAGGGGCAGGAGAGGAGCTCCCCATGGCAAGGGAGGGGCGCTGCTGCCTGGGGGGGCACGGCCGGAGCCCCCAAAGATCAAGGGGGAGCGCCTCACCTCCGCGCCGGGCCCAAGACGCCCCTCCGCACCGCGCGGGCCGCCATGTCGTTCCCTGAGGGGGGCGGACGCGGATTGGCTGCTCTGGGGCCGGCGGCGGTGGCGATTGGCGGGGGGACTGTCGGGGACGGAACAGGAGCAGCTTCCTCGGAAAGGGCGCTGGCGATTGGCCGGAGGACCCCGGGGTGGTCCCTGTAGAGTAAGAGGTGGGGCTTCCAAAGAAAGGGCGCGAAGGGAGCTCCCACCCCTATTTACGGAATCCGTCCGGCGAGGGAAAAAGCTTCGTGGCCCGGCGGCGGGGGTGCCCGGATGCAGGTAAGGCGCGGGGGGTGTTGGGAGTCGCAGTCCGGGGCGGCGCTGCGGGCCTCTCCTCGAGAAGGGAGGCTCCGGGAGGAAGCGGGGAGGCCGGGGAGCCCGAGGCCCGGTCTGGCAGTCCTGGCGCTGAGGGGGGAGGCCGGGTCCGCTGCCTGCCTGCAGGAAAGGGGCCGTGAGAGGCCGGAGGCTTCGCCCTTCACTCCATTGCGGTCCGTCGGGCCTCGGCCTCCCCTCAGGGAAGGGAACGGGGGCCTCGCACCGCCTGTCCTCCCCCCTTTGTTCCTCTCGCCCTTCAGGAGGACGGCCGAGTCCGGCGAAGGAAGCAGGCGAAGCCGAGCGGAGGGAGCCCGCAGAGGAGCCTCCCGGTTCGAGGCGCGGCTTCCGTGAGGCGGCGGGAAAGGCGCGGAGGCTGCGGGGCTGATGAACCGGAGCGAAGAGGGACCCCGTGAAAGGAGGGTGCCCGGGAGGAGATGCGGAAAGGAGGAAAGCGTCGGATTGCGCGGGAAAAATCTCCCAGAAGAGAAGCCCTATAAATGCCTGGAGTGTGGAAAAGGCTTCAGTCAAAGTGGAAACCTTTCTACACATCAAAGAATCCATTCAGGAGAAAAACCCTATAAATGCCTGGAGTGTGGAAAGAGTTTCAGTCAGGCGGGAAACCTTTCTACACATCAAAGAATCCATTCAAGGGAGACACCATATAAATGTCTAGAGTGTGGAAAGAGCTTCAGTCAAAGTGGAAGCCTTTGTATACATCAAAGAACCCATTTAGGAGAGAAACCGTATAAATGTCTGGAATGTGGAAAGAGCTTTACTGGTGTTGGATACCGCCAAGAACATCAAATAATTCACACCGGAGAAAAACCATATAAATGCCTGGAGTGTGGAAAGAGCTTCAGTCAAAGTGGAAGCCTTTATACACATCAAAGAATCCATTTAGGACAGAAACCATATGAATGCCTGGAATGTGGAAAAAGTTTCAGTCAGATCGGAAGTCTCCGGACACATCAAAGAATTCACACAGGAGAAAAACCATATAAATGCCTTGAGTGTGGAAGGAGCTTCAGTCAGAGTGGAAGCCTTTGTATACATCAAAGAACCCATTTAGGAGAGAAACCGTATAAATGTCTGGAATGTGGAAAGAGCTTTACTGTTTTTGGATACCTCCAAGAACATCAAATAATTCACACGGGAGAAAAACCCTATAAATGCCTGGAGTGTGGAAATAGTTTCAGTCTTAGGGGAAGCCTTTATACACATCGAAGAATCCATTCAGGGGAGAAACCCTATAAATGCCTGGAGTGTGGAAAGAGCTTTACTCAAAGTGGACGCCTGAAGCAACATCAAAGAATCCACACAGGAGAAAAACCGTATAAATGCCTGGTGTGTGGAAGGAGCTTCAGTGTGAGGGGAAACCTTTATAGACATCAAAGAATCCATTCAGGAGAAAAACCCTATAAATGCCTGGAGTGTGGAAGGAGTTTCAGTCAGAGAGGACATCTCACGATACATCGAAGAATTCACACAGGAGAAAAACCCTATAAATGTCTGGAGTGTGGAAGGAGCTTCAGTGAGAGAGGAAGCCTTTATAAACATCAAAGAATCCATTTAGGAGAGAAACCATATGAATGCCTGGAATGTGGAAAAAGTTTCAGTCGGATCGGAAGTCTCAGGACACATCAAAGAATTCACACGGGAGAAAAGCCATATAAATGCCTGGAGTGTGGAAGGAACTTCAGTCAGAGTGGAAGCCTTTATAAACATCAAAGGATCCATTTAGGAGAGACACTATATAAATGTCTGGAATGTGGAAAGAGCTTTACTGGTGTTGGATACCTCCAAGAACATCAAATAATTCACATGGGCGAAAAACCCTATAAATGCCTGGAGTGTGGAGAGAGTTTCAGTCTTAGGGGAAGCCTTTATACACATCGAAGAATCCAGGGGAGAAACCCTATAAATGCCTGGAGTGTGGAAGGAGCTTTAGGCTCAACGAATGTCTCAGTAAACATCATAAACGTCACACAGAGAAGAAAGTTTATGAATGCACAGAAAAATCCTTCAGAACAAATCAAAATCTCCAAAACCATCTAACAATCCACACAGCAGAGAAACCATAGAAATGGATTGTGATGTCCTTAATCTGTTGACTATTAAATCAGAGTTCCCGACACAACCCACTCAGGGATATGAAGGTGTGAATACTTATGTTTCATTGCTATCTCAATCTGTGTGTCAACTTGAGTGTATACTGTTATCAGCCCAAACATTGAAGGGTATGATAACTTCTGAACAGGATCATTTTACTATTTCCTTTATTGCTATGGTTTGTTTAATGATTGTGCTATTCTGAGATTCCTAATAGCTTAATTTGAATCACATTACATATTAAACTGTTTTGTCTGATCGCTCATATTTCCTTAGAAAATAGTCCACAACTTACAAATTCTGCAAGCGGTATATAAACTTATGAGTGCAACTGTATTCAATTCCACATCACTGATATCATCACAAATGTAATCAGTGATGAGAAAACGTGACACTACACCATAAAGAATGTGGGCCATAACCTTTGACCTAAACAACCTCAATGCTGCAGGAATACCTTGGGGGTGAAAGACGACCTCCGTGCTGATTGTTTCATATAATCTATACGGGCTTTCCAAATGCCAGGAGCATGTAGGACCATCCCCTGATTTCTGCAACTCTTGTCAATTGGATTCCCTCAATGGTCCACTTATGTGTTTTAGGTTGGTTTTTTTTTAGCAAAAACCACTACAAGAGACTGTCTAAAACCAGCTGAGATTTGTGTGTTAATAGCCATGTCATTGGAAGCCAAAGATCGCAAATCGCGATCATGTGACTGCAGGACGCTGTAACATTCAAGCTCAAATATAGACCAGAAGTTCCAAAATTATATTCATTTCATGTGTAGACCTGTATATATGCATGAACAGTGTTCTTAAACTGGAAATAAAGAATGAAACGTCTGTAATGTGATGTTTCTCAAATTTGAAATAATTTTTAAAATAAACCGTGACCTCTCGGGGAACCCTGGTTGAGAAACCCTGCTCTAGAGAAGGAAGTAAATGGATGGAATGTGTGTCGGAGGGAGAAGGTGGTGTTATGGAGGTTGTGGGTGAAGGAGGAGGGGCACCTTCCAGGGAGAGAAGCGCGTTCATAGCATCGAAGACCTTGGGCACCCGTCCAAGAAGGTCAGGCCGGACCGGCCTTAGGGTGCCTGGAGTTTCTTCCCAGAGAACCGGTTAGTGTTAGGTTAGTTTGGCAAGATTCTGTGTAAGGTAGAGCAATAAACATCTAGAGCTTATCTCCGAGACTCAGCGTTGTTCGCATAACCACGACAGTAAATAAGTTTATGGTAGTAACCACAGGTCATAACAGGAATCCCATAAAATAACAAAATAGTGAAATTATAAAATGGAGTAATAGAAGAAGTGTTAGATGTAAAAAATTTACAACAAAATAAACAACCATTCGTCCAGTGACCCTTTGAAATTCCGACAGCTCTGAATAACAAACTCATGACCTGCGCCCGAAATTACTACCATTGCAACGCCCCCCCGGCTCACGTGATCAAAATTCGGGCTTGGCAGCCCACCCGCACTTACAACCACAGGGGCGCTTCAAATCTCCCCACCTGCCTATCTCCATGCCACCTCTGCCTTTTTGCCACCTTGCATGTGGCTAAAGGTTTGCGAAGAGCGCAGCTGTATCTGCTTTGGGGAGGGGAGGCTGGAGAAGGCTTTAGCCCTGCCCCTCCCCTTTAGCCCCTCCCCTCCCCATTTCCAAAGCTTGGTAAGAGAGCGCGAAAGGGGCCTCTTGCTACCTCCCCTGTCCCCCCACCAGCCCACTGGGGAACCAGCAGGGGATGGAAGGGGCCCAGCTTGGCCCAGGTGAGGGGCTGGAAATACTACTTTTAGAATAATATATTTACAGAAATCATTATTGAATGTTTTTGCTACTCACATGACAGATATGCTCCTGATGTTGCTTTTCCACCCATGAGGTAGGTCTAGGCAGCTGTGGCCACTTCGGGGAGGGGAGGCTGGAAATAGGAGAAGGAAGGAGTATTAGCTATGTTTGCCGCCTTGAGTTACTTATAAAAATACTAAAGGTGGGATAAAAACAATGTGTACTCTGGGCTTAACACGATGACTTGTTCCCCACATGTGACTGACTGATTCTCACAAGATTCTGAGCCACACAATTTTGAGTAGAATACACGGTAACATGGGAGGAGATACCAAAATAGTGTCAGGGGTTGTAGCTCCGTAGAAAGGCCTTGTTTTGCCCACAGAAAGTCTCCAAGTGGAGCTATGATTCCGAAGGGCTTCAAAACCCTCACAAGCACACCACCTCTCCACTGTTCCTTACCTCTACGGAGCCCCCAGCCCCTTCTCTTCCTCCGAACTCCTTCACGAAGAGGACAAGGGGGCTCCCTGAACTCCCGATGGCTGTTCCCCCTCCCCGGCCAAAGGAGTCTTTCCAGCACCCCAGAAAGCTGCTCCCCCATCCACAGACGGTGCTGCTCGACACCCCAACTCTGCGCTGGTGCTGAAGCAGCCGCTATCTTTGACCCTCTTCTGTCTTTGGCTTGGAAGAGCCGACAGCCGCAAATGCCTACGTGAACGGTGAAGCCCTGAGGAAGAAACCTGCTCTGATGCCCGTTTTCCAGGCTGAGTCACTGAGAAGAAGGGAAAGGAGCCGGGCACCCTGTCTCCGGAGGGGAAGCGCCTCTTTCTTCAGCCCGTTTTCCACCCTGTCGTCTTTCTCACCCCCTTTCCCAGTGAGTAACTGGCATTAAAAACTGCTCACCCCAGCAAGCAGTTCCTTTGCGTAACACGGATGTGGGCACCCAAATCCCGACTTCCCTTTTGAGGAAGACCCTTGAACCCTCTGCCTCTCAGAGCAGGTTCTCGAAGGCTGCCGGATTGCAGACATCTCAAATAATCCCTGCATTGTGGCGGCGTCCACCACGCGCCATTAATAACAGACGATCCCTTGAAGTTAGGGTTGGGACGCCGGTAAATATGCCACTTCCTTTTAATAACCGAGTGCTAGGCTATATATCAAATAAAGTAATATAGGAACTTCAGGCGTTATCAAAGTAAACTGTCATTGGAAGAAAGCAAGGGAAAAAATCCAATAAAATTTAAAATAATGGGAAGGATGGTCTTGCTGCTGCTGCTGCTTGACCCATCAGGGCACCCTGAGTCCTGGCACACACCCCCGGACAAGTCCCTGCCTCTTTCTCGGCAACGTTTTTCAGAAGGGTTTGCCTTTGCCACCTTCTTCCTAGGGCTGAGAGAGGGACTGGCCCAACGTCACCCCGGTGGCTTCCGTGCCAGTGGGAGGACCGGCACTTGTGCCCTTGGCTTCAGCAAACTCGGGGAAAGTGAAGTAAAGCACTTGCTTGCCTTAAGCCTGCCTCTCTTGAACTGCACTCCAGGTCTTTCCTCAGGTCGGACTGGGAGCTGAATCACAAGAGAGGCCGGTGGCTCTCCCTGCCCAGCGGCTCAGCTTCTGGATGCCTGGGTTTCGTGGCCACTGTTCCAATATTTTTTCAAAAAAGCTGTTTTCTTGACATGTTCTTATTTATCGAAGAGAATATTTGTAGCTCAGGGTTGAACTGTGGAGTCCTTGGTGCCCTCTCAGCCTTGTTGTTTCCTTGCAGACCTTTCATTGCCAGGCTAGGCAACATCTTCAGTGCGAAAAGGGAGTGGGAGTTGATCTCTGTTTATATACCCTGGCTTGTCCTGCCTGTGTTGGTATGCTCAGCTGCGCTGTGAAGCTGGACGAGCCGCCGGACCTGGAGCGCTTCCGCGCGCAGCTGAGCGAGGCCCCGCGCCAGTCTTTTTGGAGCGCTTCCGCGCACAGCTGAGCGAGGCCCCGTGCCGGTCTTTTTGGAGCGCATTTCCACAGCCCAGCGCTCAGCTGTGCGCAGAAGCGCTCCAGGTCCGGCGGCTCGTCCAGCTTCACAGCACAGCTGAGCGAGGCCCCACGCCGGTCTTTTTGGAGCGCTTCCGCGCGCAGCTGAGCGCTGGGCTGTGGAAATGCGCTCCAAAAAGACCGGCACGGGGCCTTGCTCAGCTGTGCGCGGAAGCGCTCCAAAAAGACCGGCGCGGGGCCTCGCTCAGCTGCGCGTGGAAGCGCTCCAGGTCCGGCGGCTCGTCCTGCTTCACAGCGCAGCTGAGGGACGCCCCGCGCTGGTCTTTTTGGAGCGCATTTCCACAGCCCAGCGCTCAGCTGCGCACGGAAGCGCTCCAGGTCCGGCGGCTCGTCCAGGTTCACAGCCCAGCGCAGCTGAGCGAGGCCCCGCGCCGGTCTTTTTGGAGCGCCTCTGGGAAGCAGGGCCAATCGGGCTTCACCTTGTTCAGCCCGCCTCTCTGCTCCCCTTTGGCGCGTGCTGATTGGTGGAGGCGTCCTTCCTTCTGAGCCTCCACCAATCAGCGTCTGTTTGTTCCCCAATGTTCGTGCTGCTTCCGGACACCGGCTTTCCGGATGTCGGGCGGCAGACAGAGAGAGAGAGCCAGAGCCGAGGGGCCAAAGATCCAGATCTGGCTCAAGAGCCGCCATTTCCGACCCTTGGCCTAGCCCACATTAGCCAATCAGAGTGCTGAAACATGTGAATAATTCGGCTATGAACTATGGGTACTCACTCACTCATTCTATGCTTCTGTTTGACTGCTATCTACATGTTGCCATGTACTTTGTTTCTGAACTGTAACTACGCCTGGTCTTTGCATAGACCATGATTTTTCTTTCCTCACATCTGTTGATGGAACTCTGCGTATGCTTTGTTTTTTCCTTTTTGCAATAATGCACTATACATCCATTATTGCCTTATGCTACCAATAAAGATATTGTTAGCCTTAAAACACGTTGTTTGGATTAATCTGCGCCTGGAACCCCAAAAGCCAGCAACACCCCACAGTTAGTTAGTTAGTTAGTTAGTTAGTTAGTTAGTTATTTATAAAACCAAACAGCAGCCCGAGGATTGGGGTAAGAAAAATACTGTCAATGGAACAGTGAGAAGGGAGATTTAAACCCTTCCCTCCCCACACCAGTCCTGACAATATCTGTTAAGCAAAGATAACGTACTGTGGCAGAGGCAGCTTTTCCTCCCAAACCGGAGAGCAGCTCAGAAATGCTAATCAAAATTGAAGCACGGCTTCATATTCCCACTGTAGAGTCCTTCCCTTGCGGCTTCCAATTACATTGTTAAGGATGTTAAATGCCAACATCGTGTCTAGCTTGAACCTTACATTCTGTTTTTGAGATGAAAGTTCTTCACTGCACGGTCAGTCAATGATGTCTGGGGTCTCCAACAAAGAGCCCAGGAGTGTCAAGGTGCCTCCAGCACTAAACCTGGCCTGGACTTTGAGTGTCATAGACATACATAAATACAACACACACACACACAAATGGAAATATTACTGGTATGTTAAGAAGGAATGAATTGGTCCCAAATGGCATTCCTCCTATGCATTCTAAAATAATAAAATAAACAATAAAAGTGAAAATTGGGTGGAGTTGGGTGTTTTATTTGGAAGTTTACCCACCTGCTAAGAAAAACAGCAAAAATAAGGAGAAATCAAAAGGAACATCCTGTCAGAAGAGGACCAGAGGGACAAGAGGGGGCATTTTGGTAAACTAAGGCTTTGCCCCATGACGGGCATCATCGGAGTGGCCCAGCCTCCCAAAACACACAGCTGGTTGTGAGATCACCCACATCAAAGATTGACAACTCCTGCAAGAAAGCCAGTATTACACCCTGGAGTTTAACCCACCCGATTAAAGACAATCAACATGAATGCCAAAATAGCAATCTGATATTTAGGAGACAACTCTCTTCTGCTGCCTCGCCTCCATCTTCTCATATAGTTTGAGTCTTACAAAATAAGTTATTTCGAGGATCAACGGAATTTGGACAGACATGTGAAAATGGTTGTCACAGCCCCCCCCCCCCCCCCCGATGCCCAGAGTGCGCGCCAAGCTGCCCTTCTTGCAGACAAGAAGCATCTCGGCAAGAAATGGGTCGTCCTAACCAAAGTCCTCGGTGGCTCTAACTTTAACGGACTTCAACGAAACAGCCGGTACGTCCTGGGAAGCCGCCCGTCCTTGCTGGAAAGGGCGGCCTGGATGTGCTCGTAGCTGGGCAGCTCCCCCAAGGCCCCCAGGGCAGCCACTGCCGGCTTCTTCCGCAGCATCTTCGTCGCCACCCGCCTGATGTCGTTCGCGCCCACCTCGCCTGTGGGAAAGGGAAACCAAGGCCACCAGGCTCAGCACGCGTGGCTCCGTGTGCGAACGACTCCCGCAAAGCTGCTCCGCTAATATGGGCTTAATGGGGAGGACGCGTTTCTGCAACAGTGAGATGCGAGAACCGGCAGAGACTGGGGCGACCGACACAAGAGGAGGCCCAGAGGAGAAGGCGCTCCCGCTGGGGAGGCCCCGGTGAAACGCCACAAGCAGCTGCGGGGGGCTCGCTTCTGCAGCAGCCTCAAAACCCAAGGCAAGTCGGGACGTTGAGCCGTTGACGTACCGATCAGGATGCAGAGCTCGTGCGGCAGCTTCCTCCCCCCGGTTGCCAACACCTGTCTCCCCACGTCCTCAAAAATAACCGGCCGAGACTCGAGGTTCATCATCAGCATGGACCGCAACTGGGTCTTTGCCCGCTCCAGCTCAACCTGGAGGGAGAGACGAGGGACTGCGCCAGCCTCCGAAGGAGGCGCTCTGATCCCAGCCCCAAAGCCCCGACATAATCCCCCCTTGCCAGCCTCTCACCTCTCCCATGGTTCCAGCCATTAAGACAAATTCCCGGGTAACGATTTCCACCATTTCACGGACCTGCCATCAAGGAAGAGACGCAACGGAGACGCGCGTGAGAACCGATTCCATTTGAGGCCTCTCTCTTCCTGAGACCTCTGGGGCGAGGACAGGAAAGGAGGCCTCCTGCTCGCCAGACCAGTCAAGCTGGGGACAGCTGCTCGCTCGCTCGCCCGCTGGGCTAGTAGATGTAGCCCAACCTCCAGCTGGCAACAAACGATGACGTGCCCGGCAGGAGGGGAGGGCCTGCCCCGCGGTGAGGAAGCCATTCTGAGGAGCACCCACCTGCCTGGGATCCGCGCTGGCGTGAATGCACAGGAGGCCAGTGTCCTCGTAGCTGTGGTGGTAGGAGGTCGCATTGTACATCCAGTGGTGCCTGGGAGAGAGCAGGAGACGAGGGGGAAGGGTGAATATTAACTGCCCCCTGCAGCGTTCCCCGAGAGAGCCACTTGCAACTGTGGGTCGTCCTCAAGAGTGGGACTACATGTCCCATCAGCTCCAGCCAAGACAGCCACTGGGTGGCCTAGGGAAGGCTGCTGTGAGGAAGAAAGAGGGCGAAGGCATCAGCCGCAGAGGCGGTCAGACTCTTGAAGAGTTCTGCCAACCTCGCGGATACATTCACAGGACATGCAAAGGCTGATTGGCAACAACCCAGGTCAGGGCTGTTCAGCAACTCAGCATCTTGTGCGAAGCCATCTGGTTCACTCAGGTCACAATCTATCGTGGGAACCCAGAAAGGGCCCACTGTGGATCCGCCACCAGATTCCTTTCAGAGGAGGTTGTCAAGAAAAGGGTGGGCCAATAACTACAAAGAATACGGGAGAATAGAGGTATCTGGATCCACAGCAATCGGGATTCAAGCCTGGGCGTGGGATGGAAACCACGCGGGGCACTCTCATCTGAGCTTGGGGGGTGGGAGTCTCAGTAGCCTTCCACACTTGTGGCTCCAGAATCCTTCTGGACTGCCTGCGAGGGCTGGGAACGGGGCATCGTTGTACGGAGGCTCCGCTTCCCCCGGAGCGGATGGGTTCTCTTGGTGGCTACACGGGGAGGGTCACCCATCGGTGTGGGGCGAAGTATCGACGATGTGTTGGGGATACCCATCTATCGATCTCCACTCCGGGCAGATTGGGAAATCTGGTAAAGTCCCTGGAAGCTGGAGCGGGGCCAGGCACTGAACACCATCCACATACTGTCCAGGCATCAGGAATGTTGAACGAGTGACCCTGAGAGACTGGACTAGCGGGAGACCTCAGCCCCAAGCAGTTTGCCTGGCGTAACTGGACATTCTCCCAACAATACAAACGCATCTCAAGACCCTTCAAGTCTTGATGCAGGCTCTCTGCTGATTGGGTATCCACCACTGTGGTGGTGGTGTGTAGAGAGCAGAGGTTCACGTGAAGTGGGAGGGTGGGAAGCACATCCAGACTCACAAGATTCTGTTCCTATAGCCATTCTAATAAAAGGAGTTGTAGGCCTAGGTGGCGCCTGTTTCTTGATCTGGTCTACCTTGTAGGGCTGATATGGTGGTCCTCAAACAAAGCAAATGATAGCTTCGCACAGCATGTAAACTGGCTACACATTTTTACTCCTTTGTCCATTCGGACACCTGCCTAAAACCCTCCGAACAGAAGATCCTGCACAGCAGCGTGACAAAGCCATTCCCACCACCGCACTCTGGCTCGGCTTGTCTCCACTCCCAGCTCTTAGCAATAAGCTTTCCTGTTCCTTCAGAAAAGCCCAGGGACTTACCGGTTGAGGATGTTGAGATACAGCCGCGTGAACATGCCCTTGCCGGGGGCCCCGGCAGAGAAAGAGCCACCGCCCCCCATCATCATGTTTAAGACGGCAAAGGGAATGAAGTCTTCCTCCTGACCAGGGAAGCCAGAGCAGATGGTCACTCAGACGTCCAGCAAAAGGGCCGCCACCGCAGCCAGAAGCGGATACTTACCAGAAACGAGCAGCTTTCCAGCCCAATCATGATGTGGGCCAACTCTGGGATGGGGGTGGGCCCTAGACTCACGTCTGACATGTCCTTCTCAAGCTGCAGAGAGGGAGAGATTCCTTGGGAATTTGGCCTTTTAACAAAAAGATGCTTTTAATCCTTGCACTGCCTCGTGTTTACTTTTATAGATGCGAGTGGCCCCTTATACTGTATGTTTATTTTGAAAGAGGCACAGAATCTACTCAGGGCACGTCTGTCCCAGATTTTTATCAGTTCAACGTTGTTTTAGTTGCTCTGAGAACAAGTTTAAGGCAAGGTGTACATTTTAAATCATTACCGGTCACTTTATTAAACCAAGAGATGTGATGACGGTCAGGTTTTGCTTCCCAACTTGCCAATAACAAGCTCCCGGCCCTGAACTGAACTCCAGCTGCCGGGCTTGTTCTTCTGTTCCTTCTGCACATCTCTGCAGAGCGTGGCGAGAAAAGCAGAGCCGGTCTTCCGTTCCTTACCTTGAGGATCCCTCCAGTGTACTGGGCAACTGACTTGTCCGCATCGTCGGCTTTCCCGCTTCCCCACGCCGGCTCGGCCCCCAGGAAGTACTTGCGAGCACATTCCACAAGCTGCTCGTGTTCAATCCCCACACCAGCCAGCACCATCCTGTTGGGTGTGTAGTAATTCCTCAGGTACGAATGGAGGACCCTCCTGTCAATCTTCTCAACGTTCTCTGCCGGACAGAACCTGTTCAACCCCACTGTGTTTTCCCTGTAAGCTGCCTGTCGAAGACCAGGACAAATACGATGATTTTCAGAAAACAAGGCAATGACAATACATACGTTGAGCGTACTTTCTTGCTTTGGGATTACTGTTGGCCACACGTGCACCAAGACATGAGAAAGCTCTTGCTGTTCAACTTTTCTGATAACAATATAGCTGTGAGCACAAGGGAACAAACCAAGTAAGCTTATCTTATTGTCCCCCCAAAATGAAGCCCACCGCTTATCATAAAAAAGTCCAACTTGTGCTCCCTCCGAAAACTATTCAGGTCCTGCATCCAACACAGGAAGGGAATTGCAAACAACAGGAAGCCACCACCCCTCCAGCCGCTCAGTGCTGCCCCATCTGGCACGCTGATAATAGCGTCCTCCCCCCTTTGCCCCCCAGCTCAATCCACAAGATTACGGGAAGGTGGCTGCACAGCTCGGGCGCCTTATAGGGGTAGAATCCCAGTGGGCCTTACTGCATGAATCATCTCGGTCAGCAACGGTTCTGGATCGGGCCTCATGTTCAGGTCCTCCAGCTCAAAGCGAACCGCCATACGAGTCATCTCAATTTCCTCATCTGCCAAGAGAAGCCAAGGAGGACCAGCTTGGAGTCCAGCCCCACAGGGCCCAGCACCAACCTCCTACCAAGGGACCGTGGCGTATGCACTGGAAGGGGAGGAAAATTCCTCCCCGCATCCCAAATGGTCACCAAATCCCACTGAATAAACCTGCGTTGCTTCCCAGCAGCTAAGTTCAGTCAGGCACACCCATCCACGCCCCCTCCTGCCATCTTGGCCTCTCCCCCAGCCCCGTCCTTCCGAATTATGCTGTCACCACAGAAAGCACAAGCACCTTTGTGTCAAGGCAATCTATGCTTGTGCGGGGCAGCGAAACCCCTGCCTGGCTGATTCTCTTCCCTTCAGGCACAGAAGACTCCACGACGACCTCACCCGGCAATCTGCTTTTTTAAGTATTATTATTTTCTATTTTTAATTTATTAGGACATTACAAAAATCACCTCACCTGACAAACTGGTCTGGAGAATCACATCAGCCAACAGACTGAGCACGGTGTCCATCGGCGGAAACAGCATACATCGTGGTATCCCTGAAAGGGGAGCAAATCTGGTTTTACGTTCTAGTGGGGACGCATGATCTTCACCTCGGGAGCGAAGGCATGTTTAGCACCTTGCAACAAAGAACCTTAAAACTCTTCATGAAAAATGGAACGTTGCGTGTTGGGAGAATGCTTTCACTCAAACGAAACTCAAATGACAGAGAATCACCCACCAGCCCCCATGCGAGGGATCACATAGTAAGATGGGAGCTAGCGAAAGCGTGCGATATATCAATCCCCCTCTTCCAGTCAAAGGCCACTATCTCGGCTTAGATTTGCCAAAGCACGGCCTGCCACAAAGGATGCCCAACGGGGAACAGACCTCGACACCTGGCAGTCACAAATGCCGCCGTGCTTCTCCAACGTGAGGAGGATCTCATCCTTGCTGCCAAACTGAGCTGTAGACTAAACACAAGAGGAGGGAGCAAAGCAAGGAAGTTGAGTTCATTTTTCAGGCAGAACTGGGACAAAAACGTAAAATAAACATTAACTAAATTATATGCAGTTAAACGATGAGACGCAAGAACCAATTTCCCTGTGATGCATAACGTTAGACGTTTGGTGGCAGCTTTTGGAGAAGAATTCAGGCAAAGAGCGAAGGAGACGAGAAGAGACAGAAACGGTGCCTCCGGCTGACGAGGGGCGGGACCGGCTGCAGCCCCCCAGAAGAGCCCGTCGGCTCCGGCTGCCTGGGGGGGTGCACGGCCAGAGCCCCCAAAGATCAAGGGGGAGCGCCGGGCCCAAGACGCCCCTCCGCACCGCGCGGGCCGCCATCTCGTTCACAGAGGGGGGCGCACGCGGATTGGCTGCTCTGGGGCCGGCGGCGGTGGCGATTGGCGGGGAGACTGTCGGGGGCGGAACAGGAGCAGCTTCCTCGGAAAGGACGCTGGCAAGTGGCCGGAGGATCCCGGGGCGGTCCCTGTAGAGGAAGAGGAGGGTCTTCCAAAGAAAGGGCGCGAAGGGAGATCCCACCCCCACTTCCGGAATCCGTCCGGCGAGGGAAAAAGCTTCGTGGTTCGGCGGCGGAGGGGCCCGGATGCAGGTAGGGCGCGGGGGGTGCTGGGAGTCGGAGTCCGAGGCGGCGGGGCGGGCCTCTCCTCGAGAAGGGAGGCTCCGGGAGGAAGCGGGGAGGCCGAGGAGCCCGAGGCCCGTTCTGGCAGTCCCGGCGCTGAGGGGGGAGGCCGGGTCCGCTGCCTGCCTGCAGGAAAGGGGCCGAGAGAGGCCGGAGGCTTCGTCCTTCCCTCCATTGCGGCCTCCCCTCAGGGAAGGGAACGGGGGCCTCGCACCGCCTCTCCTCCTCCCCCCTTTGCTCCTCTCGCCCTTCAGGAGGACGGCCGAGTCCGGCGGAGGAAGGACGTGGAGCTCGAGCGGAGAGGAGGCGGAGGAAGGGAGCCTGCCCGGTCGGGGCGCGGCTTCCCTGAGGCGGCGGGAAGGGCACGGACGCTGCGGGGCTGCCGAAGGGTCGCCCGACGAGATGACCCGGAGCGAAGAGGGAACCCGTGAAAGGAGGGTGCCCGGGAAGAGATGCGGGAAGGAGGAGAGCGTCGGAATACGCGGGAAAAATCTCCCAGGAGAAAAGCCCTATAAGTGCCTGGAGTGTGGAAAGAGCTTCAGTCAGAGGAGAAACCTTTATACCCATCAAAGAATCCACACAGGAGAAAAACCCTATAAATGCTTGGAGTGTGGAAGGAGTTTCAGTCAGGCGGGAAACTTTAAGAAACATCAAAGAATCCATTCAGGAGAGAAACCCTATAAATGCCAGGAGTGTGGAAGGAGCTTCAGTCTCAGGGGAAACCTTAATACGCATCAAAGAATCCATTCAGGAGAGAAACCCTATGAATGCCCAGAGTGTGGAAAGAGTTTCCGTGACAGGGGAGACCTTAATAAACATCAAAGAATCCATTCAGGTGAGAAACCCTATAAATGCCTGGAGTGTGGAAAGAGTTTTAGTCAGACAGGAACCCTTTTTATACATCAAAAAATCCACACAGGAGAAAAACCTTATAAATGCCAGGAGTGTGGAAGGAGCTTCAGATGGACAGTAGATCTCAGGAGACATCAAAAAATTCACACCGGAGAAAAGCCCTATAAATGTCTGGAGTGTGGAAGGAGCTTCACTGCGAGGGGAAGCCTTTATATACATCAAAGAATCCATTTAGGAGAGAAACCGTATAAATGCCTGGAATGTGGAAAGAGTTTCAGTCAGATCGGAAATCTCAGGAGACATCAAAGAATTCACACGGGAGAAACACCATATAAATGCCTGGAGTGTGGAAGGAACTTCAATCACAGTGGAAACCTTTATAAACATCAAAGAATCCATTTAGGAGAGAAACCATATAAATGTCTGGAATGTGGTAAGAGCTTTACTGGTGTTGGATACCTCCAAGAACATCAAAGAATTCACACGGGAGAAAAACCCTTTAAATGCCTGGAGTGTGGAATGAGTTTCAGTCTTAGGGTAAGCCTTTATATGCATCGAAGAATCCATTCAGGGGAGAAACCATATAAATGCCTGGAGTGTGGAAAGAGTTTCAGTCAAATATCAAATCTCGGGAGACATAAAAGAATTCACACGGGAGAAAAACCATATAAATGCCTGGAGTGTGGAAGGAGCTTCAGTGTGAGGGGAAACCTTTCTAAGCATCAAAGAATCCATTCAGGACAGAAACCCTATAAGTGCCTGGAGTGTGGGAAGAGTTTCAGTTGCAGAGTATATCTCAGGAAACATAAAAAAATTCACACGGGAGAAAAACCCTATAAATGCCTGGAGTGTGGAAGGAGCTTCAGTGAGAGAGGAAGCCTTAATACACATCAAAGAATCCATTCAGGACAGAGACCCTATAAATGCCTGGAGTGTGGAAAGAGCTTTACTCAGAGTGGACGCCTCAGGCAACATCAAACAATTCACATGGGAGAAAAACCATACACATGCCTGGAGTGTGGAAAGAGCTTCAGGCTCAACGAAGGTCTCAGTAAACATTATAAACGTCACACAGAGAAGAAAGTTTATAAATGCACAGAGTGTGAAAAATCCTTCAGAACAAATCAAAATCTCCAAAACCATCTAACAATCCACACAGCAGAGAAACCATAGAAATGGATTGTGATGTCCTCGATCTGTTGACTATTAAATCAGAGTTCCCGACACAACCCACTCAGGGATATGAAGGTGTGAATACTGATGCTTCATTGCTATCTCAATCTGTGTGTCAACTTGAGTGTATACTGTTATCAGCCCAAACATTGAAGGGTATGCCAACTTCTGAACAGGACCATTTTACTATTTCCTTTATTGCTATGGTTTGTTTAATGATTGTGCTATTCTGAGATAATACTTTAATTTGAATCACGTTACATATTAAAGTGTTTTGTCTGATCGCTCATATTTCCTTAGAAAATAGTCCACAACTTACAAATTCTGCAAGCGGTATATAAACTTATGAGTGCAACTGTATTCAATTCCACATCACTGATATCATCACAAATGTAATCAGTGATGAGAAAACGTGACACTACACCATAAAGAATGTGGGCCATAACCTTTGACCTAAACAACCTCAATGCTGCAGGAATACCTTGGGGGTGAAAGACGACCTCCGTGCTGATTGTTTCATATAATCTATACGGGCTTTCCAAATGCCAGGAGCATGTAGGACCATCCCCTGATTTCTGCAACTCTTGTCAATTGGATTCCCTCAATGGTCCACTTATGTGTTTTAGGTTGGTTTTTTTTTAGCAAAAACCACTACAAGAGACTGTCTAAAACCAGCTGAGATTTGTGTGTTAATAGCCATGTCATTGGAAGCCAAAGATCGCAAATCGTGATCATGTGACTGCAGGACGCTGTAACATTCAAGCTCAAATATAGACCAGAAGTTCCAAAATTATATTCATTTCATGTGTAGACCTGTATATATGCATGAACAGTGTTCTTAAACTGAAAATAAAGAATGAAACGTCTGTAATGTGATGTTTCTCAAATTTGAAATAATTTTTAAAATAAACCGTGACCTCTCTGGGAACCCTGGTTGAGAAATCCTGCTCTAGAGAAGGAAGTAAATGGATGGAATGTGTGTCGGAGGGAGAAGGTGGTGTTATGGAGGTTGTGGGTGAAGGAGGAGGGGCACCTTCCAGGGAGAGAAGCGCGTTCATAGCATCGAAGACCTTGGGCACCCGTCCAAGAAGGTCAGGCCGGACCGGCCTTAGGGTGCCTGGAGTTTCTTCCCAGAGAACCGGTTAGTGTTAGGTTAGTTTGGCAAGATTCTGTGTAAGGTAGAGCAATACACATCTAGAGCTTATCTCCGAGGCTCAGCGTTGTTCGCATAACCACGACAGTAAATAAGTTTATGGTAGTAACCACAGGTCATAACAGGAATCCCATAAAATAACAAAATAGTGAAATTATAAAATGGAGTAATAGAAGAAGTGTTAGATGTAAAAAATTTACAACAAAGTTTGCCACCTTGCACGTGGCTAAAGGTTTGCGAAGAGTGCAGCTATATCCGCTTTGGAGAGGGGAGGCTGGAGAAGGCTTTAGCCCCTCCCCTCCCCATTTCCAAACCTTGGGAAGAGAGCGCGAAGGGGGCCTCTTGCTACCCCCCCCCACCAGCCCTCTGGGGAGCCAGCAGGGGATGGAAGGGGCCCAGCTCAGGGGCTAGAAATATTACTACTTTTAGAATAATATATTTACAGAAATCATTATTGAATATTTTTGCTCCTGACATGACAGCTATGCTCCTGATGTTGCTTTTCCACCCGTGAGGTAGGTCTAGGACGAGTTGCAATTCCTGCCTTCTCTCTCTGTGCAAGTTGAATGTCATGCCTTGGTTCAGACGCAGGTGAAGACTGCACAACGCCACCGGATGTCGTCAGGGGCCTGAGTCAGGTCTTTGGGGTGGAACTCCCAAAGCAATCTGCCTTGGCCATTACGATCTTGCAGGGAATACATGGTAACATGGGAGGAGATACCGAAATGGTGTCAGGGGTTGTAGCTCCGTAGAAAGGCCTTGTTTTGCCCACACATAGTCTCCGAGTGGAGCTATGATTCCGAAGGGCTTCAAAACCCTCACAAGCACACCACCCCTCCGCTGTTCCTTACCTCTACGGAGCCCCCGGCCGCTTCTCTTCCTCCGAACTCCTTCACCAAGAGGACAAGGGGGCTCCCTGAACTCCCGATGGCTGTTCCCCCTCCCCGGCCAAAGGAGTCTTTCCAGCACCCCAGAAAGCTGCTCCCCCATCCACAGACGGTGCTGCTCGACACCCTACCTCTGCGCTGGTGCCGAAGCAGCCGCTATCTTTGACCCTCTTCTGCCTTTGGCTTGGAAGAGCCGAGAGCCGCAAGTGCCTCCGCGAACGGTGCAGCCCCGAGGAAGATACCCGCTCTGACACCCGTTTTCCAGACTGAGTCACAAAAGAGGAAGGGAAACGAGCCGGGCACCCTGTCTCCGGAGGGGAAGCGCCTCTTTCTTCAGCCCGTTTTCCGCCCTGTCGTCTTTCTCACCCCCTTTCCCAGTGAGTAACTGGCATTAAAAACTGCTCACCCCAGCAAGCGCTTTCTTTGCGTAACACGGACGTGGGCACCCAAATCCCGCCTTCCCTTTTGAGGAAGACCCTTGAACCCCCAGCCTCTCAGAGCAGGGTCTCGAAGGCTGCCGGATTGCAGACATCTCAGATAATCCCTGCATTGTGGCTGCGTCCACCACGCGCCATTAATAACAGACGATCCCTTGAAGTTAGGGTTGGGACGCCGGTAAATATGCCACTTCCTTTTAATAACCGAGTGCTAGGCTATATATCAAATAAAGTAATATAGGAACTTCAGGCGTTATCAAAGTAAACTGTCATTGGAAGAAAGCAAGGGAAAAAATCCAATAAAATTTAAAATAATGGGAAGGATGGTCTTGCTGCTGCTGCTGCTTGACCCATCAGGGCACCCTGAGTCCTGGCACACACCCCCGGACAAGTCCCTGCCTCTTTCTCGGCAACGTTTTTCAGAAGGGTTTGCCTTTGCCACCTTCTTCCTAGGGCTGAGAGAGGGACTGGCCCAACGTCACCCCGGTGGCTTCCGTGCCAGTGGGAGGACCGGCACTTGTGCCCTTGGCTTCAGCGAAGTCGGGGAAAGTGAAGGGCACTTGCTTGCCTTAAGCCTGCCTCTCTTGAACTGCACTCCAGGTCTTTCCTCAGGTCGGACTGGGAGCTGAATCACAAGAGAGGCCGGTGGCTCTCCCTGCCCAGCGGCTCAGCTTCTGGATGTCTGGGTTTCGTGGCCACTGTTCCAATATTTTTTCAAAAAAGCTGTTTTCTTGACATGTTCTTATTTATCGAAGAGAATATTTGTAGCTCAGGGTTGAACTGTGGAGTCCTTGGTGCCCTCTCAGCCTTGTTGTTTCCTTGCAGACCTTTCATTGCCAGGCTAGGCAACATCTTCAGTGCGAAAAGGGAGTGGGAGTTGATCTCTGTTTATATACCCTGGCTTGTCCTGCCTGTGTTGGTATGCTCAGCTGCGCTGTGAAGCTGGACGAGCCGCCGGACCTGGAGCGCTTCCGCGCGCAGCTGAGCGAGGCCCCGCGCCAGTCTTTTTGGAGCGCTTCCGCGCACAGCTGAGCGAGGCCCCGTGCCGGTCTTTTTGGAGCGCATTTCCACAGCCCAGCGCTCAGCTGTGCGCAGAAGCACTCCAGGTCCGGCGGCTCGTCCAGCTTCACAGCACAGCTGAGCGAGGCCCCACGCCGGTCTTTTTGGAGCGCTTCCGCGCGCAGCTGAGCGCTGGGCTGTGGAAATGCGCTCCAAAAAGACCGGCACGGGGCCTTGCTCAGCTGTGCGCGGAAGCGCTCCAAAAAGACCGGCGCGGGGCCTCGCTCAGCTGCGCGTGGAAGCGCTCCAGGTCCGGCGGCTCGTCCTGCTTCACAGCGCAGCTGAGGGACGCCCCGCGCTGGTCTTTTTGGAGCGCATTTCCACAGCCCAGCGCTCAGCTGCGCACGGAAGCGCTCCAGGTCCGGCGGCTCGTCCAGGTTCACAGCCCAGCGCAGCTGAGCGAGGCCCCGCGCCGGTCTTTTTGGAGCGCCTCTGGGAAGCAGGGCCAATCGGGCTTCACCTTGTTCAGCCCGCCTCTCTGCTCCCCTTTGGCGCGTGCTGATTGGTGGAGGCGTCCTTCCTTCTGAGCCTCCACCAATCAGCGTCTGTTTGTTCCCCAATGTTCGTGCTGCTTCCGGACACCGGCTTTCCGGATGTCGGGCGGCAGACAGAGAGAGAGAGCCAGAGCCGAGGGGCCAAAGATCCAGATCTGGCTCAAGAGCCGCCATTTCCGACCCTTGGCCTAGCCCACATTAGCCAATCAGAGTGCTGAAACATGTGAATAATTCGGCTATGAACTATGGGTACTCACTCACTCATTCTATGCTTCTGTTTGACTGCTATCTACATGTTGCCATGTACTTTGTTTCTGAACTGTAACTACGCCTGGTCTTTGCATAGACCATGATTTTTCTTTCCTCACATCTGTTGATGGAACTCTGCGTATGCTTTGTTTTTTCCTTTTTGCAATAATGCACTATACATCCATTATTGCCTTATGCTACCAATAAAGATATTGTTAGCCTTAAAACACGTTGTTTGGATTAATCTGCGCCTGGAACCCCAAAAGCCAGCAACACCCCACAGTTAGTTAGTTAGTTAGTTAGTTAGTTATAAAACCAAACAGCAGCCCGAGGATTGGGGTAAGAAAAATACTGTCAATGGAACAGTGAGAAGGGAGATTTAAACCCTTCCCTCCCCACACCAGTCCTGACAATATCTGTTAAGCAAAGATAACGTACTGTGGCAGAGGCAGCTTTTCCTCCCAAACCGGAGAGCAGCTCAGAAATGCTAATCAAAATTGAAGCACGGCTTCATATTCCCACTGTAGAGTCCTTCCCTTGCGGCTTCCAATTACATTGTTAAGGATGTTAAATGCCAACATCGTGTCTAGCTTGAACCTTACATTCTGTTTTTGAGATGAAAGTTCTTCACTGCACGGTCAGTCAATGATGTCTGGGGTCTCCAACAAAGAGCCCAGGAGTGTCAAGGTGCCTCCAGCACTAAACCTGGCCTGGACTTTGAGTGTCATAGACATACATAAATACAACACACACACACACAAATGGAAATATTACTGGTATGTTAAGAAGGAATGAATTGGTCCCAAATGGCATTCCTCCTATGCATTCTAAAATAATAAAATAAACAATAAAAGTGAAAATTGGGTGGAGTTGGGTGTTTTATTTGGAAGTTTACCCACCTGCTAAGAAAAACAGCAAAAATAAGGAGAAATCAAAAGGAACATCCTGTCAGAAGAGGACCAGAGGGACAAGAGGGGGCATTTTGGTAAACTAAGGCTTTGCCCCATGACGGGCATCATCGGAGTGGCCCAGCCTCCCAAAACACACAGCTGGTTGTGAGATCACCCACATCAAAGATTGACAACTCCTGCAAGAAAGCCAGTATTACACCCTGGAGTTTAACCCACCCGATTAAAGACAATCAACATGAATGCCAAAATAGCAATCTGATATTTAGGAGACAACTCTCTTCTGCTGCCTCGCCTCCATCTTCTCATATAGTTTGAGTCTTACAAAATAAGTTATTTCGAGGATCAACGGAATTTGGACAGACATGTGAAAATGGTTGTCACAGCCCCCCCCCCCCCCCCCCCCCGATGCCCAGAGTGCGCGCCAAGCTGCCCTTCTTGCAGACAAGAAGCATCTCGGCAAGAAATGGGTCGTCCTAACCAAAGTCCTCGGTGGCTCTAACTTTAACGGACTTCAACGAAACAGCCGGTACGTCCTGGGAAGCCGCCCGTCCTTGCTGGAAAGGGCGGCCTGGATGTGCTCGTAGCTGGGCAGCTCCCCCAAGGCCCCCAGGGCAGCCACTGCCGGCTTCTTCCGCAGCATCTTCGTCGCCACCCGCCTGATGTCGTTCGCGCCCACCTCGCCTGTGGGAAAGGGAAACCAAGGCCACCAGGCTCAGCACGCGTGGCTCCGTGTGCGAACGACTCCCGCAAAGCTGCTCCGCTAATATGGGCTTAATGGGGAGGACGCGTTTCTGCAACAGTGAGATGCGAGAACCGGCAGAGACTGGGGCGACCGACACAAGAGGAGGCCCAGAGGAGAAGGCGCTCCCGCTGGGGAGGCCCCGGTGAAACGCCACAAGCAGCTGCGGGGGGCTCGCTTCTGCAGCAGCCTCAAAACCCAAGGCAAGTCGGGACGTTGAGCCGTTGACTTACCGATCAGGACGCAGAGCTCGTGCGGCAGCTTCCTCCCCCCGGTTGCCAACACCTGTCTCCCCACGTCCTCAAAAATAACCGGCCGAGACTCGAGGTTCATCATCAGCATGGACCGCAACTGGGTCTTTGCCCGCTCCAGCTCAACCTGGAGGGAGAGACGAGGGACTGCGCCAGCCTCCGAAGGAGGCGCTCTGATCCGAGCCCCAAAGCCCCGGCATAATCCCCCCTTGCCAGCCTCTCACCTCTCCCATGGTTCCAGCCATTAAGACAAATTCCCGGGTAACGATTTCCACCATTTCACGGACCTGCCATCAAGGAAGAGACGCAACGGAGCCGGGCGTGAGAACCGATTCCATTTGAGGCCTCTCTCTTCCTGAGACCTCTGGGGCGAGGACAGGAAAGGAGGCCTCCTGCTCGCCAGACCAGTCAAGCTGGGGACAGCTGCTCGCTCGCTCGCCCGCTGGGCTAGTAGATGTAGCCCAACCTCCAGCTGGCAACAAACGATGACGTGCCCGGCAGGAGGGGGCACTGCCCCGCGGTGAGGAAGCCATTCTGAGGAGCACCCACCTGCCTGGGATCCGCGCTGGCGTGAATGCACAGGAGGCCGGTGTCCTCGTAGCTGTGGTGGTAGGAGGTCGCACTGTACATCCAGTGGTGCCTGGGAGAGAGCAGGAGACGAGGGGGAAGGGTGAATATTAACTGCCCCCTGCAGCGTTCCCCGAGAGAGCCACTTGCAACTGTGGGTCGTCCTCAAGAGTGGGACTACATGTCCCATCAGCCCCAGCCAAGACAGCCACCGGGTGGCCTAGGGAAGGCTGCTGTGAGGAAGAAAGAGGGCGAAGGCATCAGCCGCAGAGGCGGTCAGACTCTTGAAGAGTTCTGCCAACCTCGCGGATACATTCACAGGACATGCAAAGGCTGATTGGCAACAACCCAGGTCAGGGCTGTTCAGCAACTCAGCATCTTGTGCGAAGCCATCTGGTTCACTCAGGTCACAATCTATCGTGGGAACCCAGAAAGGGCCCACTGTGGATCCGCCACCAGATTCCTTTCAGAGGAGGTTGTCAAGAAAAGGGTGGGCCAATAACTACAAAGAATACCAGAGGATAGATGTATCTGGATCCACAGCAATTGGGCTTCAAGCCTGGGCGTGGGATGGAAACCACGCTGGGCACTCTCATCTGAGCTTGGGGGGTGGGAGTCCCAGTAGCCTTCCACACTTGTGGCTCCAGAATCCTTCTGGACTGCCTGCGAGGGCTGGGAACGGGGCATCGTTGTACGGAGGCTCCGCTTCCCCCGAAGCGGATGGGTTCTCTTGGTGGCTATGCGGGGAGGGTCACCCATCGGTGTGGGGCGAAGTATCGACGATGTGCTGGGGATACCCATCTATCGATCTCCACTCCGGGCAGATTGGGAAATCTGTTAAAGTCCCTGGAAGCTGGAGCGGGGCCAGGCACAGAACACCATCCACATACTGTCCAGGCATCAGGAATGTTGGACGAGTGACCCTGAAAGACTGGACTAGCAGGAGACCTCAGCCCCAAGCAGTTTGCCTGGCGTAACTGGACATTCTCCCAACAATACAAACGCATCTCAAGACCCTTCAAGTTAACACGCAGGCTCTCTGCTGATTGGGTATCCACCACTGTGGCGATGGTGTGTAGAGAGCAGAGAGGTTCACATGAAGTGGGAGGGTGGGAAGCACATCCAGACTCACAAGATTCTGTTCCTATAGACATTCTAATAAAAGGAGTTGTAGGCCTAGGTGGCGCCTGTTTCTTGATCTGGTCTACCTTGTAGGGCTGATATGGTGGTCCTCAAACAAAGCAAATGATAGCTTCGCACAGCATGTAAACTGGCTACACATTTTTACTCCTTTGTCCATTCGGACACCTGCCTAAAACCCTCCGAACAGAAGATCCTGCACAGCAGCGTGACAAAGCCATTCCCACCACCGCACTCTGGCTCGGCTTGTCTCCACTCCCAGCTCTTAGCAATAAGCTTTCCTGTTCCTTCAGAAAAGCCCAGGGACTTACCGGTTGAGGACGTTGAGATACAGCCGCGTGAACATGCCCTTGCCGGGGCCCCCGGCAGAGAAAGAGCCACCGCCCCCCATCATCATGTTTAAGACGGCAAAGGGAATGAAGTCTTCCTCCTGACCAGGGAAGCCAGAGCAGATGGTCACTCAGACGTCCAGCAAAAGGGCCGCCGTCGCAGCCAGAAGCGGATACTTACCAGAAACGAGCAGCTTTCCAGCCCAATCATGATGTGGGCCAACTCTGGGATGGGGGTGGGCCCTAGACTCACGTCTGACATGTCCTTCTCAAGCTGCAGAGAGAGGGAGAGATTCCTTGGGAATTTGGCCTTTTAACAAAAAGATGCTTTTAATCCTTGCACTGCCTCGTGTTTACTTTTATAGATAAGAGTGGCCCCTTATACTGTATGTTTATTTTGAAAGAGGCACAGAATCTACTCAGGGCACGTCTGTCCCAGATTTTTATCAGTTCAACGTTGTTTTAGTTGCTCTGAGAACAAGTTTAAGGCAAGGTGTACATTTTAAATCATTACCGATCACTTTATTAAACCAAGAGATGTGATGACGGTCAGGTTTTGCTTCCCAACTTGCCAATAACAAGCTCCCGGCCCTGAACTGAACTCCAGCTGCCGGGCTTGTTCTTCTGTTCCTTCTGCACATCTCTGCAGAGCGTGGCGAGAAAAGCAGAGCCGGTCTTCCGTTCCTTACCTTGAGGATCCCTCCAGTGTACTGGGCAACTGACTTGTCCGCATCGTCGGCTTTCCCGCTTCCCCACGCCGGCTCGGCCCCCAGGAAGTACTTGCGAGCACATTCCACAAGCTGCTCGTGTTCAATCCCCACACCAGCCAGCACCATCCTGTTGGGTGTGTAGTAATTCCTCAGGTACGAATGGAGGACCCTCCTGTCAATCTTCTCAACGTTCTCTGCCGGACAGAACCTGTTCAACCCCACTGTGTTTTCCCTGTAAGCTGCCTGTCGAAGACCAGGACAAATACGCTGATTTCCAGAAAACAAGGCAATGACAATACATACGTTGAGCGTACTTTCTTGCTTTGGGATTACTGTTGGCCACACGTGCACCAAGACATGAGAAAGCTCTTGCTGTTCAACTTTTCTGATAACAATATAGCTGTGAGCACAAGGGAACAAACCAAGTAAGCTTATCTTATTGTCCCCCCAAAATGAAGCCCATCGCTTATCATAAAAAAATCCAACTTGTGCTCCCTCCGAAAACTATTCAGGTCCTGCATCCACCACAGGAAGGGAATTACAAACAACAGGAAGCCACCACCCCTCCAGCCGCTCAGTGCTGCCCCATCTGGCACGCTGATAATAGCGTCCTCCCCCCTTTGCCCCCCAGCTCAATCCACAAGATTACTGGAAGGTGGCTGCACAGCTCGGGCGCCTTATAGGGGTAGAATCCCAGTGGGACTTACTGCATGAATCATCTCGGTCAGCAACGGTTCTGGATCGGGCCTCATGTTCAGGTCCTCCAGCTCAAAGCGAACCGCCATACGAGTCATCTCAATTTCCTCATCTGCCAAGAGAAGCCAAGGAGGACCAGCTTGGAGTCCAGCCCCACAGGGCCCAGCACCAACCTCCTACCAAGGGACTGTGGCTTATGCACTGGAAGGGGAGGAAAATTCCTCCCCGCATCCCAAATGGTCACCAAATCCCACTGAATAAACCTGCGTTGCTTCCCAGCAGATAAGTTCAGTCAGGCACACCCATCCACGCCCCCTCCTGCCATCTTAGCCTCTCCCCCAGCCCCGTCCTTCCGAATTATGCTGTCACCACAGAAAGCACAAGCACCTTTGTGTCAAGGGAATCTATGCTTGTGCGGGGCAGCGAAACCCCTGCCTGGCTGATTCTCTTCCCTTCAGGCACAGAAGACTCCACGACGACCTCACCTGGCAATCTGCTTTTTTAATTATTATTATTTTCTATTTTTAATTTATTAGAACATTACAAAGATCACCTCACCTGACAATCTGGGCTGGAGAACCACATCAGCCAACAGACTGACCACGGTGTCCAGGCCCCTGTTATCGGCGGAAACAGCATACATCGTGGTATCCCTGAAAGGGGAGCAAATCTGGTTTTACGTTCTAGTGGGGACGCATGATCTTCACCTTGGGAGCAAAGGCATGTTTAGCACCTTGCAACAAAGAACCTTAAAACTCTGCATGAAAAATGGTATGTTGTGTGTGAGGAGAATGCTTTCACTCAAACGAAACTCAAATGACAGAGAATCAACAGCCAGCTCCCATGCGAGGGATGGAGGGATCACATAGTAAGATGGGAGCTAGCGAAAGCATGCGATATATCAATCCCCCTCTTCCAGTCAAAGGCCACTATCTCGGCTTAGATTCGCCAAAGCACGGCCTGCCACAAAGGATGCCCAACGGGGAACAGACCTCGACACCTGGCAGTCACAAATGCCGCCGTGCTTCTCCAACGTGAGGAGGATCTCATCCTTGCTGCCAAACTGAGCTGTAGACTAAACACAAGAGGAGGGAGCAAAGCAAGGAAGTTGAGTTCATTTTTCAGGCAGAACTGGGACAAACACGTAAAATAAACATTAACTAAATTATATGCAGCTAAACGATGAGACGCAATAACCAATTTCCCTGTGATGCATAACGTTAGAGGTTTGGTGGCAGCTTTTGGAGAAGAATTCAGGCAGAGCGAAGGAGACGGGAAGAGACAGAAACGGTGCCAATGGACGTATCCGGGTGCCTCGGTTAACGTCATTTGCGGGAAACCGTGGGACAAGTCCCAAATGCTTGTGTTAAGCGTGTCAGGGTGTCATCCCGCCAGGGCAGAGATAACACCAGTCTGTCGGACTCACAGGATCGTTTGGTGGTGCCTCACCGGAAAAACACTGGACATGTGAAACAGGAAAGAATCCTGTCAATCGGGATTGCACTTCACACGGGGAAATTCGTGGGCTTTTTAGATGTTGGTCGAGGGACTTCTAGTCACTGGAATCTTTAACGTGTCATGGATCGCTAGCATAATAAAGATTCCTTCATATTCCTGCGTGACTTGTGCAAGGAGTGCTGATTTATTAGCTAAAGCAGAGCTTTCCAAAGTGTGTGTTGCGACACAAAAGTATGTCGCCACACACAGCGTGGTGTGTTGCCACACCACCCGGAAGCGGCGGCGCGCGCACGGCGGCAGTGGCGCGGGATCAGTGCTTCCGCGTTTTAGCGGAGGCTGCTGCCGCTACCGCCGCCGCACACCCCCCGCGCCGTGTGCTGCCACACGCTCCCCCGTGCTGCCGCCGTGCGCATGCGCGCCGCCGCACACACCCCTGCGCCCCCGCCGGTGTGTCGCTAGCGGCGGCACTTTGGAAAGCCCTGAGCTAAAGGATCGAGATCGTCACAGTGTGACATTCTGTTCTCAGCCTCATGACCGCAAACAAATTTCAAAAACCCAACTTACGGAAAAGGCCAACTTCTCCAGAAAGTGTGAAATACCGCCGGTGTATTTTGCTTCGTATCTTGACCCTGAGTTTATAAGGACTAGTTGAAGGACAGAAGGCAAAAAGAAAAGGGGGGAGAAAGTTAGGTCAGCCTGCAGGGAAGCGTCCCCACAATATCCCCATCGGGCAGAGGAAGCAGCCTCGCACCGCATCGCATGCCATTGCTGCCCGGGCATTTGGGGTCCTTGCAGCCCGGCTGGCCGTTCTCCCCCGCTGCTTCTCTGCCCGCTTCTCTTCTCCTCGCCCAGGAGCCTCCCCAAGAAGCCAGCCCAGACCCGCCCGGAGCCCCCTTACCGCCCAGGGTGCAGAACTGCCCAAACTTCCTCTGCGAGGCCACGCGCAGCCCGTCCTCCAAGGCGGTGACCTCCGTCTCGAAGCCCTCTGGCCCGTCCAGGCCGGCGAAGGCGGGCTTGGGTAGCCCCGGCAGAGGGGCCGTCAGGGGGGTGCCGGGGTAGCCGCCCCCGCCGCTGAACCTCCGCGACCCGGCGAGCCCCAGCCTGAAACGCGAGGCGGGAAGGGGGTTGTGCTCCGCGGAATCGGGGCAGCAAGGGAGGCCCCCTCCGCAGCCCGCCTCCCCTCACGCCCCCCCGGGCTGACGAGGGGCGGGACTGGCTGGAGCCCCCCAGCTCCGGCTGCCTGGATGGCAAAGGCGAGGCGCGGCCGGACCGCCGGGAGGGTGAAGGGAGCAGCGCCTTGAGCACCCGGCTGCCTGGAGGCCCCAGGAGGCCCCCTGCCCTGCCCGGCTGCCCAGGGAGAGACCCCCGGGAGGGGCAGGAGAGGAGCCCCCCATGGCAAGGGAGGGGCGTTGCTGCACCCCCAGAAGAGCCCCTCGGCTCCGGCTGCCTGGGGGGGCACGGCCGGAGCCCCCAAAGATCAAGGGGGAGCGCCTCGCCTCACCTCCGCGCCGGGCCCAAGACGCCCCTCCGCACCGCGCGGGCCGCCATCTCGTTCCCAGAGGGGGGCGGACGCGGATTGGCTGCTCTGGGGCCGGCGGCGGTGGCGGCGATTGGCGGGGGGACTGTCGGGGGCGGAACAGGAGCAGCTTCCTCGGAAAGGGCGCTGGCGATTGGCCGGAGGACCCCGGGGTGGTCCCTGTAGAGGAAGAGGAGGGGCTTCCAAAGAAAGGGCGCGAAGGGAGGTCCCACCCCCACTTCCGGAATCCGTCCGGCGAGGGAAGAAGCTTCGTGGTTCGCCGGCGATAGTGCCCGGATGCAGGTAGGGCGCGGCGGGTGCTGGGAGTCGCAGTCCGGGGCGGCGCTGCGGGCCACGAGAGGGAGCGAGGCCGGGAAGGCCGGGGTCCGCCGCCTGCCTGCCTGCCTGCCTGCCTGCCTGAAAGGGGCCACGAGAGGCTGGAGGCTTCGGCCTTCCCCCGTCGCGGGCCTCTGCCTCTCCTCAGGGAAGGAAACGGAGGCCTCGCACCGCCTCTCCTCCTCCTTCCCCCTTTGCTGCTCTCGCCCTTCTCGCCCAAGTGAAAGCATCTAGCTACTAGAGTGCTCTGGCAAATTTTTATTTTTACCTGTATATTACCAGACTAATCTTTTATTAATTACCGGTTCCTGTGCACAACTGTATACAACTATTTTCCAAACAAACTATTTTTTCTACATACTAGGTGAGGACCGTTTATAATTTACCATCAAGATTACAGCATGGGAAAGAGGAAGAAACAACAAAGAATGTATTCTGGCATGCAGACATCACTTAAACCATGCAAGCAACAAAAAAAAGATGGCCTCATGGAATTTAAAAAGGCCAAAACTCAAGAGTTCAGCTTAATAGGTTTTTGAATTTTTGATGCTGTCACACGGGGTCAGTCTGGAAGGGTAACATGAGTTACTCTACAGCTTAATGTCCTCTGTTCCTCTTCATATGCATAATAAGGGGCCTTAAAATATATTTTCCAGATATTCCTAGTAAAATGGTTAAATAAGGGGATTGGCCCCGAGTCTTATGTTCTGAAATTAATTTCCAAAAAAAGAATAATTCTTAGCATTAGCTATTTGGGCCAACCAGTACTAGGCCTCTTTTTGAGCCTCCCTTTTCTTGGACCTAAGAGGTAGTCCTCATGTGGAATCAAATGCAGGGCCCAAAGCAAATAATCAAGGCTGAACTGCAGTATTTAGTAAACAGTGCCGCACTGGAGGGGTTCTCACCAAGATGGTGGGTGCCTTCCCCTGCAGGCTGAAGGAACGCACCGACATTTATACATTATAGCGTAGCTTTCCAAACTCTGTCACGACACTTTAGTGTGTCGCAACACAGAGTTTGGTGTGTCGCAACACAACCTGGAAGCAGTGGCAGGGGCGTGTGCGGCGGTGGTGTGTATGGTGGCGGCAGCGGCGCGCCATCAGCGCTTCTGCGTTTTAGCGGAGGCCGCCGCTGCCATTACTTTGGAAAGCACTGCATTATAGGAAAAGGAAATGATGTAAGCATACATATTCATATGATGATGCAGGCATATTTATTTATTTATTTATTTATTAGACTTTTATCACCGCGCCATCTCCCCCCTGTGGGGGAGTACTCTGGGCGGCATATACAGATATTCGTAAGCAATAGATCTCAAGTTCCTTTCTGCCCTACTTACCTGCTTTAAAGAAAGCCATTGTCTTAGTGGGAAGAAGGGAGGGAGCAAAGTTCTTGAATACAGAGGTTCATGGGTGGTTATGGGAATGTCCTGATAAAAGTTAGCAAACGCTGCAGAAGCTGGTGTGAGATAGCTTCCAAGGTTGTTGACACATTCCTTTATGTTTCAATTTGGATGAAGCAGGACCATTCATCTGAAAACTTATTTTCCTCACACTCATTTTAACGACGCATTCAAAAAATGAGGCGGAGTGCAGCTTAGATAGTCTTGTGAAATAAGAAAGCTCTAATTAGCTATTGCCTTTGGATTTGTCTGGGATTCCATTTGGATTGGCCATGCCTTCTTCCTCTAGAGCAGCCTTTCTCAACCTTTTGACCCTGGAGGGACCATTGAAATATTTCTCAGGCCTCGGGGAACCCCTGAACATTCAGGGTCAAAGATAGGCCAAAGTTACAAAATTATTATATTAATTTCATGTGTAGTCCTGTATATATGCATTAACAGTGTTCTTAAACTGAAAATAAAGAATGAAACTTACTTCTTTAATGTGAAGTTGCCCAAATTTGAAATAATTTTTAAAATAAATTGTGATCTCCCAGGGAACCCCTAGGATCTCTCACGAACCCTGGTTGAGAAACCCTGCTCTAGAGAAGGAAGGAAGTTTATGGTTGTAACCACAGGTTATAACATAGGAATCCCATAAAATAACAAAATAGTGAAATTATAAAATGGAGTAATGGAAGAAGTATTAGATGTAAAAAAATTACAACAACCATTTGTCCAGTGACCCTTTGAAATTACGACAGCTCTGAAAAACGGACTTATGACCTGTGCCTGAAATTTCGACCATTGCAACGCCCCCCCAGCTCACGTGATCAAAATTCGGACTTGGCAGCCCACCCGCGCTTACAACCACAGGGGCGCTTCAAATCCCCCCACCCGCCTACCTCCACGCCACCTCTGCCTTTTTGCCACCTTGCATGTGGCTAAAGGTTTGCGAAGTGCACAGCTGTATCCGCTTCGGGGAGGGGAGGCTGGAGAAGGCTTTAGCCCCTCCCCTCCTGGTTTCCAAAGCTTGGGAAGAGAGCGCGAAGGGGGCCTCTTGCTACCCCCCCCCCGGTCTCCCCACCAGCCTTCTGGGGAGGCAGCAGGGAATGGAAGGGGCCCAGCTCGGCCCAGCTCCGGGGCTAGAAATACTACTTTTAGAATAATATATTTACAGAAATCATTATTTAATATTTTTGCTACTGCCATGACAGCTATGCTCCTGATGTTGCTTTTCCACCCGTGAGGTAGGTCTAGGACGAGTTGCAATTCCTGCCTTCTCTCTCTGTGCAAGTTGAATGTCATGCCTTGGTTCAGACGCAGGTGAAGACTGCACAACGCCACCGGATGTCGTCAGGGGCCTGAGTCAGGTCTTTGGGATGGCATGAATAAGTTGGCATTTGAGGAGTCTCCTAGAGGAGGATCTCACTCTTCGTTTCCAATTTTTTACAATTTTCCCCGGACTAGCAGTTTGCCCCCCTCCCATTAACCTAAACATCCATAAGTATCTTTAAAGGCAGAGGAAATGTAGTCACTCTCTCAGCCCAACTCACCTCACAGGGCGGTGGTTCTGGGGAAAATAGGAGGACGACTGTATTCCTGTCTCGGCCTCCTCCAATTGGGTGCCCTTCAGGCAGCTACCAAACCGAGTTTTGACCAACGGGCAGTGCCGGCTGGAAATTCTGCCACTGAAGATTGCCTGACCCGATTCTTAGTTCAGATTAAATTCCCTCCTCTCGGGAAGCGGCCCCTTCCTGGGGTCCGCCCTGCGGCTCGAGGAGGGGCTGGGAAAGAGCAGGGCTTGGACCGGACCCCCTGGGGGATTTCTGGCCCGCTGGAATGGGGGGCATCGCTCCGGCCTGTCAGATATCCCATATGAAAACGTGTTTTGGCAAATTGCATCCTTTACAAAGCAAAGGCTTCTCATGGTGACGTGAAGTGCAGGTGCAAGATAACAACTGTCATGTGATGTCTTGTTATGGCTAGTGCCTATACAAGCAATGGGACCTTCCCATGAGAACAAGTTCTCCTGATTCCTTCTGTGGGAAGCCTGCTCCAGGGGGAGCAGAGGGAGGGAGGAGATCACATGCTTGCTGAGTTGCAGCACTGCCACCCAATAGCAGGTCATGCTATTGCTTTAGGCCTAGTGCTTTGGGCCTGGTGTGTGTCACACCTAACATCCAGCCAATCAGAAAGCTGGAAGAACTGATATCTAACCATGCAAAATGGTGTTCTATGCTTCTTGACTTTTTGTCTTTAGCCATGTAGTTCTTCAAGTGTGTTGTTCCTGTGGACTGGGAAGTGTGAGCTATGCCTGCCTTTGTGTGTAGGCCGTGGCATGAGCTCTGGCCCTGGGATCAATACACGGATCTCTGCTTATAAGTTTGTTTTTTGTTTTCCTTTTTGCAATAATGTAACTATGTATGCATTTATTGCCTTATGCTACAAGTAAATACTTTTAGCCCTAAAAGCTGCACTCTTGTCTGTTTATTCTCAAGCCTTGATTTTTCCCTATAAGCCAGCGTACATCCTAACGGGGGCTTGGACCGGACCCCCTGGGGGATTTCTGGCCCGCTGGAATGGGGGGCGTCGCTCTGGCCCTGCCAAGAGGGGGGAGAAGAGGGGGCGGGGCGGGAGAAGGGAAGGGAACCGCCCAGGGTCCCTCCTTGTGGGGGAGATGGGCGGGATATAAATGTAATAAATAAAATAATAAAAAAGAGTTTTCCCAGGCGGGTCCAGGGTGGCCTGGAGGTAAGATATCACAGCCACCATCCTTTCTGCGGCACCGACCTCGCCGGAGGAGCCAAGCCGGCACCGGACAAGGATAGTCTGCAGGGGCACCAGGAGAAGCAAGCCAAACCAGGCCAGGGCTGAAGGGCTCTGGTGGATCCAAGGAAGGGGCTGGTTTCCAGAAGGCAATCCGGAAGGGTTCCTCCAGGGCCAAAGATTGCCCGCCTGCCCAGCAGCTGCAGAGGCATCTGTTTTTGCCTGGTTGATAGTTGCTTTGCTTCTTCCCCACCCACGTATGAATTTGTGTGAGCAGAACTACTGTACTAACCCTGCCTTTTGCGTGTGGAAAGCTCCTCCTGCTAACATCTCGCCTACTAGATGGCCAGTAACAAAACACAGCATTGTGAAATGCCAAGATTTTAATGCATAAAAGACAAACTCAACTCTGAAATGCGCAAAGGATTAAAAAGTTCTGTTTGAAGCAGCTGCTATTCCAATTCAGGGAGCCCATTACTTGCTCGCTCGCACACACAGGTCTACAGTGCTTCAGCTGAAGCAGACCCCTTAGAAATAGAACGTGTTTGCTTCCCCCCTGCAGAAGTACTGGCTGTTGGCCACGTAGCTCCGTGGGTGGCAAAATGGGGAACGGTCCCTATAAACCAAGAAGCCGCTTTCAAGGGCATCCCCAAGCCAAGGTGGCAGCTGCCAATAACTTCTCCCTCCTCCTCTCCTTGAAGGTCGTTCCCATCGGAGGGGCTTGAGTATCTCTAGCAGTTGGCGCAAAAGGTCTCCTTGGAAGACCTTTCTTGGCCTAACACCAGATCTAGAATGTCGGGAGAGTCCTGGTGTCCGTAACAGAGCAAAAGGGGCACTTGTTTGGCAGGCAGTGGAGTGTTCGGCCAGAGGACGAGGACTCGTGCATTGTCACCTTCTGCAAGTGGCCACCCTCCAAAGCCCCAGAATTCTCAGCGTTGACCATGCCGGCTGGGGAATTCTGGGAGCCACAATCCTAGCATACGTGGCTATGCCAGATGAGAGGAAGCTGATCAAGAGGTCAGGAAGGCAATCTTCCTGCATCCAAAGACGGGGGAAGCTGAAGGGGTCTGCTCATAATTTGTGATTATTGTGACTGCAGCCACAAAGAATTTTGCTACCAGAAAAACCTGATCCCTCACTTGGCTTGGCGGTCCATCTCCGGCCCGAAACAAAGAAACCACGCGGTCCGGAGCGCCCTCATCAGGGCCCCCAGAAACACAGCAGAAGTCTTTGTGCTTGAGTTTATCAGGAGGGAAGAAAGAGAGGAATTGAATTGAAGAGGCTGCTGACTTCACAGCTGGCGTCGCCTTTTCCTGAGGCGCGTGCTTCTTCGGATCCTGGCCGGGCTGCTGTGGTCTGAATCCATGCCGTCAGTTCCAGGCTCCTGCAAAGAAGGCGAGATTCACAGATGCGACGCAAGGCTGGTCATAGACACTGAAGGCACGGCCTGTGGCCTGGGTCCTTCCCTCTAGAAACTGCTGTGGTTTCAGCCCCCCCCGCCCCCCCATTCCTGATGTGTGAATTCAACTCTCAGGGTTCCATAACGGGCATAGCCATGGCTGGGAAGTCTCATCTTAGCTTTAGGTACGGTTCCCTTTAAATGTTTCTTTCTTTGGTCGCCAAGAAACATGGAACAGCTCCCATTTTAATACCCAGTGCTCCCCACTTTCCTGCTCTGAAGCCCAAGGACTAATGGTGCCACTGAAAGCACAGCAGCCTATCGCTAGGCCCTGCCTCCATGCAGATGACCGAGAAGGGCCATGCATTGAAACCAAAAACTGAGCCAGGATCAGGACCCCAACCACCCGGGGTTCCTTTTAAAACCTGAGACTGAGGTTGAAACAGGTCAAAGGGGGGGGGGGGAGCCTGGATTGCTAATCAGAACATTTGCCCTCTACCCAGAGAATCTTTACCCCTGCGATCTAAATTATCGGATCCTTCGATTATAAAGTTATGGGTGGGCGTCAAAGAACAGGGTGCCACCATTTGTTTTTCCATGGGTAGGAGACAGGGGTTTTAGGGCTGGAGATCGGGTCAACCCTCCCCTGTAAGAACGTTTGGTTTGGATCGTGCCCGTGCAGACTTTCTGTGCATGGATCCTGCAGATGCTGCTGCTTTTCAGAAATGTCGAGAGCATCGCTGGAGAAAAATGAAGAACGAACCTGATCGAGCCCAGGAAGGAACTTTTCTTAAAGATTACCTGGTGACAGGGAGGCAAATCTTAATTATCTTTTCACCCTCGTCGTGGCGCTAGAGCGCCAGCTGGTGGCCCTGTTTAAGGTGATCCAGTTCCTCCTGGCTAAGAAGGGATTGGGGGAACCTTTGAGGGCCACTCTGAGGACTATTCCAGGTATCTAAACTGCTCGGAGCTGGAATCTGGCTGCACAGGTCCTCTGGAGTTGCTCGAGACAGTCTTGCCCGGTTGTTTGGGAAGAGTCAAGGCCCTCCGAACTTTGGGCTCAACCACTTGTGTTCATTAATTAATCACTGGGAGATAATCTTGAACCCTTTCAGTTGGGATACAGACCTACTTATGATACGGAGGCAGCACCGATGGTGTTTGTCGATGGCCTGTTGGGCCAGCAGGCGGTGCATGCCTCCTGGTCTTCAATCCCTTAGCAGCTTTCAGTGCAACTGGTAATGCTGTCCCCTGAACTGGAAGTGGGAGTCCTGGTGTCGTGACGGCTCTCCTCCTCTCCCCAGTGCCAGTTCCATTCGGAGTTTGGGGGGGAGAGATTGGGCTCAAAGCCCTGGCTTTGTGGGATCCCCCAGGACTCTCCCTCCATCCCTATTTAACATCTATTTACGTGTTGGCATGGGATAAGGTATCACCAGTGTGCTGCTGGGTCAACCAAGTGATATCACCAAGGTTCTTTCCCAGTGTCTGGAGGTCACACTGAACACATGAATGACAGGTTGGCATATTCTGGATCCCTTTTACTAAGCAGTGTCATCTCGAGGAGCCCAGGACTCGCCCCTTCTCCGTCAGAATTCCTGGCCTGTGGACCAGCATTCCCCCAAAGACCCAGAGGGCTTCGGCCCCCTTGGCCTTGCGGAAGGGGCTAAAAACCTGGTTGTTCCTCAGACATTTGGGCTGGGATGTTAAACGAGCTTGTTGGCTGAATTCCTTGGCAGTTGTCTTTTTACTGATTATGAAATGCAAAGATTTTTAAGACCTCAGAAATGCTTTATAATTCTGTTATCTATTTATTTATTTTCTATTTTCTATCCCCCCTTTATTATTTTTATAAATAACTCAAGGCAGAGAACATACTGTACCTAATACTCCTTCCTCCTCCTATTTTCCCCACAACAACCACCCTGTGAGGTGAGTTGGGCTGAGAGAGAGGGACTGGCCCCAGGTCACCCAGCCGGCTTTCATGCCTAAGGCGGGACTGGAACTCTCAGTCTCCTGGTTTGCCATTGGCTCCTTCCTAGGGCTGAGAAAGAGGGACTGGCCCAAGGTCACCCAGCTGGCTTTCATGCCAAAGGCGGGACTGGAACTCTGTCTCCTGGTTTGCCATTGGCTCCTTCCTAGGGCTGAGAGAAAGGGACTGGCCCAAGGTCACTCAGCCGGCTTTCATGCCTAAGGCGGGACTAGAACTCTCTGTCTCCTGGTTTGCTATTGGCTCCTTCCTAGGGCTGAGAGACAGGGACTGGCCCGTCACCCAGCCAGCTTTCATGCCTAAGGCGGGACTACAACTCTCAGTCTCCTGGTTTGCCATTGGCTCCTTCCTAGGGCTGAGAGAGTGTGACTGGCCCAAGGTCACCCAGCCAGATTTCATGCCTAAGGCGGGACTAGAACTCTCAGTCTCCTGCTTTCTAGCCCGTTGCCTTAACCACTAGACCACAGCTTTCCAAACTGTGTGTCGCCTGCGGGGCCCAGATGTGTCACGTCAAAACCCGGAAGCGCTGATGGCGCGTCACCAGGCCATCAGTGCTTCCAGGTTTTCCCGCGGCGACACACTAACGGTGGTGCACAGAAACTGAAAGTGGCAGCAGCGCTTCTGGGTTTTTGCACGCTGCCGCAACGGCGGCGCTTCCGGGTTTTCTCGCACGCCGCGGAAAACTTTGGAAAGCCCTGCACTAGAATAAATTGGCTGTAATTATGTTGCTTTGTTCTTTTGGGTTTTATTCCTTGCTTTTCCCCAAGAGCCACTTTCTATGTGTGGTCATATAAAGCAGGGCTTTCCAAAATTTTCCCGCGGTGACACACCAACCGCTGTTGGTGTGTCGCTGCGGGAAAACATGGTAGTGCCGCTGCTGCCGCTTTCGATTTTTGCGTGCCGCCATTGGTGTGTCGCCGCAGGAAAACCCGGAAGCGCTGATGATGATCAGCGCTTCCGGGTTGTGTGGCGACACACCAGACTGTGTGTGGCGACACACTTTTGTGTCGCGACAGTTTGGAAAGCTCTGGTATAAAGTGTACGTATGTTATGATACTTGATAAGGTAAGATATCACAGGTCCAGTTAGAAGGAAGCAACAAAGTATCTTTTGAGGACTAAGTGATGGACCACCCGGACCACCAAGATTACCTCCAGCTCCTCGTTGGCTTCCGTGGTCTCAGCAGGGCCGTCTCCAGTTGCTCCGTGGGGTTCTCTCCTGGCTTCCTCCTCTTCCTCTTCCTCCCCTTCCTCCTCCTCCTCCTCCAAAGACGAGCTGGAATCTTCTCCCTGGCTGCTCTCCCACCACCTGGCCCCGGAGAGCGTCGTCGTCACCCTGGGAGGGGGCAGCGCGGCCAGAGCAGCCGGAAAGGCAAAGGCCGCCAAGAACCGCCCCCTCAGCAGCTGGAAGGCCGGGTTGTGCTGCAGCTTCTGGCGCACCGCCCTCCTCCAGGCCGCCATGTCAGGCTGGCCGGGCTCTTCCCGTCGCCCTTCGGGGGCCGAGAGAGAGGCGGCGCTGCGCTCCAGGGACTTTTTGTTCCGCAGCAACGCCGAGAGGGTTTTCAAGCTGCAGAGAAACGGGGGCAAACAGGGCAGGCCCGTTCCTAGAGAGGGAGCCCTTCCCTCCCGGCTGCCCTTGGCCCACTCCTTCACTGTCGCCTCTGCCTCCAGAGAAAGGAGGCGAGAAAGGGGGGGGGTCTTCCCCTCCTGGGGCGGGAGCGGGGCGGGGAAGGCCTGGTGGGACGGCAGTGCCCGGCCAGGGGGGGCAGGTAGCCCAGCTGAGGCTTGACTTGGATGGGGCGGATGCAGAGCGCCCAAGTTGGGAGTGCTGTCTGGAGCCCTTTCAGGGATGGTGCAGGGCGAGGAAGGTGCCACGGCCCCGTCAGAGGACGGAGCGCACCCCAGTCCCGTTGGGTTCCCATGGAGCTGCTGAGGAGTGGGGGGAGGAACCCGCTCAGTCAGCTGGGTGCCTGCATCGCTCTGTGGGCTGCTGGAGGAAAGGCCCCCCTGCGCCTGGCGCCCTGCCCCAGCCGGAACCAGAGCTGGAGCCGGGAGCGTGACCAACGCCTCTGCAGCCTGGCTGGGATCCGGCGGAGCACCAGAGCCACTCGCTGACGGCGTTCCTTGACCGGGGATGCTCACTATGGTGACTGGGATAAGGCCCTGGGGGGTCAGCACCCAGCTGACGGGCAGGGCAGGTTTGGGAACCGCACCGGGCCCTGGCTGGGCAGCCACCAGCGTAGGCAGGAGGTGGGCTGAGTTCTGCCGAGCACCAAGCGCTCCCTGAGCACGAGAGGCTGGCACGGGGCAAAGCATATCTGCTGGGCGGGAGTTCACGTTGGCCAGAGGCCCGGGTGGTGCCAGGCCCTGTGCTGGCAATCCTGGGGCGGCAGCGGGGGCTCCTGCTGCTTCAGGATGCCGCTGAGGCAAGAGGCCCTCTTGACTGCCGTCTCGGCCTCCTTCGGTAGCGGCCTCGTCTTTGCTCCCATTGCAGGGAAGGGCCCTCTGCCGAGAGCCCCCCGCCGTCTCTTCGGGAGATGCTGAGTCCCTTCCGGCTGATGGGGCCAGAGGCGTAGAAACTGGAGCGGGAGGCGGCCTTGGAAATGGCTGGCTGCCCGTGGGACCCCCTGGCTGCGGGACTACCACAGAGGGAGAGAGGAGCAGCGGCGGGGTTAGGAGGATCCTCTTCTGGGCACCCTTCCTGGCCGTCAGCTCACGTAGCCTCTTCTCCCGCAGCAGCTCCGAGACGGTTTTCGGCTTGGGTGCCGGGCGAGGCGGCGAACGGGCCTTCCACGTGTTGGCGGGGACGGGCCCCTCTTTAGCCTTCAGAGGAATCAGCTTCTTGCTGGGCTGGCAGCTGGCCCCTGGGAGGCTGGGCTGGGCTGGGCAAGGATCAAACAGAAAGCTCAAGTTTGGGATGTTCGTAGGCTTACCCCCCAACCAAGGCTGTAGAGGGACTGCCTCTACGAGGCCCTCCCCTTCGGCCAAGTCGCTTGCAGACAGAACGCACCCAAGTCACTCTTCCGCAGTGCTGCTGTGACAACGCGACCCCTATTCTCCCTACTGGGGGGCCCTCCTCCCTTCCATCGCCTCCAGTGCCAACTAGGACAGGGACGGCCCTTGGCCTCCGTTTGCTCAGCTTCACCTTTACGCATCTGCTTCTGCTACTCAGGAACGGCTGGGGCCAAGGCAGACGGGCTGCATCCCAGGGAGGGCCCATGAGATCCAGGGACAGAGTGGAGGAAAGGGCCTCCTACAGCAGCCTGAGGGGTCTGGAGCCTGAGGTTTGAGGGCAGGTCCTGAGCACCCCAGGCTGGCTGCACCTCTTGGACATGGCATCCGCCCTTCCTTGCCCGCAGATTGGCACTTGGACCTGGCACAGACTGCAAAATAGGCAGGGAAACACCCCCACCCCCACCCCTCAGACTCTCCAGGGAAAATTAAGGCAAAACAGAAGGAGAAGGAGACACACACCTTTGGCGTCCTGTGAAGAAGAGGGCTACAAAGGAAAAAAGAATCCACTTCAGAGGCTGGCCGCTTGGATCCAGTCTCTCCTCCTGCCCACCCTCCCGGCCCCTAAAATCTCTCCTGGAAAAGGAGACCCGAAGCGAACAGGAGCTGCCTCTTGCAGGGAAAGACCCGCAGACAAGTGGTGCTCTGAATCAAAATGAGCAAGGAGGACGGAGGTGGGGAACGGGGACAATTGTCCAGGAAGGGACTCTTTCTCAAGGGTGCTTCAATTAATTAATGAAATTGAATTTAGAGGCCGACCAACTCCAGACAAGTCTTGGCGACTTAACGTGATGGGATAAAAAACAGTAAGAGGTTCATTAAAAATTCCTGAATGCCGAGAAGAACATACACAACACCCCCAAAACACACACACCCCAAAACTGATGGGGCTCAAAAGCCACCCTACCCCCAGGGCTCGGAGCAAACCCAAGTTTTAACAACACGTGGGCATGTTATGGCACGCCCATCGCTGCCGCAGTCTGGGCCAATCGTAGCTTCTGGGTGGCCTTCAAGGGCAGCCCCATGCATTGCAGCAGTCCAGTCGAGGCGACTGTCGATCTAGGGGCCTCCCAGTCTAGGAACGGGCGCAACTGGCACACCAGGCGGATCCGTGCAAAGGGCCTCCAGGCCACAGCTGCCACCTGCTCTTCAAGCAGGAGCTGAAGTCCAGGACGACCCCCACCTGGCACACCCATCTCCAACGGGAAAGCGAAGCCCCGTCCGAGGCTGAAGACGAAGTCGAACAGGAGGGAAAGAGTGCTGCGCCCCAAGTGAGGAGCCGGGGCGTGACCTCCTCTCCAGCGTGCCAACTCCAACGGAAACCGGCCGTGGAGGAGGAGGGAGACCCGCCCCAGCACGGGGCCGCCCATCTCCAAACCCGGCCCAGGACACTGTGGTCGATGGCACAGAAAGCCGCTGGGAGACCAAGGAACCAGGATGGACACACCACCTCCATCAGCTCTACGAGGTAGACCAGATCAAGAAATACGCCAGGTAGGCCTAAATGTACTCTGATCTTTTGTTGCCTTGGTAACAGATCTTCCCTCTCTGTCAAGGCCATCCTCTCTACTCTCCACAACCCCCATACTGGCTCCGCCACAGGCCATCCACAAGCACAACCAAAGCTGTCTCTGTACTAGATCCCAGCCTGAAACTTGATTGAAGCGGATCCAGATAATCCACTACCACCAGGGTCCTCAGCAGCTGCAGTCTGACCACCTTTCTCAACAACCTCCCGTGAAAAGGGAAGGTGAGAAGCTGGACTAAAGTTGTCCAGAACTGTTGGGTCCAAGGACGGATTCTTGGGGAGGGGACGCGCTACCACCTCCTTCGAGGAAACCAACATTGCTGTGTGGATCCAACTACAGGTCACCCCAGCAACCCAGGAGGGACCTGGATCTCATTGACAGGTGGCCAAGCTCACAGATGGGGGGACCTGGTCCACATCGTTGGGAGTCAGATTCAAACTCAGCCCAGAGAACCTCAACAAGACCGTGCCGCAGGCCCCTCAGCAGGACCTGCCCACTCAGGATCCAACTCTGAGCCGACTTTACCCGCCAGATAGCTGGCATAGTCTTCAGAGCAGTCCTGATGGTGTTCCTGCGGCCCTTCCTTCCCCAGCAAGGAACGGTCCCTCTAAGCAGGGCTGCCATAGGGCGATCAGCAAACGCATTAAGGATGGAGAAATAACTGTGGTTATTATTAAGGATGGAGAAAGAAGCTGTGGTCACACAGCTACCTAGAAACATATTTAGGATTCCCTTACCAACTTTGCTCAGACTGAAGAAGCTCCTTGGATAAGGAGCGAAACGTTTCCACTGAGAAAATAGAAATCCAGTTGACATGATTCAAGCTACAGACAATTCCACCTGGATGACTGAGAACCTTCATAGACAGATGAAGAAATAACGTTTCACTGCCCTTACTGCTGCACTCCAGAATGCCCAAGGAGGATTCCTGGGACTTGCAATTCCAGCAGATAGTGGAGGCACCGGGCTGACAAGCTGGCTTCTCTGGAATTGGGGGGGGGGGGGGCTGTGGGGGTGAGCCCCTGCTGTGCCAGACCTGCAAGCGCAACACCCCTGGGGAAAGTCTTCCTCAACTGTTTCTGAGACAGACTCTTTTGGTGAACATCCCTTCTACCTTAACGTTTTGTGCTGCAATTTCCTGCCCCCCCCAAGCAAAAACAAATCTGCCCCTCCTATTACATCCTAGCCCTTTTCAATAGTTCAAGATGGTTATCACGTCTCTTCGGATGTCACGCCCGTTCTCCATCCATCCTTCATCAAACAACATTCTTGGGCAATATACTCCAGATGACCGAGCCCAGGATGCCATGCTAGAGGCGGATGCTTCTTAATCTACGAGAAGCTGCATCGCACGGCTGGCTTATGTTCAGCTGGCAGGCACAACATCTGCGTCACAGGAGGAGGCAGAAATTAGCCACCTCATCTTATGTTAAAAAGTTAAGCAGATCGGAACTGCTAGTAATTGGATGGGAGACAAGGCAACCCCAGATTTCTGGGCTAGACAGGGAAGTTACTTTTTTTTTTTAAAAGAAGTCCATCCAGATAGGTCATAGTCTGGTATAAGGCTCTCATGCTAATCTAACAGATTCAGGGGTAATCATGATCCAAGAAGGGTAAAGACTTCTTTGCCCAGATTCTTCCATACTAAAATGCCAGGGAACAACCTTGGATCTTCTGCCTGAAAAGCAGATGTTCCACTTGGTGTATTTGTTCAGTGAGACATGAACATGTTCCTGATAAAAAAACATATATGGAAAAAACTTCCAATCTAATTGAAGTGGAAGACTCCTAATCTCACCCCTGTTCCTTTGCCAAAAAGGGAAACCGCTAAGTGTTAAGGTGAGAGAAGCATTTGGGGTATTCACCCTCCCAAATGTTGGAGATTCTGGCAAATCCAGCATGCCTCATCAGCATATTGACGGTTGCTCTAGAATGCAAACTCTCTATGCTTTTGAGAAAGCTGGTTGTGGCCACTCCCACTTCCTCTCTCTCTCTCTCTTCCTTCGACTGGGAGCAAAGCACATAGCTGTGTGCTGCTCCATCTTAGGCCATAGATGGGCCTAGGACAGGGGTCGGCAAACCGTGGCTCGTGAGCCACATGCGGCTCTTTGGCCCCTTGAGTGTGGCTCTTCCCCAGGCAGGCGTGGCGGGGGCAGGCGCGGCAGCGGGCGTGGCGGGGGCAGGCGCGGCAGCGGGCGTGGCGGGGGCAGGCACGGCAGCGGGCATGGTGTGCGTGGCGGCGGGCATGGCGGCAGCAGGCCCTAAGTGTGCGCAATTGGCTCCCACCTGCAAACCCCACCCCCTTCCACGCGATTGGCTCCCATCCGCAAACCCCGCCCCCTTCCACGCGATTGGCTCCCGCCCGCAAACCCCGCCCCCTTCCACACGATTGGCTCCCACCCTCAAACTCCGCTCCCTGGCCCTCGAGTGATATTATAAATTTTATAAATGTCAAAATGGCTCCTGGCATAAAAAAGTTTGCCAACCCCTGGCCTAGGAGATTTTTCCCCTTTTCTACACACATCTCTTGCCAGCAATGAGGGGCAAGAGTTAATTAAGTTTAGGGAACAGAAAGAAGAAATGGAATATCATTTATCTAACGAAAATGCTGTACCTGCAATGAATAAACATAAGAACTCTTTTGTACTTACTTTTCATACCTGCCATGTCTAAGCGTGCCTTTCTTTATGCTTGGGTGGGCTAAAGGTGTAAGACTAACCTGGATCTCTCTAATATGCTCATGGGCTCTGTTTTTAAACAATATTTAAAAATATTCTTTTTCTGTACACAAACTTAGCAGCTCTGCTCCATTTCAGTAGTTCTAACAGACTGCTAAATGGACTTCACCAAGAACCACACTGTGAGCAGGAATTCCAGCTCTCCACCTTGGTGGAATGACGTCTCGGTTGACAATGAATATGTCCAGAGACCCCCTCGGGGGAGATGGGCAGTGATAAAAATTAGAAATAAATAAATAAAATATGCCCTACAAGTTCTCCTCATTCTCCCACCTTAGCCCACCTTGCCTTAAAGAAGACACGCAAAGGTCGTCATACCTGCTTGGTCTTGCCCGCAGTCATAACAACGGCCTTCAGGAGCTCCGGCTGCCGGGATTTTCTTTTCTGAATCACTTTCATGCAGCCGTCCACATCGATACGAAGGAGCTGCAAGAAACAGGTTGAGTGCTCATCCTCCGGCGAGGCAAAAGGCATGGCAGAGGAAGGGCCTGCTTCAAGGCCACACCTGTGTGGCCAAGAAGCGAGGGCCGTTCAACTGGACGACGAAAAGTGGCTTTATGCTGTAGTTCAACCGTGGCCTTCTGCAGCAGGTGGGCAGGGGTATCTGGATCAAAAAGCATACGTGCCAAAGCCCCAGTTCAGCCAAGGCAAGGGTTGAAACCGATGCCCAGTTGTGGGACGATGCAAATTCCTGTGCTGGCCGACCCCAGCAGATTTGCCCATCTGGATGCTAGCAGCCTTGGGGATCCTTGCAGAGGCCTTTTGCTTCCTGCCACTAAAACAACGTATCCCCCCAAAGACGTTTTATGGATGCCACTTGGCTGCCGCCAAGGACAGGTGCATGGGCTGGTAATCTTCGACAGGCCGGCGCCGCCCACCTGAATCAGGAGCGTGAACAAAGGCGTGCTTGTGAGGTGGGCCGTCTGCAGCTGCTTGAAGATCAAGTCCGCTGGAAAGAGAAAGAAAGGCCCTTAACTGTTCTGCGTTCTTTTTCCTCGCTGAAAACTGTTCTGGGCTGGGAGGTACCAGAAGCACAGGAATCTGAGGCGGTCCTCAGTTAACGGCCACTCATTCAGTGACCATTCAGACTTGCGATGGCACTGAATGAGGGGTACTTACAACTGGTCCTTGACGTTCTGGCCGTCGCAGCACCCCCGCAGTGACTTGATCGCGATTTGCGACCTTCCCTGCCGGCTTCCCACAAGCTAAGTCAATGGGGAAGCTGGCAGAAAGTCAGAAGTCGCGGTCACGTGAGGCCCTCACTTAATGACGGCAATCAGAGACTGCCGTTGCTAAGCAGCACGGTCACATGTCGTTGCGCTTTATGACCGCATCACTTAGTGATGGAAATTCCGGTCCCAATTTCCGTCGTTAAGCTCCAGGGGAAGGCAGCTCACACCCCGATGATGTTCAAAAAGCCACTGAATCTCTGGCTGTCCTCCCGGACCTGGGGGCGGGTGATGGTTGGGTCCCTGTTGGTTGGTTTTTTTGTTGATGTGTGTGTCTGTCTGTCTGTCTGTCTGTCTGCAGATCTCTTATGAACCCTCTTCTTCTACGGTGTCATTTGGACTTTCTTAACTCTAAGCTGCCCAGAGTCAGCCTAGAGGAATCGGGAAGCCTCGAAATTGATTAAATAAAAATGAGTAAAATAAATTTCTCATTACTTGAAACATTGAAATGAGGGAGGGAAATTATAATCCACAGTGGCCCAATCCAGGAAAGTGCCACTTGGACAGGCTATGGAGGGGCAATGCCCTCCCACATGTGCCAAACCAAGACACCCTCAGAGACGGTACCTCGAAAAGTCTCCTTCGGGCGGATCTCTAAGAATAAATACAACAGGACAATTCGTGGAATAGGACTTGAGGTGGGGAATGACTTAAACTACAAGCAAGGGGGGGCTCTGATTCTGACCCTCTAGGTCAGGGGTCGGCAAACTTTTTATGCCGGGAGCCATTTTGACATGCTCGTGCACATTTTGAAGTGCTTGAGAGCCAGGGGGCGGGATTTGCGGGCGGGGGCCAATCGCATGGAAGGGGGCGGGGTTTGCAGGCGGGGGCCAATCGTGTGGAAGGGGGCGGGGTTTGCGGGCGGGATCTGTGGTGAAGAGCAGCCGTGGGGGGGGGGGGGGGCGGGCGGCCCGCCCCCCCCACGGCCGCTCTTCGCCACAGATCCCGCCGGAGCTGATCTCCCTGGACCCCGGACAGCTGGGCTTGCCTCCCTCCGCGAGGCCCAGGCGCGCTGGAAGCCGGCCCGGGCCTCCTCCTCCTCCTCCGCCGGCGCTTCAGGCTTTCAGCGCGCCGCTTGTCGCCGCCCCCCCCACGGCCACTCTTCGCCACAGATCCCGTCGGAGCTGATCTCCTTGGACCCTGGGCAGCTGGGCTTGCCTCCCTCCCCGAGGCCCAGGCGCGCTGGAAGCCGGCCCGGGCCGCCTCCTCCTCCTCCGCTGGCGCTTCAGGCTTTCAGCGCGCCGCTTATCGTCGCCGCCCCCCCCCACGGCCGCTCTTCGCCACAGATCCCGCCGGAGCTGATCTCCCTGGACCCCGGGCAGCTGGGCTCGCCTCCCTCCACGAGGCCCACGCGCGCTGGAAGCCGGCCCGGGCCGCCTCCTCCTCCTCCACCGGCGCTTCAGGCTTCCAGCGCGCCTGGGCCTCGCGGAGGGAGGCAAGCCCAGCTGCCCGGGGTCCAGGGAGATCAGCTCCGGCGGGATCTGTGGCGAAGAGCGGCCGTGGGGGGGGGGGGGGCGGCGACAAGCGGCACGCTTCAGGCTTTCAGCGCGCCGCTTGTCGTCGCCGCCCCCCCCCCCCACGGCCGCTCTTCGCCACAGATCCCGCCGGAGCTGATCTCCCTGGACCCCGGGCAGCTGGGCTTGCCTCCCTCCGTGAGGCCCAGGCGCGCTGGAAGCCGGCCCGGGCCTCCTCCTCCTCTGGCCTCCGCCGCCGGGCCTGCCCCCCTCGGCCGCTTCCGCCCGCCCGCGTTGAGCAAAGATGATGGGGGGTGGGAAACGAGGCCTGCCCGCTTACCTGCCTGCTTGCCTCCCTCCGCGAGGCCCCCCGCTGCCTTCCCGGGATCCAAGCCGGATCGGGGGCCTCGCGGAGGGAGGCAAGCAGGTGCCTGCCCGCCCCCCTTGGCGCCTGTGCGGCTCCCTCCTTCTCACTTTAGGGCAGTTCTTTCCAAAGTCCCGCCGTTGGCAACACACCAATGGCAGCGGCGACGCGCACGGCGGCGGCCTCGTGTTTCGCGCTAAAACCCGGAAGCGCTGATGGCGCGCCACTACTGTCGCCGCATGCGCTGCTGCAGGGGTGGCAGCGACGTGCCATCAGCACTTCTAATGTGTCGCGATACAGAGTTTGGAAAGCTATGCTTTAGGGCGTTTTTCTCACCTCCAACGGGAAACTGCTTTCCCATAAGCTTGAATCATGTCAACTGGATTTCTATTTTCTCAGTGGAAACGTTTCGCTCCTTATCCAAGGAGCTTCTTCAGTCTGAGCAAAGTTGGTAAGGGAATCCTAAATATGTTTCTAGGTAGCTATTCCACCTGGATGACTGAGAACCTTCATAGACATATTGCTTTCCCATAACTTAAAACCACTATTCCTCATCCTGCCCACTGGAGTGGCCTCTTCCTGACACAGCCCGAAAGAAGCCCGAGAGCCTCGGGAGCCATCCCGCAGGGGGGTCTTCATGGGGATTTCTGCGCTGAGCAGGCGTTGGACCTGATGGCCTCAAGAGCCCCCTAACCAGACCGTTCCGGGCTTCCTTAAAGCGAGAGCAGGCTGCCGCTTGGGGCCGCCGGATGGCAGGTACCTTTTGACTTGCGGGAAGCCACCTCCTTCACCCGAAGGGCCCACTCCTGCACCATGCTCCCGGCCCAGGGGGTGACTGCCACCATCAATCTCCGGTAGATCGTCGTCTTCCACATCCCGTCCTGCCGGCGGGCTCCATTCACCTCGCTGGCCAGCGGGGCCAACCGAGAACCCCCGGGACCCAAGTGGGAGCCGGAGGCAAAGCGTTTCTTCCTTCTGATTTCGCGCTGGGAGGAAACCAAAAGTAAGAGCCCGTCCCTCCTCTGTTTCTGCACAGAGAGTTCCCCGGTTTCATCCGCTGAAGATCTGGCCATACGAGGAACTCACTCCAGGGACCGTGGGGCACGTAAGGCATGCGCCTCCTCCAAGCCATCCAGTTCAACTGGTCTTACTGCCATCTTATATCCAGCACCCCAGAGCTTATGGTAAAGGTTCCCCCCACACAGTTGTGCAGACGTGTCCGACTCTAGGGGACGGTGCTCCTCTCCGTTTCTTAGCCGAAGAGCCAGCGCTGTCCAAAGACGCTTCCGTGGTCATGTGGCCGGTATGACGCGCGTGGAACGCCGTTACCTTCCCACCGAAGTGGTACCTATTCATCTACTTGCATTTGCATGCTTTCAAATTGCTAGGTTGGCAAGAGCTGGGGCGAGTGCGGGAGCTCACTCCGCCCAGCGGGGCTAGGGATTCGAACCTCCGAACTTGCGATCTTCCGATCGACAAGCCTGGCATCTTAACCGCTGAACCACCACGCCCCCTTAGAAACCAATCATATGATGGCTTTATATATACCCTTTATATATACCCGCTGAGCCACCACTACCAGAGCTTATGCTACATGTACAACCAATTTATAGAGGGTGAGGGAGGAGAAACCCTCCTACAACCCCTTGAGCCCTCTAGAGGAAACAGATACACATCTGTGCCATATACAAAAACATCAGGCAGGTTTGACTGTTCCCAGACTGGAGGTATGGATCCAGGGGAGCCCTCTATCGGAAGACTTCCAATGAAGCTTCCTTGTTTTAAAAGCGGGGACTTAGAAGTGGCTGGGGAGCAAGGCTGGCACTTACGTTTCTCCTCTGTAGCTCGTAGCTGTTCCTCCTCAGTACACGTTTCACATAAGCCAAGGAAACCCTCCATGCATCCCTCGTGTTTCCGGAATTCTGTAGAAGAGGAGGAGGAGGAGGAGGAAATTTATCAAGTGAGAATTCACGTTTCAGTTTTTAAAAAAGAGTTCCATTCTTAATCCAGCGAAGGACAGCTTTTTTCTGAATGGAAGGGTTTATGAATCCTTTTGAAAGGCATGCAACGGGACCTGATGGCAGAAGTCCTACATTTTATTTACATTTTTTATATGAAACAAACGTAGTTAAGATTACCCTCCAAGCGTTGTTTAATAGTTTTCTCTGTTGCATTAAATGGTTGCATGACATGTTTCAATTAGGTAGGGACGTGTAAAGCCCACAATTCTCAGAATGGAAACTTTTGGAAAATTCCATTCCTCCCGTGGACCAGGCCAATCTGGTAGGTTTTGCACATCCTTCAATTGCCTAGAAATCAACCCTGACTGCTCATTGGAAGGACAGATGCTGAAGCTGAAGCTCAAATACTTTGGCCACCTAATGCGAATAGAGGACTCCCTGGAAAAGACCCTGATGCTGGGAAAGACTGAAGGCAAAAGGAGAAGGGGACGGCAGAGGATGAGATGGTTAGATAGCATCACCGATGTAACGAACATGAATTTGAGTAAACTCCGGGAAACAGTGGAGGACAGGAAGGCCTGGCGTGCTATGGTCCATGAGGTCACGAAGAGTCGGACACGACTGAACGGCTGAACAACAACAATTGCCTAGTAAATTTTGGAGATCTTGGGGGGGGGGTCTACACTCAGAAGTGCTGGATAGATTTCTGAAGTTTCAAGTTAGGCCTCTTTGCCCCCGTTCTTCAAAAACAGAATTCAGGACAGGAAGTGGGATTTAGCCATTGGAACAAGATTGCCAAAGTTCCCAGCCCAAAATATTTCACAGGAGCCGAGCTTCCCCCAAATACTGGTTAGAACCACCACTGAGCACCAGATTCCTGGAAGAGAGCAGTATTTCAGCTGCTGCTTCCTTTCCTGCTCAGCCCTCAATCCTCCCTGCATTTCTATGCTTGCTTTAGGTTTCATACAAAAAGGAGGAAGCCAAATGGACTTTCTACCTCTGCTGCTCAGATCCAAGAAACTTACTACTTCTCAAACCAAGGTACAGTATGTTTTTCAGCCGAAGCCCCAACTTGACCTTCAAAAGGGGGGGGGGGGGCTACACTCCTTTCCCCTGAATTAACTCGCAATTAAGCTCAGTGAGTTATGGGCCGGGGAGGAGGTTTACTCCCCAAAGTCTTATTTTAATAATAATTTTAGGACTTTCCCCCTTCTATCACCGTAAAAGTGGTAATTTGGTGGCAATGCCGGGAGGGCTTTGGGGACCGTATCCAAAATTGGGGGGGGGGGGGCCGCCAAAGGCCTGGGGCTTCGGTACCATACATCCTGGGGGGCCTCTCTTACCAGTCCCTCCTTTGCTTTCACCTGAGCCAATTCCGGAATCTCCGGGCTGGGGGCAACGAGACCCTCTGGCTCCTGGCTCTCTTCTGGGCCCAGCAGAGCCCCAGAATCCAGCCTCCGCTTCCTGCTCATGTCGAAGCCTTTGGAAAGCAGAGTGACAGCGGCCAGCTCCCCGGGGTTGGCTTCCGACGGCTCGTTCCTTGCAGGGACCCAGAGATCAATGCATGGTACTCTCCAGCGACCTGCAGCTTTGGGCTGGTGGGCCTTGGGCCCCTCCTCCTCTTCCTCAGCACCGTCCCCATCCAAATCCAGGTCTGAATTTTCACTGCTGGACTCAGAGGGGCTGGAGCTCCATCGGTGGACACGCTTTCGCTTTGGATAAAGTTTGCTCTCTTGTTTCTTCCTCCTGTTCCTCTTTAACACAAAGAAGAGAGCTGCCACGCAGAGCAAGGCACTTGGGGGGCGGGGTGTGTGTGTGTTACCGCAGCACCACCACCATCCTTTCCTCCTAAAGCACTTCAGAATGGCAGAAAGTAATATTTCTCGGGATATGAGAGCCAGTTTGGTCTAGTGGTTAAGGCAACGGGCTAGAAACCAGGAGCCCGAGAGTTCTAGTCCCGCCTTAGGCACGAAAGCCGGCTGGGTGACCTTGGCCAGTCCCTGTCTCTCAACCCTAGGAAGGAGCCAATGGCAAATCAGGAGTCTGTGAGTTCTAGTCCCGCCTTAGGCACGAAAGCTGGCTGGGTGACTTTGGGCCAGTCACTCTCTCTCAGTCCAACTCACCTCACAGGGCTGTTGTTGTGGGGAAAATAGGAGGAGGGAGTATCAGGTATGTTCGCCGCCTTGAGTTATTTATAAAAATAATAAAGGCAGGATAGAAATTAAATAAATAAAATAAAGTATGTTTAAAATCGCCAAGCCCTGCCTCTTCAACACGGCACCACCCACCAAGCTGCAGCATTAGCGTGTCAGGCCTGATCCTCAGTGTGACAGCTTTAAAGCAGCCTTCCTGAGATCTGCTGGGAGAACAGTTGCGGGACCTGCCACGCAAAGCTTGGAATTCTGCGACCTCAAAAGAAAGCATCGCGTAAGGAAGAGCTTTATTGTAAACTGCCCAGAGTCCCTTGTTTGAGGGAGATGGGCGGTGATGAAATTTGACATATAAATAAATAAATAAGAGCTCGACTCACTCGATATCCTAGCAACACTTTCCACTTGCTCAGACACTGAGCTCCTGAGCGGTGGGGTAGCTCCGACGCGATTTTTGCCCAGTGGCCTAAAGAGAGAGGAGAAAGAAGTCACTTACCTCCTAGGACTAAAATAATCTGAAAAGGCAGTGCGCTTCTTTGTGTCAGAAACGGCCGTCTTCTTTCTAAGGGCCTCCCTCAGAAATCGGCCTGCCTTTCAGGACGAGCCGTCTTACAACAAACGGCCTAAGAACACCTAGTCATCCAATATGAATGACCATGTCCGATAACGTGAGAGAGGCATTGATTTTTAAAGCGCCCATCACGGATGTCGGGGCGGGACACAGCCAGCTTTCTGCTATCCCTGCAAAAATTGAAATGATGAAAACTGCGTCTGATCATCTCTCCTCTGTGAGCATGTGCAAAGCCACCGAGAACACTTGGAGGAATAACAGGAACGCTTTGGGGCCCGCAAGAGAGGAAGGGCACACGGCTTCCTTCCCCCCACTTCGGTCCTGGCCAAGAATCCACCTTACCCCTGCCGTATTTTTCGGTAAGCTCAATCAGCTTCCTTTCCTCCTCCTCGCTCCATTTCCCCTTCTTTATGTCGTAGTGCAATGAGTGCAAGTACCTGCAATCACAGGGGGAGAGGAAAGGAAGGTGTTGAAGTGATGGTTACGCCCTGCTGGATATCGGGACCCTTTTGGCATAGTTTTCTTGTGCAAAATACCCCAAAGGTCCCTGGATTACTAAACCAGTCTGCAAACAATGTTCATTCATCTCACTCCTGCAGATACACCAGCGCACAGCAGAGGGTGCAACCGCCTCAGCCCTTCATATGTTGATTCTATGCCATTGCTCCACCAGCACAAAACTTTTTTTTTTTTTTACAGACCAATACCCCAGGGCCAACTGTATTCAATCCCAGAACAATCTTTTCCTGGGCACGTTGCGCTAAAGCATAGATTTAGCATATCTGAACTTGGTCCTGGGCACGACTTGGTTCAGGCAACACTTCACGCCCAGATGGGATGGAAGATGAAATAGCTTACCCCACTCCCCTCGCCTCTAGACACAGAGATGGAAGAGAGGAGCAGCTGCAAATTGGAATTCCTTTGGCTGGAGTTTCCTCTGACCCAGCTACACCACCTGCAGAGCCCTTCAAAGTCAAAACAGGCACTGGGTGGGAGGATTGGCCTTTTCCCGAGCAGACCTCTGGGACCGCTGGCCCCCCAGCACAAAGGGGGCTAGCCTGACCTTCAGATGGGCATTTGTAGAAAGCCAACTGTTGTGGAGGGGTTTAATGCCAATCTTTAACTATTATAACCATATATGCCATTCTTTAGCTACCCTCCATAGCAATAATTTGTTAAACTTGTATGCCACCCAACTCTCAATGGCTCTGGGCGAGTCACTACAATCAAACAAAGAAATTACAATCAAAGCAATAAAACAGAGCTTTCCAAACTGTGTGTCGGGACAGTTAGTGTGTCGGCTGCAGTGTCTGGGTGTGTCCCGGCTGCTGCTGCCTCCGAGCCCTGCCAGGATTCCGCGCAGGTCCTAGTGCCTGCCTTGTGCCCGGCTGCCTCCAAACCTGCCCTGCCAGGATTCCGCACAGGTCCTAGTGCCTGCCTTGTGCCCTGCTGCCTCCAAACCTGCCCTGCTGATTCTGCACAGGTCCTAGTGCCTGCCTTGTGCCCTGCTGTAAGAGTGTGTCGCGAAATGATGCATGTCTAAAAAGTGTGTCACCAACATGAAAAGTTTGGAAAGCTCTGCAATAAAACATAAAAGATAAAAGGTAAAAGACTTTCAGGGAAGTCCACGCAGCACCATCTGGTTTTGAAGATTGTCTTTGCCTTTTTGAACAACTCTCAATTGACTGCTCTGACATGTAGTTATGTGTCCTGTTTTATTTCTTATGGCTTTAAAGCAGAGCTTTCCAAACGTTTCATGTTGGTGACACTCTTTTTAGACATGCATCATTTCACGACACACTCTTACAGCAGGGCATCATTTCGCGACACAAGGCAGGCACTAGGACCTGCATGGAATCACAGCAGGTTTGGAGGCAGCCAGGCACAAGGCAGGCACTAGGACCTGTGTGGAATCCTGGCAGGGCTCAGAGGCAGCAGCAGCCGCGACACACCCAGACACTGCAGTTGACACACTAACGTGTCCCGACACACAGAATGGAAAGCTCTGCTTTAAAGTCATGAGATAACAGTCCTAAAGGAGAGAAAATTGAAATAGCCCCACATTCATCCCCTTTGACATGATATCCTAGTCCCCAATCTGGGCTCCCTCCAGGTAGGTGGCCTTCAATTCCCAGAACCCTCAGCAATAGCCATGGTGGGTGGAGAATTCTGGGGGCTGAAGTCATCCAGCTGTTGTACACTTGTGCCCCCTTGCTGAATGTTAAAGTGTAAGCCTGCTGGAGCAGGGCAGTCCTCTCATGCCCTGTAAGGGTTAAGTCCGATAGAAGACGCAATAGAAATAAAAAAACATTACCTCTAATTTGGTAACGAAAACCACTTTGCAACATCAGGACCACACAGCAAGCCAGAGAGAACACAGGGCAGGCAGAGATATGCCTGACCTGCGTAGCAACCGTCCAATTTAAGCAGCCAAAGCTCTGAGGTGGGACCCACCTGTCTCGGCACTGGATGTCGTTCCTGCCAGGCACCTCCGTCCGGATTTTATACCAGTCCCGCTCTCCGTATTTTGCAACGGCCTTCAGGAGCAACTGGAAGGACAAGAGCAGCGGGGGGCCAGGGTGAACGGGTGCTGCTGAGGAAGTCGAGGGAGGGAGGATGGCTCGCCCAGGTCCCCAGGAGGTGCCAGAGGAGCCAAGCCTCTCTCCGTGCAAGAGATCTCCAGCACTGCAGCCCCAGGGGACTGCAACGGGATGCCCAAATCCTGACTTAGCCAGGCCGAGCTCTCGGTACCTGCATGCCACCCCCCCATCCCCCAAGGAAGGGGCGCAGAAAGCCACAGCCGGTGGCGAAGCCCCCTTTCCAGCAGGGGCTCGTAATAGGCAATGTGGGGGGGGGAGGGAGGGAGGGAGGGAGCAAAACCTTGTCTGACAAGTCCCTGCATAGATCAAAGGCAGGCGGGGCTAGACTCAGGAAGGGGGTCTCTAGGCCGAGGTGTTCTTTTCCAGAAAATGGTCCCCCTGAGCAGTTTTCCCCAGAGAAGTTAGCAAAGAGATGCTTGTTGGGCCTCCCCAACAGCAACGGAAAAGGGCCCTTACAGCATCCTCCTTTGGCGTCCAGGCGCCCCGCTTCAAGTTGGGGTCCACTCGCTTGGTCCATCTGTAGATCAGCTGGGCAGAGTCCCTCCCCTCAATGTAGTACGCAACTGCGGAACAGGCGGGACTTACGGTCAGCATTTTACCAGACCGGAAACTTCCTATCGCTTGGTCGCTCGTGCGCGGCCCCAGAGAGGCACGTTTGCCCCTCCCTGCCGTGGGGCTCCCTTGCGCTGTCTGAGCCAAGGTCAGCTGCACCTACAATCCTTGCATCGTCGGCTATCAAATACCAACCAAGGACATTTTGGAAGCAGCCGTACAAGAACCCAGACAGATCTCTTTGGTGACTTGGCCAGTCAAGACAAAACGCTGGGCCTCTGGCACCAGCAGCAAAAGCAGTGCTATCTCTGCAACCGAGGGATGTTTCACACAGTCCAAGAAAGCCTGGGAATTCATGCTGGGAAACCGAGTAGCTCTACATCAGCCCGAGTCACAAGAGCAAAGGAAGAGGGTCTAGCAAAGGAGAGGCTGTGCATGAAGAGGGTCGGCCACCCGCTGGCCCAAAGAAGAGAACAAGCGAACCAGCCACGCAGCCACCCCTCATCTGCCCTGTCAGCGCGACAGCCTCCAGGGCCCTTTGCAAACTCTAGGACTGTACGGAAGGAAGGAAGGGAGCGATTCTGAGGTTAGGACAGCCCTTCAGATGTCCAGAATCCCAGCCAGCAGGAACAGTCCCGGGAAGCTCAAGCGTTCACCCAAAGGGCGCCCAGGTTGGGGGAGGCTGCTTTACAAGAAGGCAGCAAAAAAGTATTTCGGGGGGAGATGGGCAGTGGCAAAATTTGGTAAATAAAATAGACAAGAGAAATTTCATGACTGCACAAGCTGTTGGCAAACGGAACAGGCAGCCACGTGAGGAGGTAAGCCCTGCTTTGCTGCAGGTCTCCAAACAGAGGCAGGATGCTCACCCGCCAGAGGCGCAGTAATGAATTCTACACTGAGCCAGGGACCGGTTTCAGGAGATGATTTTTCCGCGGACTGGGGGGCGGGGTTTGCAGGCGGGAGCCAATTGCGCGCACTGGGGGTGGGGTTTGCGGGCAGGAGCCAATCACAAGCACTGGGGGCGGGGTTTGCAGGCGGGAGCCCCGCGGCCCAGTTCCTAACAGGCCGCAGCCCACTAGTGGGGACCCCTGGCCTAAATGACCCCGAGATCCCTTCCAACTCTGGGATTCTATACAGGTGCGGGTGGCTCAGTTCTCAGGGAAACAACAAGGCGGGATGCTGCCGCCAGGAGCTCTCCCAGGTGGCGGCTTACTTTTCCGGTATGGGATGTGATTCCCCACTCGCATCTCCTGGACGAGCTGCTTGAGCATCTGGTCTTCTTCGGGGCTCCATTCGCCCCGTTTGAAATCTTTCTTGTAGGCCTGGAACTTCTGGAGGCACTGAAAGGCGGTGCGCTGGGTCTGGGGAGGAAGCAGAAGCCAGAGGTTGGGGGGGGGGGATGACAGGCCAGGGGGAGTGGGAGAGGCAGACATAGACGCAGTCAGAGCGGCTGTATGTACCTAGTGCGCACGCATTTAAGCGATTCATACAGCCACCCGCTGGATATATGTGACCCAGGGCAGAACAGCAGCACATAAGGAACTTGTCCTATGCAGGAGGCAATTCCAACCAGCAGAACAGTTAAGGATGATCCAGACAGGCACAAAACCTCCTGATCCAGTCTCCGGGGGGAACCCAGGTCCTAAGAGCCTCTGAAAGGCAGGCAGGGTCGGGGCCGTCCAGATCTTGAGGGGGGAGATGCTGTTCCACAGGACAGCACCTTGTATGTCCAGTTATACATCCAGGGCCCGCTGAGATACTGCGGGCAAATACAGTGGACAGACACAGTTTAATCATAATTTGCAGAGGAAAGCACAATGAGTTCCCCATCTCCTCTGAGCCTCACTCCACATTTTTGCGCGACTGTGATCTTTACAAAACATCAGTGATTTCTGAGCAAGCTCAATCGGTTAAAAAAGGAAAGACAGCCATATTTCTTATGATTGTCCAGTGGAAACGGCCTGGTTCCTCTTTTCGCAGAGCCCAGGAGGTGAAAGGCCAGCAGCGCATGATATTTAAGCAGGAACATGAGCTGAACTAAACCTCGGTCGGCCAGAAGCACAAGGACACAAATCACAGCCGCGCCCAACGAGTCTGCACACCAAAACGCACAGAGAAATCAAATCAACTGCAAGTATAGTTGGCAATAACTCAATAATTAATTGTTCCTGGTAACTCCCTAGAAATAGTCCTGCTGCTCACGGCTGATCTATGCCAAAGTGAGTGCCTACTGACCCAGAAGGCAGGAAGCATTAGCCAGACAGCCTAAAGGGGATTGTCTGTTTATTTATTTATTTCCACTCCAGCTCTTCCCAACTCCAACACAAATACAACAGAGCAAGTAGATAATTAAGTGATATTTGTGCTCTCTTGGCTCTTGCCAACCTAGCAATTTGAAAGCATGCAAATGCAAGTAGATGAATAGGTACCACTTTGGTGGGTAGGTAACAGTGTTCCGCGTGCGTCATGCCGGCCATATGACCGTGGAAGCGTCTTCGGACAACGCTGGCTCTTTGGCTAACAAACGGAGATGAGCACCGGCCCCTAGAGTCGGACACGACTGTGCAGGGGAACCTTTACCTTTTTGTGCTCTGAACCTCCACGTTCAAACGTAGTCCTTTCCCCCCCCCCCCCTTGCATATTTTACTGACTGCACTGGTTTGTAATCCTTCCCAAGCGCCACAACCGTCCCTGGGAGTCCAAAATGCTCCTCTATTAAATTTTCCAGCTCTAAGAAGTGGGTGATTTCAACTCAGAGTAAACGTTGCCTCGGACGTTTGAACTTTAATTGTCCTCTTCTCCTCGCCCCCCCCCCCCCATATTAACATTCCAGCCAGAAATTCTACAGGACTCTGGCCAGACTCACCCCCAGCTCTTGGGAGAGTGCTTCCCAACCCAGGCCACCCTGCCGGGCAGCAATCTCTTTCAGTTTCTCGATCTCCTCCTCGCTCCATTCTTTCTTGTTGATGCTGGGATGCTCATAATTTTGCCAGTATTTCCTCAGCTCTTTGGCGTTGCGAGTTCCTTCAAACTAGGGAGACACAGGTAAGAGAGGAAAAGTGGTCACAACCTCATGGTTTTGTTTTTTAAAGACACACTGGGGACATGAACCTCCAGATGCAATTCCCTCCACTGTTCCTGCGGAAGATTTTGAAGCCGCTAGGCAGAGGGGACCGGGGTGGACTCACGTTGATGTTGGCAATCTTGTCCCAGTCGTGCTCATCAAGTCTGTTTCCCAGCAAAGCTTCTTCCGGCAACACGCTAGACCCAGAGGAAAGAGAACAGCCCTTAGGAAAGCTGTCAGGCCCAGCCCAAGAACTTCAGAGAATCAGTTCAGCCAAACTCCAGTTCTTTATTTGCTGACGCCATATAGACAGAACCTTGCCAGACTAAAGCTACTCTACCTAACCTAAGGGGAAAATAACCTGGGAAGGCTCTAGGGCGGGGCTACTCCAAGCCTCTTCGTCTTCCCACGTTCCATCTCTGGACTGTGCCTCCTCTTATCTTGCCCCCCTCCTGGAACGTGCTCCCTCCTTCCTGAGAACCAGCAGCATTACTGAAATCCACCACAAAAGCTGCGCTATTCTTTAGGCAGTCCAACTCTGCGGAGAAGCCACAACTTTCAGTAGCTGTTCAAGATGCTGTTTGCAGTCATCTTTCCTCCTTGGTTTAAATGTTGCTGTACCAATTTAAACTCACTTTTCCTTACTAACATATATACCATCATGACTTATTCTGAATTGTAACAAGGTAACAGCTAAAGCTAAGCCTTAAATGTTAACTGGCTTCATTTGCTATGGAAACATCATTCAGACACACGGATTAACCTAGAATGCACACCAACCTTATTGGCGTGTCCTGCAATTTATAGGTTGCTCCTATACAGGTATAAGTATAAGGTATAATATAAATTATATAAATCTATATTTATAAATAAATAAATAAATAAAAAATATAAAGATTATATAAAGGTATAGGTAACAGCGTTCCGCATGCGTCATGCCGGCCACATGACCGCGGAAGCGTCTTCGGACAACGCTGGCTCTTCGGCTAACAAACGGAGATGAGCACCGGCCCCTAGAGTCGGACACGACTGCACAAATGTGCGGGGGGAACCTTTACCTTTATACAGGTAGTCCTCACCTAACGACCACAAGTGGGACCGGAATTTCGGTTGCTAAGCGATGTGGTCATGAAGTGAATCCAATCCGATTTCACTACCTTTTTTTTTGCAGCGGGCGTTAAGCGAATCACTGTGGGTGCTAAGCGAATCATGTGGTCGTTAAGCGAATCATGCAGTTCCCCATTGATTTTGCTTGCCAGAAGCCGGCCAGGAAGATCGAAAATGACGATCACGGGACACTGTGACAAATGTGAAGCGATTGCCAAGCGCACAAATTGTGATCACATGACCGCGGGGACACTGCGATGGTTGTAAGCTTGAGGACCGGTTGCAAGTCGGTTTTTCAGCACTGTCATAAGTCCGAGCCGTCACTAAATCAATGGTTGTTAAGCGAGGACTACCTGTAATCCTAGCCCTAACTTTCTAACACGGACAAGATGGGTCCTCAACCCAAGACAAGAGAAAGAGAACTCCACCTGGACCAAGTTCAACCCCAGGCAGGGAGCCCTGTCCAGTACGATGGCTTCCTTGAGCTACTTTGAGGGACGATCAGCCAATTCTAGCACTGCATATTCTATTCTGTAAGACCCCTTCAGAAACGACAGCTTTCTTAGAACAGAGAATATTTGGTAGAGAACCATGTGGGCTACTGGAGATGTAATTCTGAATCGTCCTTTGGTAGGATGCAAGGACCAACGGCAGAAGTCGCTGAAGTCAACTCCCTTCCTCTCCGCAGCTCCTTCTTGCCAGACCGCCCTTGAAGGCGGGTGGATCCCACTGCTTCCAGAAAGCTTCTCAAATTAAGCTCTGCCTCACATCAGGTTTCAGAGATATAAGCGGTCAAAAGAGAGGGAAGAGGAAAACCTCTGTCATTGTGGAATGCAAGCCGCAAATCTTACTTGATTTCACTTATTTCAAGTTCTGTCTCCTGGATCTGCTTCCCCAAGATCTGCCTTTCCATCTCATCCTTGCATTTCTCCCGTTTTTCATTCAGATACTCGAGCCTATAGAAAAGTATTTCCAGTTAGAACGTCTCCATGCAGAGGCAAACACAGAAGTGAAAACAACCTGGACGATAGGAACGCTCTAGTCCTTTTGCATCTTCCAGTCAGGCTGTGAAATTCATCTCAAGAGGTACAAACAAGGGGCCAGACTCAAGCATACCGAGGCAGATTCTAGATGTGCCTTAAGTTTGCACCTTTTGGGACCCAATTCTAAGAGCATCTCAGAGAAGAGGAACCATTTACCCGAAGCTTTAGCGCCAGCTTGTCTATGCAGCAGCGAAGAAACAAGGATCCTCACCACAAGGCTGGGATGTTCGTTGCCTCAAAGTTAGAAATGTTTCCTAGAAGAAGTCCTGTCTGATGTGGCTCCTATTACTATCACTCCAAGGTAGAAGCCCATGGAACACCATCCCAATGCATAGATGGCGTTGAATAAATATCTCTCTCCTTAGAGAAAACCTAAGGTCACAAGGTTGTGAAAAGCCTAAAATCGGTTGCCAGAAAGGGCAGGTCTACACAATCCGCGGGGCTACGAGATGCTTTTCTCCTATTTCTTAGCGGGAGCCCATGAGAACTTACTTTAGTAGCTTTGGCTGCAGCAGATGCTGTAAGCGATCGCTCACTACGGACTGTCGCAGGAGCAGTTTCTCTCGGCTCTTCCCTGGGGAAGGAAACAGGGTTTAGGAAAGTTGCATTCAATCTCAGGAAGACAGGATGGACTTCACAGAGTCTGGGGGGAAACTGCCAGTTTCGAATATTAGCACATTCCTTCTTTATCAGGGGAAGAGGGAGCCAGCCCCCTGCCCCCTGCCCCACAAGTCGTGTGCAAGAGGATCGAGGAATCCCCACCCAAATGCACTTAGGGGTAATGGATCGGCCAAGGTTTCTGTGACAACCCTCCTTTTTCTCTTTCAGTAACTCTGGTCAGTAAGACTCTGAGAATCTAGTTTTCCTGGATGCACGTGGCTACTAAGGGCCTGCCATTAGGTCCAACTACTTCTTAGAAATCTTTATGAAAAGATGGAAGAACAGCAGAAACCGGGGCTAGAATGCCAAGCCCACCCACATCCCCTTCCCCACTGACCGGTCCAAAGCCAGGCTCCTTTACCGCAACACCTGTAGCGCCTTACATTTGATGGTGATCAGCTCCTCAAAAGACTTGATGCCTTGCCTTGCCTTTTCTCGAGCATCGTTGTTGGCAGGGGGGCCCTGGGGAAAAATCCAACACGTTTATTCTGTTTTCCATTTCAATCCCTGCCATAAGACAACTCCCTTCCCCAGGGAAGGAGCTAAAGAGACTTCAGGAAAAACAAATCCAGATCATAAAACAGAGAGTTGCATGGCACAGACCAACTTAATCCTGTTAGGAGGGAGGCCTGGGAAGAGCACCTGAGATCTGGCTGACGTTTTCCTCCCTGTCTTGCAAAAATTGAGGGCTACCAATTGGGGAAGAGCAGAAAACGAAAAAGCTGATTTCTACACGGAGAAGTGAACCAGGGAAACCAGCAATTGCCAAGTTATACCAGGCATAGGCCCTGGCACCCTGAGGGACCACCCGTCTCCCATAGTATCTGCCTGGCTACTTTGATCTTGCAGGATTGGCGCGCTGTGTGTTCCTTCAATTAAACAATGCCATCTATCAGGACCCGGGAAGCACGCCTTCTCTGTCGTAGCACCTGCCACTCTGCTGTTGTTCAGAAGAGCCGTGAAGACATGGTTCTTCACCGAGGCCTTTGGTGAGGGAGAGGGAGACCCCTCGCTCCACCCGTCATCTTTTACTTTTTTTTATTGATCCAATTGTAATTTAATTGCTGTGAGCCACTCAGAGTTGTTGGATGTCAGGCAGCATACAAGTTTAGTAAGTTGTTGTTGTTATTATTATTATTATTATAATACTTACAATCCCTGACGTTTTGTCCTTAAAATATGGCTTCATAAAATGGCCCAAAAACATATTTGCTGGCAAGGATTTTCCATCGCTTGATTTCACCCCTTTTGTTCCAGCAAGCTCCCATGTGAGTTTTTCCTGCAGGGCATTCACAAACAGAAGGCACTTATTTGGTAGAACCATCCCGGCGTGTTCATCAGGCCCAAGTCAGAATCCTGGGCCCGGATGACCCCTGGCCCAGCTGTATCCCATCATTAAGATGATTCAGCTCAATTCAATTTAGTGATCAAGTTTACACAATTCTCTTCACTTCTAGCAGACTGCTGCAAAAAGGTGCAGGGCTTGCAAGCCAAATGCAGGGATTTTGGAAACTGCCAGTCAACAGACTAGGAGGCAAATGGCAGGCAAAGCTGAAAGGCCACTGAGCTGCTGACTTGCCATTGAGCGACAAATGTGTGCAGCCGAGCACATAGTTCCTCTGTCCCTAGGCCCAAATTCACCGGTCAGTCATTAACCAGCCTTTTAAAGGCACTTTCGGAATGGACTTATCCTCTTTCAAATCTACATTTTGACTCCGAAGGGTCATGATCAAGAAACCAAAGGAAGAAGAAAGGGAGGGTAAATCCAGAACAGAAGGAATCAGCAACTGGAAAGATTGGATCCAGAGTCCCCCTTTTGGGGGAGATGGGCGGTGACAGAAATGTGAATGATAGATAGAGAGACAGAGACAGAGAGATAGACAGATAGAATCCTGTGCAATGTTGAATGTAGGGTGAGGAATTATACTGTGGGAGGAAAGGGGTCGGCTTGTGTGTTGGAGATCAGACCATAACTTGTACTCAGAGTCTAGAGCCAATAGATGCTGGTCTCTGATCCCCATTAACCTGTGAAATGGGCACACTGTGACTGGCTACGCCCAGCATGACAGCTATTCTCGGAAAGGTGAGAGCTGTAGCCTCAAAGCACCCGCAGGAGAGGAGGCTTTTCCGCAGTGTTCCTGAGGTCCCTGCAGTTTAGCTCACCTGCTGCTTTTTATTTTGGGCAAGGAGAGTGTGGATCTCCTCAATCTTCTCCTGGATCACTTCCTGATAAACCAGGTTCATCTGGAGGCAGGTTTCTGGGGTTTGGGGTAGATTGACTTCCCCCTCATCTTCCTCCTCGCTGGCACCTTTCTCCCCACCTGGGTCCACCTCCTGATAAAGAGGAAGGGATTAAGCCTAGACAATAGTAATTAAACTCCTCTAGATAAAAACATTAAGGTCAAGTCTTCCAAGGGCCGGAGGATGCCAGTCTTTGACATTTCTACTTTTCTGGGAAGCCTCAGCCAAAAAAAGTATATAATTACAACTTCATTTCTTTTTCTCCACCTCTTGCTACTGAAACTGTTCCAGGAAGGAGTATTAGGCATGTTCGCCGCCTTATTTATAAAAATAATATAGGCTGGATAGAAAATAAATAAATACATTTTATCATCATCTTTATTCTTTCTTTTAGCCACCCCCTCCCTCTCATTGTCTGTAGCTTGAATCATGTCAACTGGATATTCTATGAAAATAGAAATCCAGTTGACATGATTCAAGCTACAGACAATTCCACCTGGATGACTGAGAACCTTCATAGACATACCTCCCTCTCATTGTTAACAATTACACTATAAACTCCTTGAGGCACAAGTGTCTGGTTTCCTTACTCTGCAAAGTAGTAAGGTAAAGGTAAAGGTTCCCCCCGCACATTTGTGCAGTCGTGTCCGACTCTAGGAGCCGGTGCTCATCTCCGTTTGTTAGCTGAAGAGCCAGCGTTGTCCGAAGACGCTTCCATGGTCATGTGGTCGGCATGACGCACGTGGAACGCTGTTACCTTCCCACCGAAGTGGTACCTATTCATCTCCTTGCATTGGCATGCTTTCGAATTGCTAGGTTGGCAAGAGCTGGGGCGAGTGCGGGAGCTCACTCCGTCACGCGGGGCTAGGGATTTGAACCTCCGAACTTGCGATCTACAAGCCTGGCGTCTTACCCGCTGAGCTACCACGCCCCCTCTGCAAAGTATTAATCTTCAAAATTCTAAACTTTTGATTTGATTCAAACCTACAGCCAGCTCACGTGCTTTCCATTCATAAGAGAACTTCACAAGAAAAATGTGTGATTGACTCTTAAAATACACTTTTAGTACAGTTAAATAACAAAAACCATAGTTAAACTCCTTGGATTCTGGTGATTAAAAATAAATAATACATGGTATTAAAATAGAATGATTATACTGCAAAGATACATTCTGACTTAGTTACTTGCCATGTCAACTTGAGTATCAGATTCATCCTCTTCCAGGTCATCTGATAAGAGAAGATATGAATGTGAGACAAAGAAACATTTCAAAAGGTAACTTTGAAACAAGGAACCACGCATGACTGTGTTGCTATGAAACAGCATACTGTGATCAGGAAGCCCTTAACTTAGCTCATAATTCACAAGCCACCTTTATGAAAACATTCTAGCTCTCTAGCTTTTATAATTATTGATGGTGCTGTGATTTTCTGCTGATTTCCATCAGTGTTCAAGGAAGGCCATCTAAGGCTTCTGAAACAAGTAATTTAAAATATGTCCCCAGGCCAGCAAAACATTACCTCTCCTGTTACAACAGTCCTTCACAATCGTTGTTAACAGTCAGTCATTTGGTTTTAAAAAAGCTGACATTCCTATTAGCAATTTAAACCATCAGAGCAGCAGTAACACCTACAAAGGATGAAAGCAGATCTCTTCCTACACTGTCCTGCTTACAGCCGCCCAAGGCTTCTCTGAGAAGTCTTAAGATTGCATTGCTGAAACTTCAGTGGCAAATCAGAGAACACTGGCTGCTCAGTTTCCAAGGAAACCAAAAGAAATCAGACACAGGAAGTGCTCAGATTGACTTAGGGAAGATTTAAAAAAAAAAAAAGCCCATCCCCCACGTAGCACCATCTTGGGGCCTCAGCAGCCAAAACTAGTACGAAAAATAGTAAGGAACCCAAGTCAACTGTGCAGCTTTGTGGCAGACTTTTCACAAGTCACCACTGTCCTTTAAAAACAGAATGTTATGTTTCACTTGTTTACTTCTTCTCTGCGGGAGGCAGAAAGGCACGATAAGAGAAATATGTCTTCACCTCTCTCACAGGACAAGAGACTACTGTGTATCCCCCCCTTTTAGAATTAAGTGGAACTTCTGAGATCACATTACTTCACAAATTTGCTTGCTTTCCTCTATTCTAATCATCCTACATTTTCCTTAATTATCATTTATTCCTATACGCAGGTATCATCTGCTTGCTGGTATGACCACACCCACTCCTCATTTAGCAACCATGTTCCATTCCACCGACCAGGTCATTTAGCGAAATGGTCCCTAAGTGAACATGTGACGGGGGAGAGAAAGAGAGACGCTGCAAAGATCACTGGTTGCTGCTGTCCCATTCAGATAAAGTTCTCTCGTACAGCGGAAAATGAATTTTTAATTACCTTTCATTACTGTTCTATTTGCAAATGGTTGCTCACCAAGGTAGTCGCTAAGTGAGGAGTGGCTGTATACGCTGCCTAGACCTATGAAGCGGGCAGCATACAAGTGCTTGTATAAAATAAAGAAGCTTTTCTCTCTTTTGGTGTTTTATAATATCATTTAAACACTGCAGTCATCTTGCAATAGCACAAGGTAAATATTTATGACAAGAATGCAGTCCATAATACTCAAGGCCCTGGCTCTGGTTTTATTAATTTCTTGGCTCTCCTCCCCACCAAACCGGAGGCCGGTCACAGGAGACTCCTGATGCTGACAGATCTTAAAAGGGCATCTTCACCTTCCTCTTCAGAGCCGGATTCCAAGCTGGAGTCCGGCTCTTGAATCCCGGCCCTCGGAATGACCGGGCGCAAACTCCTCTCCAGCTCCTCGATCTCCCGCCTGATTTTCTCTCGTTCCGCCTCTATTTCCATCGCGGGGGCGCCTGAGAACGAGGCAGAGAAAGCGATGTAAGAAGGGGCCGCGCTCATCACGGCAACACACCCCGGGAGGAGCGCCACACGCGAGTAACGCGCCCAACACATTCCGCCGCTGCGGGGCTGGGTCTTCTCTCGCAGGTGTGAACCCAGCCCACGGTGGCTGGTTCAATGCAAACCGTGGCTTCGCACGGGCCCAGCCCCTCGGCGCCGCTGCCTCATCTCCAAAGAGGTTCCAACTGGCCACCGGCATGACTGCCCCGGCCTTACCTACGAGGCACACCTCACGCTGCCAAAGCCGTGGCCGCGGGAGGAGCGCTTATAACCATCAGCCGGAAGCGGGGGAACATGCCGGGTGACGACCAGGAGGTGACGTCACGAACGGGGGCTAAGGAAGCCGGAATTACAACAGGTCTTTTTCCGGTCACGGGAGGGAGCCCCGCCTACGTCCACTCCCAGGCCCAACGATCGCCGGCTGTCCTAGGCCCCGCCCCCAAGCACATTCGGTGGCCAATGCACTGCTCGCCTCCATCTCGGGGCTGGACCAATCCTGTTGAGGAGGAAACCCTGGCCTCAGATCACCTGCCCGGAGCCATCCAATAGCGGCGCCCAACGAAGGAGAGGGACTTTGCCGTATGAACACGTGCTGTCTTGCGAACAGCCAATCAGGAGGAAAATAAGCGGCAGGGGCGTGCTGCCTGTGGCGGCAGCCAATGAACGGGGAGGACGCCAAATGACGCTCTTCTGCACCGCGCGCCTGCAGGGGGAGCTGCTCAGTCTGCCCTCAGCTCTTCCTTTGGCCGAGTGCCCGCTCGTGGCGGCCGGGAAGGTGCTGGACCGGCCCTGGGGAGGAGTCCCCACGCTCAAGGCCCTCCTTCGCCACAGAGCCCGTTAGACGATGCGGAGCGAGCCCAGCCTACCTCGCAGGGTTGTTGGGGAGAAAATAGGAGGAGGGGCACTGCCTACACTGCTTCTGAATGGAAGGCGGTTTGCAAACCACACAAGCACGTTCAGCCACGGCTTGCTCAATCGTGGTTTGTGGAGTAAGTCACAGGGAGCCACGAACAAGAAAATGACATCTAGGCTCAGGTGTGCGGAAAATTACACCCGTGATTTTTCTATAAAAACTATGCAGTTCAAAGATTTGAGAAACACCTTATACTGCTTTAACAATTTTCTTTCTTGATGAACTCAGGGCCTACTTTAATAGCTGGCTGAATCCTTCAAGTCAAGTCATTTGTGAGATTTACCGTATATCCTGTCTTTCTTCCAGAAGTCAAAACACTACAGAACATCCCAGCAATGAATCTCAATTGGAGCTGGACGCATTATGCGATTTTAATTAGTATCCCTTAAGAAAAAAGACTTAATCCCAAGATCAATGTCTTTGGCACTTCTCACTGGGTGCCAATGGAAGCATTGTTTTGCCTCTTGATTCTTTTTTGTATCAGTTTCTCCCTGTGATTTTACATAGAAACCTTGCATCATCCACACACAAGGTTCCTTCAAGTTGCTCCGATCACACTAAAATTGCTTCTTCGAGTAGTGGTTTAGCAATGGAAGGCAATCACCTAATGGCTTCTGTGATGACAGCTATTTACCACGACTGAAAAGAGTAAAAATATAAACCAAACCATACTTGCAGTTTCATTTTAATTTAAAAAATAACAGTATTACAAAACCTGGAGAAATTAAAAAGCTGCAACACTCTATTCAGAAGGTTAGATCTTGGATGCTTTGCTGTACAAAAAGCAATAAAAGGTCTCTTCATATCACACCCTGTACAACAGGTGGCTTTCAAGAAATACGATTTCCACCAAGATGAGTTTTAATAATAATAATAATAATAATGTGTGCTCAGGGACAGCTTGTTTTCTGACTGGCGGCCATGTTAAATAACAAATATATTCCTGACTAGACCTTTAAAGCAATCTCTAAATGGCCAGCCAGCCAGTGAAGTGAGAAAATACTTGGTTATCTCTGCACATTATTAGTAGATTATGAAATACTTTCCATTGATCAATCCAGACATAATAGCCAAGGGCTGCAACCTTCTTAACAGTCCTGGAAGTTAAAGATCACAGCACAATGCCTTTGAAAAGTCCAGTTTCCAATCTTATCTTTCTCCAAGAATGAGAGGTAATGGATTCTCAGGGAGTTCCTTGTGATGGTATCTCAGATATTTTGTCTATAGACTTCAGAAGATCGGCCACAAGCTGCAGTTCTTCTGCTCCAGACACAAGCTGCCTAGAATGAACACAGGACGGGTACAAAGTACAATGAAGAGGGGACTTATTCCCTTACGCCCCATTCCCCCTCTTTGGTGTCCCATCGCCTTCCCTCTGACCTAGGCATCTGCTACTTTGAAGCGGAAAACCCAAACTAAGACTTAAATAGGCTTAGTTCAGCTAAACCCCCGTGCCCCCCGCAAAACAACCCCTAAGGAAAACAAGCAGGAAATCCTGTCTCTGTCCTGCTTGGGGTCACAATTGTGCCCTCTTGGCATCAGAGGACCAGCCACCACGGCCCAAGCGCTCCCCCAAACGTTGGCCACCAAGAGGTCTTCTGCTCTGACCTTGCTTTCCAGCCACCTTGGATTCTTCCAAGATTAAAGTTTGGGAATCCAAGCGTCTGGTTCAGAATAATGCAAACAAATGCACCTGAAGGATGCTTTGGCAGTTTGGGTGGCTGAAGCAAAAATCAGGCATGCTGGACACATAGCTTGTAAAAGCCCAAACTATTTTCCCCAGCTATAAAGAGTGAAATTTTATGTTATAATCACTGTCATTAGGAATTGCTATTTGTAGCTACCACATTGTAGCCCAAAGGCAGGATCCAACCTTGCTACTTTCAGCAGGTTTTGAAGGCACTCCAAAAAAATGAAGTACACTAAGAATTAACCCACCAGAACCTGGGCAAGTTATATCCAGTGCTGACTTGCTTAAGCCCCAGGCTTTTTAAACAAAACTTCACACGTCGTATGAATTCAGTGTCTTCATCTACTTCCAACGACCTCAAGACTTACTTGATCGACGATTTAGATTTTGACATCACAGCAAGAAGGTTCTGCAAGGCAACATCTGCATTTTGTTTCACTACAGCCAGGTTCTCTAGATGGCCAGACCTTAAGGCTATGTTCTCCAGTTTGTAGGTTTCCACCTGAACCTTCATGTAAGCAGAGACACATTTATTAGTTGTTAACTTCCCAAGCGAGACACCCATACTGCTTTCTCAGTCCCTGTGGTTTCCAGAGCGTGACACGAGCTAAGAATGTTCCTGGGGGTAGTGCCAGCTAGGTAAGGCTACATAAAATGAAGATAAGCCGCAGGGAAGTACTCCTAGGTTTACGTCCAAGTAGGTTTGCTTAGGATAAGCTTGCTTCACCACATCTTTATTTTAGAAAGCCCAATTCAAAAAACCTGGCATTTAACTACAAGGAACAAGTTTCTTTGCAGAGTATACCCCCTCTCTACCTCATGACTTTTCAAATGGGAACAATTTGTCCTTACAGGGCCTGCAGCAAGCATGTTTTTCCACTAGCACTGAGTCAAGATCAACTCAGAATCACAGGACTCACAAACAGCCAACGGCCAGCTAGAACGACAATTCCAGATGCTGCTGCAGCTGCTAGTTTCGGATCCCTGGCTGGCTTGCGAAGAAACAGGGCAGAGGGGAGCAGTTAAAGGCTGCCTGCCTGTACAGCCACGCACCTTATGCTCAGGAGCTCTCTACCTCAAAGGAGGACAGCGTGCTTCAGAGAGTCCTCGCTGGTGGGACTCTAAATACACAACCTACTCTGGATGGAGGTCTGGTTATCAGCTCCAATATATTTTCAAGGTGTTGGTTATGACCTTTAAATGGCATGGGCCCAGGTTACCTGAGGAACCGTCTCGTCCCAATTACATTGACCCGTCCCACCCGGTACGGCAGGAAGGGCATGTTATGGACCCCGTCGGCTAAAGAATTTCGAATTTCAACTGGCGGGGTCTAGAAGAGCCTTTTCTGCCGTTTCCCCCGCCCTGTGGAACATCTTGCCCCCCGAGGCGAGGTTGGCCCCCCCTCTTCTGGCCTTCCGGAAGAGCGTTAAGACCTGGCTCTGCCAACTAGCTCGGGGATCCGATGGTTGTCTGCAGTCCTGGGGGTGGTCGGTGGGTATGCTCTCCCCATCTTTTTAACTTAGTATATTTTTGTAGAATTTTAATTCTCTCTCGATCTGTAGGCCTAGAGTCACTTATATAGCGAGATGGGTGGCGTATAAATTCAATCAATCAATCAATCAATCAATCAATCAATAAATAAATAAATATTTCATCTCCCCAAGCGTAACAATTTCTCTACTTAGCACATTGGTGATAAGTGATCATGGTGTGATCCATGAACATGCTGTTGTGCACATCTGTATGTTTTTAAAGGGCTGGACCTAAGGCCTCAACGTGTACCTGAAGGTGCGCGTTTTCCCGCTTCAGCTTGATGGCGCTGTTTTCCGCTTTCAGGGCCCGTTTCTGGAACAGAAAGCAGCAAAAGGTTTATCTGGGGGGCTACAGGAGGACCAGGACCAGAAACCCCCCGCGGTTCTGGGAGGGGCGGAGGACCGAAACACGAGCAAGCAGGGACACGCAGGAGCGGATTACTCTCGAATCGTATCAGTTCTGGCTGCAGGATGAGAGAGGCAGCCATGCGCTTCAGTCTCAGGATGAGACGGGATCACGGGATCAGCTCCCAGCTCACCCAGGCCTAACCTGCTGCAGAGCCATTCGCAGCAGAGCGCTCGTTCCCACGGCGCGTCAGACCCACCGTCATTAACTGGAGATTCTCTTCCACCTGCTGCACCATAGCCTCCAACTCATGAGCCTCCTTCTCCTCCTTCCGTTTGTTCTTCTCTAATGTCCTTTCCAGATGCCTCATTCTAGTTGGGAGAGGGGAGGGGTTCGCCTTAATCCTATCCTCCAGTTGCCGCTCTGGATGTTAAAGGACTACGCCAAAGACATTGGTATCCTACAGCATTGTGACGTCTCAAAGTGCTGTGAAAGCTACAACAGCATTAAGCTTTCAGCGCATTATTAGAGCAGCCTTCCTCAACCTTTTGGCCCTGGAGGAACCCTTGAAATATTTTCCAGGCCTTGGGGAACCCCTGCACATTCAGGCTCCAATGTAGGCCAGAAGTTACGAAGTTATTATATTCGTTTCAGGGGTAGGCCTGTATATATGCATGAACAGTGTTCTTAAACTGAAAATAAAGAATGAGACTAACTTCTTTAATGTGAAGTGGCCCGAATTTGAAATATTTTTTAAATAAATTGTGATCCCCAGGGAACCCCTAGTGACCTCTCGCAGAACCCGAGGGTGCCACGGAACCCTGGTGGAGAAACCCTGATCTAGAGCTTGGTTGATTCACTTAGCAAGTACCGCACGTGCACAAGAGTATTTCTGAAGCAGATGCTGCTTTTAGTTGATGCAGAGATATGATGTGATGCCACAATAAACATCTTAGAAGAGGCATTCCAGTGAGCACAAGATGAGCGAGAATGCCTCTTAACATGAAGCTCCCCAACCCCATAAGTTAAGTAAAATACTTGCCATCTTGTTGTTATACCTTGGAACATTATGTCCTCAGAACGAGGTGAGGATAAATTACATGAATAAGCATTTTTAGTATTACAGACTGGAAGGGGCCATTCAATCCTACCCCTGCTCAGCGAGGAATCCAAAAGAAGGCATCCATCATCATAGGGCTTGACTGCTGGCCTTACAGCCACAATCAAGATTTGACTCGATTTGACACTACTGCTCCCCTCTGCAGCAGGACATCCCATGAAGGAAGCTCAACTCCTCCCTGAGTCACGGCTTGCTCTGCAGAAATGGTTCAGCCATTAAGAAGTTTCTTCCTAACGTTCCACTGAACCTGCCTTCTTGTAACTTCAGAGCATTATTCTGTAATCTGCACTCTGGAACGACCCGGCTGCCTTCTGTGTGACATCCCTTCAGATATTTAGAGTGTGCTATGGGTCCCCACGCTCGGTTTCTCCTTTCTCAAGGTTAAATATACCAGTTCCTTTATTTTCTCTTGGTTAAAGGGGTCCAAACCAGTGAACTTATCAAGTAAAGGTTTCATTATTATTCTACTAATCTTAGTTAATTGTATACACACCGTTCTGCTTGGGATTCAGAAACCGCCTGAATTTGGCTTATTTTACTTCTTAACTTGGAATTTTCTTCTTTCAGCTACAAAAAGAGAAGATTAAGAAGCTGAAGGATTTTGGAATTCTTGGAAAAAAACATTCCAGGCATCGGATGGATGGGCAAAAAGATAGAAAATCAGTCCAAAGTCACAAGGAAATGACAAGTAGCTAAAAACACAAAAATATCTTGACCGCAGAACTGTCTCTGCTACGATCCACAAGGAGAGTTCTCTGCTTGCGGAACGGCCACAAAGTGCATAGCAAACTTCGTGCCGTTTCAAAATCTCTGTGATGCTGCATTTCTGTATTTCACACCACAACCAGAAAGGCAAAAGAAAGCAAAGTAAAATTCCCAGAGTACGAACACCTGCACATGCAGCCATGTGAAAGAAATTACAGTGAAGCTTTGCAAGGATAGTATACCAAGCTGTCTGGAGGGAAGGGGAGTTTTAGAAGATTTCTAGTGCCTCCTAATGATCAAACGGGAAACTTGATGCGAAATAGGACAAAACAGGACCCCTCATTTTGGGCCAGTGAGTATTTGGAACTTGGAAAACAAGTTGTGGGCACCCTCACAGAACGGCCATTTTTGCAGCATAGCTTTGAACAAAATGTTGGCCTGCAGCGACCTCTGTTTTTCCTTTTTTCAGAATAACTTATGGGCCCATGGTCCAGAAAATTGGTGTTGGTGAACCAGGGAACCCAGTGGGCATTCAGGAGGGTGCCCAAGGATCTCAGGCTTAATATGGTGCCAGAAAAAGATAAACTTAAGAGTATCCAGACAGCCCTTGTCCAGCAGAGCCTAGAAACCAATGAGAAAACATAACTACTATTCAGAGGTACGTTATACTTAAAGTGCTGGACTGGCAGACCGAGGTTCAAATTCACCTTTAGCTCACTGGGTATCTGTAGAGGGCATAAAGAATGGCCTTGAAGGACAGCGGAAAGAGCCGCTACCAAGCCAACGGTCAGATAAAAGAAACCTGAGTCCGGGGCAGAAGAGTAACCTGAGAAAATGCCTCCCTAGTACACGCGAAGATAAAGGGGGGGGCACATTCAGACCTGCAAGATTCTGTTACCATAGCCCAGTGCTTTCCAAAGTGCCGCCGTTGGCAACACACGTGCACAGCGGCGGCGCGGGGGGGCGCACGGTGGCGGCGGTGTGCACGGTGGGGGCCTCGCTAAAACGCGGAAGCGCTGATGGTGCGCCGCTGCCACCGCCACTTCACGACACACTGTGTGTTGCGACACACTAAAGTGTTGCGACACAGTTTGGAAAGCTATGCCATAGCCATTCTAATAAAAGTAGTTTTAGATCTATACGGCATTGGCCTCTTAGTCTAGTCTACCCTATAAGGCTGACAGTATCTTTAGGTTAATCACGTCCTGTCAGCTCAACCTACTTCACAAGGTTGTCGCTGTGGAGATAAAATTGAAGGAGAGAATACTATACATGCTACCTTGGAAGAGGAAAGGTGAAGGAAAGATAGCGCCAGTGTGGTCTAGTGGTTAAGGCAATGGGCTAGAAACCAGGAGTCTGTGAGTTCTAGTCCTGCCTCAGGCACGAAAGCCAGCTGGGTGACCTGGGGCCAGTCCCTGTCTCTCAGCCCTAGGAAGGAGCCAATGATAAACCAGGAGTCTGTGAGTTCTAGTCCTGCCTTAGGCAGGAAAGCCGGCTGGGTGACCTTGGGCCAGTCCCTCCCTCTCAGCCTCAGGAAGGAGCCAATGGGAAACCAGGAGACTGAGAGTTCTAGTCCCGCCTTAGGCACAAAGCCAGCTGGGTGACCTTGGGCCAGTCCCTGTCTCTCAGCCCTAGGAAGGAGCCAATGGCAAAGCAGGAGACTGTGAGTTCTAGTCCCACCTGAGGCACAAAGCCAGCTGGGTGACCTTGGGCCAGTCCCTGTCTCTCAGCCCTAGGAAGGAGCCAATGGCAAAGCAGGAGACTCAGAGTTCTAGTCCCGCCTTAGGCATGAAAGCCGGCTGGGTGACCTTGGGCCAGTCACACTCTCTCAGCCCAACTCACCTCACAGGGTTGCTGTTGTGGGGAAAATAGGAGGAGGAAGGAGTATTAGGTATGTTCGCCGCCTTGAGTTATTTATAAAATAATAAAGGAGTGACAGAAAATAAATAAATAAATAAAATATACATGTAGCAAAAATACGTTTGCTAGGAATTTAGCCCTGCTGTCTTGGAGATGTCATGAAAGAGAACAGATTCCCAAGAGAGACATCGAAACTCACTTCTTCGTAATGCAGCTGCAACAGTCGACGGAAGCCGTCTTCTGGGGACATCTGATCACCCGGTGGACTTTGGCCCCCTTCCCCAAGAGAGCCACATGAGATGCGATCACTTCTTCCCGGCTGCTCTGGGGAGGACATCTGGAGGTCTGAGAGATTGCAATAGGAAGAGTCTAAAGCGCTGCTGCTAAGTGAGGCGCTGGGGGCCCTGGCCAAGTGGGCTTCTTCGACGGCAGAGGGCTGATACGTGCTGCTCCAGTCATCGTCGTCATCGTCATCCCCATGCAGCAAGGAGCCTGAAACAGTCGGGTCTGCAAAAAATGGCTCCCACAAGTCATTTCCCAACCCCGGCGACTCAGCCGAGGAGGAGCTCTCGTCCGGGAAGAGGGAGGACTCCCATGATTCCTAGAAGCAAAGCAGAAAGGTTGGGATTTTGACCATCTCACGCCTTTCCTTCATGGCCCTTACAAGGAAAGCCGAGCACAAGGCCTTTCTCCACCCAAGGGGCAGACAGAATTTCTCCAGCAGAAGCTGTCGCTTTCCAAAAATCCCCCTTAATGGCCGCAGCAGCTCAGTTACTGACAAGAAGGAGCGACTTCTAAGGTCTTCTCCGGAAACTGAAACTGAACGGACATGATTCTAGAGCATCAAAGACTTCGCAGCAGCGCCCCACCACCACCATTCATGATCGACCCCCGACCTCCAGGAAGACTCTGGCAAAGGTTAACCGCTCTGGGGAAGGCAGCCCCACGCTTGAGGGTCCCGCGGAGGAAAGAGCCCGCCGCCCCTTGAAGCCCACCCCGGAGCCCCACCTCCCGCCCCTCACCTGGGGGCCGCCGTCCTGGGCTCCCAAACGCGAGGCTGAGGCCGCCTTCCGCTGCTTGCTCCGCACGAACTCCTTGAAGGAAAAGGGGTTGGCTCCGCCCCCGGGGCTGCCGGGCGGCCCGACTGGAGAGACTGGGAGAGAAGCAAGGCGGCCGCTGAAACGCGCAGGCGGACCCGGGGGCCCCCTTTTCCTGCCCCGCCCAGGGGCAATTCGGCCCCCGTCAGCTCGGACTGGCAGTTCCATTCCGTCGCGGACGGGGGGAGCTCCTCCCCTCTGAACGGCAAGGGTACTCTGCACGTGCTCAGAAGCACTTTCCTCCTAGGCGCTTCCTGCAGAAAACGGGAGCTGCAAACCACCCCGCCCGCCCGCCGAAGGCCACCGCCAATCCCCGCGGCACACGGGCCTCCTCGGCCTGCGGCGGGGAGTCATGGGCTTTGGAGTCTTCTCAGCTGCGGGAGACGCCGGTCCTCCTCGCCGGGGCCCCCGCTCCCATCAGCCCCGGCCAGCCCACGGCCAGCCCATCGCTCCCCGCCTGGCGAGGAAACCCGAGCTCCAGCAGGCCGGTTTGGGGACGGCGAAGCGAAGCAACCCGAAGGAACGCACCCCCTCGCCCGGCAGAAAACCCTCTGCACGCGCTCAGAGGCAAGGGCCGGCACGCCGCTCTTACCGCCAAGGCGCCCCCAGGGCGGCTCCGCGCTTTCCCCGAGGAGGGCGTCGGGCGGGAGAGCGCCGCCCCCGGCCATGGGACGCAGGAGAGGGCCGCGCGCGCCCGCGCCGCCTTCCCCGCCGCCAGAGGGGCGGACTTCCGGAGGCCGGTGGGCGGGGCCTTGGCGCCGCGGCCTCCGCAGCCAGAGAGCTACTAATCAGGAAGAGGCGCGCGCGGAGGGACAACTTCGGGTTCCCGATCTTAAGAGCAGTTCAGGGCTGGACAGGGCGCGTCTGCAAGGGCCCATAGAGAAGCCTAACCGCACTAGGGCTGAACAGGCCAGGATTAGTTACCCTGGTTAGGCCTAACTCCCAGAATTTCCAGCCAGCATTGAAGATCAACACACCATAGGAACTGGAATGTAAGATCTGTGAGCCAGGGCAAATTGGATGTGGTTATTAGTGAGATGACAAGATTAAATATAGACATCTTGGGTGTCAGTGAACTGAAATGGACTGGAATGGGGCACTTCACATCAGATGACCACCAGATCTACTACTGTGGACAAGAGGACCACAGAAGAAATGGAGTAGCCTTCATAATTAATAGTAAAGTGGCTAAAGCAGTGCTTGGATACAATCCAAAAAACGATAGAATGATCTCAATTCGAATTCAGGGTAAGCCATTTAACATCACAGTGATCCAAATATACGCCCCAACCACAGATGCTGAAGAAGCAGAAGTAGATCAGTTCTATGAGGATCTGCAGCACCTACTGGATAATACACCAAAAAGAGATGTTATTTTCATTACAGGAGACTGGGATGCTAAGGTGGGTAGTCAAACGACACCTGGAATTACAGGCAAGCATGGTCTAGGACAGGGGTCGGCAAACTTTTTTATGCCAGGAGGCATTTTGACCTTTATAAAATTTATAATATCACTTGAGGGCCAGGGGGCGGGGTTTGAGGGTGGGAGCCAATCGCGTGGAAGGGGGTGGGGTATGCAGGCGGGGGCCAATCGCGTGGAAGGGGGCGGGGTTTGTGAGCGGGGGCCAATCGCATTGAAGGGAGCGGGGTTTGCGGGCGGAAGCCAATCGCGCACACTTAGGGTCTGCTGCCGCCATGCCCGCCGCCACGCACACCATGCCGCTGCCGCGCCTTCTGCTGCCGCCATGCCCGCTGCCACGCACACCATGCCGCTCCCGCGCCTGCCCCCGCCACGGCCGCTGCCACGCCTGCTGCTGCCGCCATGCCCGCCGCCACGCGCACCATGCCGCTCCCGCGCCTGCCCCCGCCACGGCCGCTGTCGCGCCTGCCCCCACCACGCCCGCCACTCCTGCCTGGGGAAGAGCCACACTCAAGGGGCCAAAGAACTGCATGTGGCTCGCAAGCCGCGGTTTGCCGACCCCTGGTCTAGGAGAACAAAATGAAGCGGGACATAGGCTGATAGAATTTTGCTAAGACAATTCACTGCATAACAAACACTCTCTTCCAGCAACCTAAAAGACGACTTTATACATGAACTTCACCAAATGGTCGACACCAAAATCAGATTGACTACATCCTTTGCAGCCGAAGGTGGCGGACATCTATACAGTCGGTAAAAATAAGACCTGGAGCTGACTGTAGTTCAGATCACGAACTTCTTATTGCACAATTTAGAATCAGACTAAAGAGAACAGGGAAGACCCACAGATCAGTTAGATATGAGCTCACTAATATTCCTAAGGAATATGCAGTGGAGGTGAAGAATAGATTTAAGGGACTAGATTTAGTAGATAGGGTCCCGGAAGAACTATGGACAGAAGTTCGCAACATTGTTCAGAAGGCGGCAACAAAAAGATCCCAAAGAAAAAGAAAACCAAGAAGGCAAGATGGCTGTCTTCTGAAACACTGGAAGTAGCCCAAGAAAGAAGGAAAGCTAAAGGCAACAGTGATAGGGGGAGATATGCCCAATTAAATGCAAAATTCCAGAGGTTAGCCAGAAGAGATAAGGAATTATTTTTAAACAAGCAATGTGCGGAAGTGGAAGAAGACAATAGAATAGGAAGGACAAGAGACCTCTTCCAGAAAATTAGAAACATTGGAGGTAAATTCCAGGCAAAAATGGGTATGATCAAAAACAAAGATGGTAAGGACCTAACAGAAGCAGAAGAGATCAAGAAAAGGTGGCAAGAATATACGGAAGATCTGTACAGGAAGGATAATAATATCGGGGATAGATTTGACGGTGTGGTCAGTGAGTTAGAACCAGACATCCTGAAGAGTGAGGTTGAATGGGCCTTAAGAAGCATTGCTAATAACAAGGCAGCAGGAGAAAACGGTATCCCAGCTGAACTGTTTAAAATCTTGCAAGATGATGCTGTCAAGGTGATGCATGCCATATGCCAGCAAATTTGGAAAACACAAGAATGGCCATCAGATTGGAAAAAATCAACTTATATCCCCATACCAAAAAAGGGAAACACTAAAGAATGTTCAAACTATTGAACAGTGGCACTTATTTCACATGCCAGTAAGGTAATGCTCAAGATCTTGCAAGGTAGACTCCAGCAATTCATGGAGCGAGAATTGCCAGAAGTACATGCTGGGTTTAGAAAAGGCAGAGGAACTAGAGACCAAATTGCCAATATCCGCTGGATAATGGAGAAAGCCAGGGAGTTTCAGAAAAACATCTATTTTTGTTTTATTGACTATTCTAAAGCCTTTGACTGTGTGGATCATAACAAATTGTGGCAAGTTCTTGGTGGTATGGGGATACCAAGTCAAGAATTTGAACAAACCAAATCGGAATTTGAGATACAACTATGTGAGACAGATGATCATCTAATTGCAAAAATGTATAAATTATTGTTAAAAGGTGAAATGGTAGAGGAACAAGTTAAAGACTGTATGATTAAATGGGCTAAAATATTGGCCATAATATTCAAATGCAACAATGGGAAGATATGTGGACCAAAGGGTTAAAATTTACTTTGTGTTATAATTTAAAAGAAAACTTTTATAAGATGATGTACAGATGGTATATGACCCCACAAAAACTTTCTAAAATGTATGGAAATGTTTCCAACTTATGTTGGAAATGTAAAAAAAAAGAGGGGTCTTTTTACCATATGTGGTGGACATGTGAGATTGCAAAGAAATTTTGGACTCAAATACATGCATTGATGCAAAATATATTACAAATTCGAGTTCCATTTAAACCGGAATTTTTTTTACTTGGAATAATTGATGGACAACCTGGGAAGCAATTTACAAGGATTATGCAATACATGATTACAGCAGCAAGACTTATTTTCGCACAAAATTGGAAAAACCAGATATCGCCTACGATACAAGATTGGATGTTAAAATTGATGGATATGGCAGAGAATGATAAACTGACATGTTTATTAAAAGAAAATCCAAATAATTATTTTCTTAAAGAGTGGAAACCATTAACTGACTATTTACAAGATGCGGGAGGGGCAAAGCTTATATGGGGATTTGAAGATTAATATATATATATATTGATGTAATAGACAAGAAATATTCTTTAATGTTATATATAGACCTAGCATGTAAGATAAAATTTTTAAAATACCATGACCAGATACAAATTGGAAGTTGACCAAATTCTATGTTTCAGCTTTATCTTTTTTTCTTTTTTCCTTTACTACACTTTTTTATCTTTTCTTTTTTCTTGATTTGTATTTCCATTTTCTTTTCTGTTTCAAACTTTTATCTATGTAAAATTAAAATCTAATAAAATTTGTTAAAAAAAAAAAAAGAAAAGGCAGAGGAACTAGAGACCAAATTGCCAATATCCGCTGGATAATGGAGAAAGCCGGGGAGTTTCAGAAAAACATCTATTTTTGTTTTATTGACTATTCTAAAGCCTTTGACTGTGTGGATCATAACAAATTGTGGCAAGTTCTTGGTGGTATGGGGATACCAAGTCATCTTGTCTGCCTCCTGAGGAATCTGTATAACGACCAAGTAGCAACGGTAAGAACAGAGCACGGAACAACGGACTGGTTTAAGATTGGGAAAGGAGTACGGCAGGGCTGTATACTCTCACCCTACCTATTCAACCTGTATGCAGAACACATCATGCGACATGCTTGGCTTGATGAATCCAAGGCTGGAGGTAAAATCGCTGGAAGAAACTTTAACAATCTCAGATATGCAGACGATACCACTTTGATGGCTGTAAGCGAGGAGGAGCTGAGGAGCCTTATGATGAAGGTGAAAGAAGAAAGTGCAAAAGCTGGGTTGCACCTCAAAAAAACCAAGATTATGGCAACCAGCTTGATTGATAACTGGCAAATAGAGGGAGAAAAAGTGGAGGCAGTGACAGACTTTGTATTTCTAGGCGCAAAGATTACTGCAGACGCTGACTGCAGCCAGGAAATCAGAAGACGTCTACTTCTTGGGAGGAGAGCAATGACAAATCTTGATAAAATAGTTAAGAGCAGAGACATCACAATGACAACAAAGGTCCGCATAGTTAAAGCAATGGTATTCCCGTAGGAACCTATGGCTGAGAGAGATGGACCATAAGGAAGGCTGAGCGAAGGAAGATAGATGCTTTTGAACTGTGGTGTTGGAGGAAAATTCTGAGTGCCTTGGACTGCAAGAAGATCAAACCAGTCCATACTCCAGGAAATCAAGCCAGGCTGCTCACTTGAGGGAATGATATTAAAGGCAAAACTGAAGTCCTTTGGCCACATAATGAGAAGACAGGATACCCTGGAGAAGAAGCTGATGCTAGGGAAAGTGGAAGGCAAAAGGAAGAGGGCAAGATGGATGGATGATATTTGGAGGTGACGGACTCAACCGTGGGGGAGCTGGGGGTGGCGACGGCCAACAGGAAGCTCTGGCGTGGGCTGGTCCATGAAGTCACGAAGAGTTGGAAGCGACTGAATGAATAAACAACAATAGCTTTTTCTGCAGGCAAAATGGTGTTGGAAGGAAGTTCTTGGCAACCAGAAAGGTTGTGTGTGTGTGTGTGTATGTGTGTGTGTGTGTGTGCCTATAGTAGCCTCAGAAATTAAATAAAAGTTGGATAGACCTAGCCCCTGACCAAGTCATCAACCACATTGTAAATCACTTTTAGCATGTTGGGGAAAGGGGAAAAGCACTTTAAAATTGGAACAGCTAAAGACAAATTTAGCCTGCTGCCTCATTGGAGCTGTGGGCGAGTTGAAGATCAGGTTGTGAGGACAAAATTGCTAAAATTGGTTAGCAAGACATCTTTGTGCTATGATTCGTGGGATGTGAGGATGAGCTATTGGAAAAGAGCATGATTTTCCTGGGGAACTCTTAGCTTTGCGCAATCCTAGTTCTGTTCCTTTGTTTCTCTGCACCCACTAGGACAGGGCTTTCCAAAGTGCCGCCGGCGGTGGCGCAGGGGGGGCGCATGTGCACGGCAGTGGCGCGGGGGGGCGTGCGGCGGCACGCGCGGGGGGGCGTGCGGCGGCACGCGCGTGCACGGCGGCAGCGGCAGCAGCCTCCGCTAAAACGCGGAAGCCGCACCGCGGCCACCGTGCACGCGCGCGCCGCCGCTTCCGGGTGGTGTGGCGACACACCACACTGTGTGTGGCGACACACTTTTGTGTCGCGACACACAGTTTGGAAAGCTCTGCACTAGGAGGTGGCAACTTGGCAAGCAAGCAGGCCTGGCTTATCCTCTAGCTTTGTAGTTTGGAGCGTGGTGAAAAAAATCTCACCCAAAAAGCTTAGAGAAAAATCTCACCCAAAAATGCTAGTTGAAAATCAGTAGATTGTTCTCCCCCCATCTTTTTTTCCTCCCCTGAGTCGGTACTTTTCTGAGGCCTTTTGAATGCTTCTTCCCTCAATTCCCAATAGGCTGACGCAGGCTTGCCGTAAGGGGCACGTTAGATCTTTTATTTGATTTTGGTGCTACCCGACTCAAGTGATTCTGGGTTGCTCCCAATATAAAACAAAATAACAAATAAATTCAATAAGTAGCATTGTGGCAGTCTCGACAACATCAACACATATGGAAAAAAATCATCTCTGATTAAGTAAATGACATCATGTGTATCTGTTAGAATGTGAATATATTTGCATACATAAAATATATAAAAATAGTGTTGTATTTGAGTTAAAATAGTTCATCTATTTATATTACGCTTTTTAAAAAGTTCTAGAATAAATGCATAGCATGCAGACTAAGCCTTAAATTTAATAGAAATGAATGAGCCTCAAGGTAATAAAGATAAATCTAGAGCAGAGCTTTCCAAACTTTTCATGTTGGTGACACACTTTTTAGACATGCATCATTTCGCGACACACTCTTACAGCAGGGCACAAGGCAGGCACTTGGACCTGTGTGGAATCCTGGCAGGGCAGGTTTGGAGGCAGCCAGGCACAAGGCAGGCACTAGGACCTGGGTGGAAGCCAGGAGGCAGCAGCAACACACCCAGACACTGCAGCCGACACACTAACATGTCCCGACACACAGTTTGGAAAGCTCTGATCTAGAGATTTTAGTGGTATGAATATTTTGTGGTAACAATAACAAAAAATGATGTAGATGATAACCCAATCAGAGTCCATTTAGGTTGCTGTTATAATGGAAATTGCCAGAAAATACATAATTTTTGGAAGATGTTAATCGTGTAGAACAATTATTTTATTGATTTGATTTCAGGTTGTTTTTGGCTTGGCCTCCTGCAGAGCTGGAGGGGAGAAGGGGTGGGGGGTGGGGGTGGGGACAGGTGGAGGTTCCCCAGAACCACTGGGGGGGGGGGTGGCTGGAGGAGACAGTAAGCTCCCCCACCCTCTCGCAGGCTGATTGCTGACATCCCTGGACTAGTTCAGACTGGTGGGTTTTCGCCTCTCCCAGGAGACGTGAGTCATCATCTTCTGCAGGTGGGATGAATTTGGCTCTGTCCTGTGGGATGGTGCTAATTAGCTCACACCTGCCACAATGGGGCCGTGCTCGGGAACGCTCGGGCTGGGGGGGGGGGCTGGCAGCCTGGGGCAGGGGTGCCACAGGAGTGGGCAGCCTGTTTGCTGGAGTCAACCAGCCCTTGCCCCCTCTGTTCCCCTTCGGTAAGCAGGAGCAGCCTCCCTCACCGGCAGTCTCCAAGCGCCTCCATTGGAGCAGGCAGGGCCGGCCCCGCCCGAGCCGCCTTTTTCGGCAGACTTGCAGGATTTGGGTAGCTTCCCTTGGCAGCCTGGCCGCAGAGGGCATTTGCAGTGGGGGTTGGATGTAAGGAGAGCCCTGCCCAGCCCCAGCAGGGAGGCAGGCGCAGCTCTGAGCACTTCGCCCACCTTGGGAAAACTGTGGTGAAAAACGGCGCATTTCTTCTCTGCTCTCGAGGTTAGCCCGGCAGAGGAAAGGCCAGGACGGCCTGCTGAGGCAGCGCATGGAGCGTGAGTGGAAGATGGTTGTCGTTGCACAGAAGCTCCAGACCCGGAAGGATCTCTTGGTGAGGAGACCCCTTTGCTGCAGCTGCAGCACGTGGCCGCTGGTCTGCCCTGGAGCAGGGCTTGCTCTCTCGGGAGGCAACGGGAACAGGAATCCTCCTTTCCTTTGGGGAGTTTTGTTCTTCGGGGATGTACATGGCCGCCAGCTCAGAACGACCGGTGGGCTTTTCCTGTGGGGAAGCAGGTGGCTGATGGGGCCACGGGGCTGGGCTTGGAAGGGTGTGTTGCCTGAGGAAACTGAGTGAAGTGGAGGAAGGAGACCGTGAATCAGCCGGCAATCTACAGGTTCCAGTTCAGACGGAAGCGCTGACCTTCCTGTTCCGTGAAGAAGGGTCTCCTCCCGTTGATTGCGCTGGGAACCCCTGCCTGCAGACGTCCTCCCTTTTCTCTGCCTTGGCTTTCTCTTAGCGTACTTTTTCAATAAACCCAGCAAGAGCTGCTGCGATTGCATTGCCACCCTTTCCACACTGCCCCCTTCCGGGAGTCGTCTTTGGAGTGTGGCTGACCACAGAGCCTGAATGCTCCTTCCCCTTCCCCAGGCAGAAGGACCGGGGAGAGGAGAGCCTGGTCCTCGGCCAGGTGGGGCGGGAGGGGCAGGCGAGGGCCTGGGGCAACCTGCCTCTTGCGTTCCAGAAGGGTTCCGCAGGCTGGGAGTAGCTGGGCCGGGCCGGGCCGGGCCGGGCGTTGGCCTGGCAAAGGCAGCCTCCCGCCCGGCTTAGGTTTAGCACATCTCCTGGGGAAAAGGGCCGTGCAGACGTGGGGCGATAAAATGTGCATTCCAGGGTTGCGATGCAAGTATAAAAGGTGGAGCTCGCATGGCACTTTTGCATGTCCTGTAATTTGGTATTGTGCCCCTGCTTACATTCCCTGGAGGCTTCTGCGCAAGAGAGGGGAGTTGCTCGGGCCAGAATGCCCCTGCTTAGAATTGGATAGGCGTGCCCTTCAGTGGCAAGGTGGGCGGTGCAGAAAGCTGGGCAACATTTGTGAATGGGTGCCCAGCAGGGGGCAGTGCTGTTCCACAGAAGGCTGGGCTGCCGGCTTGCTGGTGTCTGTCGGACTTCAGCTCTAACCAGGACAGAGGCTTGAGGGCCAGATGGGCCTGCTTGGGCTCCCCCAGCAGACACACTGGGGCTGGACCTACTACCTACTACCTTTCCTCCTGACCGTCCCTAAAAGGTAAAGGCCGTGTTAATGGGAGACACTGAACAATGCTCCACTTGCTTTGTTGCAATGGGCCGGGTAAAAAAGTGGCGGCAAATCTGTGGTTCGTGGTATCGTGCCAGCCCTCCAGGGTAGGTGAGCAACCAAGAGAGGGTTTTATGTGAACGGAGAGGCAGAATTTTGGCTGATATTTCTATTTTCGTGCGGCTTCCTCCCTCTTTGTCTATGAAGGTTCTCAGTCATCCAGGTGGAATTGTCTGTAGCTTGAATCGTGTCAACTGGATTTCTATTTTCTCAGTGGGAACATTTCGCTCCTTATCCAAGGAGCTTCTTCAGTCTGAGCAAAGTTGGTAAGGGAATCCTAAATATGTTTCTAGGTAGCTGTGTGACCTTACACCTGGGGTCATGGTTATATTGAGATGTTATTTTAAGTCCTTTTATCATCTAAAGGAGGATCGTTAAGATCACCATGCTGCTGTTGAGCTTGCGAAATGGTCTTAATCTTCCTAGGCACAGAAGACGAAGCAGGGAGGAAAATAGGGGAAAGATTGTGCCTGAGGTCCCCACCTCTATTCAAGGGAAGGATTTTCCAAGTTGGCATAAATGGATTCCTTGACCCCTCTCTCAAACCACCTATCTTCTCTGTCTAAAATGTGAACATTAATGTCCTCAAATGAGTGTCCTTTTTCCTTTAGATGAAGGTAAACTGCTGACTCTGGTCCTGTGGTGTTACTCCTCCATCGGTGCTTCCGCGTTTTAGCGGAGGACTGCGGACCGCTGCCACCACCATGCACGCCCCCGCCCGCACCGGGTTTTCCCGCAGCGACACATGAAAATCCGAAGGCGCCGCAGCCGCGGCGGCGCGCAAAGACCGAAAGCGGCAGCAGCGCTTCCGGGTTTTTGCACGCTGCCGCGGCGGCGGAACTTCCGGATTTTCCCGCGGCGACACACCAAGGGCGGTTGGTGTGTCGCCGCTGGAAAACTTTGGAAAGCCCTGCTTTACACAAATCTAGGATACAGCTGGGATTGGATAAGGCAGAGCGTTCTGATCACATTGGATATGATAGAGCTGAGAAAAGAACAGAAGGCCAAATGGTCACGGACTAACGAAGAAAAAAGGTGGTGGGAAATACGGTCTGGGCAGCGGGTGGCAGAAATCCTTTTCCGAGCCCGGAACCGTCGCTCAGCGCGAAAATCCGAAGGGGCGGCCGGGCAAGCAAGCAAAAACGCCGCTGGCCGGGGAGGGGAGAGTCCTCTGCTTTGACGGGGCTGCTCCTCCGGACAGGGTCCGATTCCGAGCGGCCGGAGGCGGCGCGAGCTCCCTCCCTGGGCTCGGGGGAGAGAGCCGCGGGGGCTGCGGGGCTGCCACTGCCCGCCTGGCCTCTCCCAGGCATGAGCGCGGGCGGCTCCCGGGAGAAATGGAGCGGCGCCCGCCCCGAGGGCTGGAGGCCCTGCAACCGCCGGCGCAGGGCCGCAACTGGGGGGGGGGGGGCAAGCGGGGCATGTGCCCTGGGTGCCGCGCTGGGTGGGGGGGCGCCAAAATGAAAAAATAGTATTTGACAGTCCAGCGCAAGTTCTTTCTCCCCCTCCCCCTCCTCGCTGGCGGTTCCGCGGCTGCAATCAGAGAGGCGATGCTGAACGCGTTGGCCTTGGGGGACAGGGGGCTCGCCTCGTCCATGGGGCCGGGGGAAGCGGGAAACCCACCCGCCGGAGCTCTCCAAGCCCAGCTCAGAGCTCCATGGGCGGCTGGCTCGGACGGCCGAAGCGAGTGGCGAGGAAAGGGAAGCAGCAGCGGAAGCTTCCAACGCGGCTCTCCCCCCCCCACCCCAGGGCCCTCCCCTCCCCTCCCCTCCCTGCTCCCTCCAAACAGCTGGCGGAGAGCACCGCCGAGCGCGCTTCCGCCCTGCCCCGTCCCGTGGGTATACAAATACTATTTTGTCATTTTGGCACCCCCCCAGCGCTGCGCCCGGGGCAGATGCCCCACTTGCCCCCCCCCTGTTTGCTCCGAATTAAGCCCTGCTGGTGCGCAGGGAGGCCGGGCCCTTTCTCTTCCCATCCCAGGAGACGAGGGTGTGCAGAAGTAAAGCTGAATACTCGCCCCGCTTTCCAAACCTTGCAGATTTTTATTTCCCCATTTCCAGCTCTGGGACCCCGGCTCCCCTCTTACCTCCCCACACCCCCGTTTCCCCCAGCCGCCCTCCATTGATTTCGTCCCCTTCCTTGCAAGATACGGAAAGGGCCACCTTTCCACGACCCCCCCCAACCCATGGTGGGGGGCGGAATCCATGTTTGACCCGGGTGACACGGACCCCAGGTGCGGGCCTGCATCTGGCAGCCCTCGGGAGTCTTGCGTCTCAGATATACTCAGCCCCGGGTGTGGGGCGTGCGACCGGCCTTCCTGCCGAGGATGTGGGGCACCGGCTCACCCCAGACTGGAGCTTCACAACAACCTGCCCAGGTAGGCCAGAGGAAGGCTTAATACACATCAAACAGTCTCTGCAACCGCCCTAGATTTTTATTTTATTTATTTATTTATTTGTCCAACTTCTATCACCGCCCATCTCCCCCCACAAAGGGGACTCTATACACATCAAACACTCTCTGGCACCGCCCCTGAGGAGCTTTGTGGGAAATGGCGCGCGGGAGAGCCCGCTCCCACTTCCGGAATCCGTCCGACCCACGGAGCCAGGGACCCCGGAGGAGGGGAGGACCCCGAGGTGGGAGGGGAGGGGCGCTCCTGGCAGCGACGTCACTCTCTCCCGCGGGCGGCGGCGATTGGCGGAAGGACCCCTGGGGCGGTCCCTGGGGAGGAAGAGGAGGGGCTTCCAAAGAAAGGGCGCGAATGGTAGTCCTGTTCTTATTCCCGGAATCTGTCCGGCGAGGGAAAAAGCTTCGTGTTTCGGTGGCGGAGGGGCCCGGATGCAGGTAGGGCGCGGGGGTGCTGGGAGTCGCGGGGACGCCGAGTAGCCCGAGGCCCGGTCTGACAGTCCCGGCGCTGAGGGCGGAGGCCGGGTCTGTTGGCTGCCTGCCTGAAGGGCCATGAAGGGATCTTCGTGGTTTGCCGGCGGGGGTGCCCGGATGCAGGTACGGCGCGGGTGGTGCTGGGAGTCGCAGTCCGGGGCGGCGCTGCGGGCCACGAGAGGGAGGGAGGCCGGGGAGCCCGAGGGCCGGTCTGGCAGTCCCGGCACTGAGGGGGAGGCCGGGGTCTGCCGCCTGCCTGCCTCCCTGTCTGAAAGGGGCCGTGAGGGGGCGGAGGTTTCGGCCTTCCCCCGTCGGGACTCGGACTCCTCAGGGAAGGGAACGGAGGCCTCGCACCGCCTCTCCTCCTCCCCCCTTTGCTCCTTTCGCCCTTCAGGAGGACGGCCGAGTCCGGTGGAGGAAGAAGACGAAGCCGAGAGGAGGGAGCCCGCAGAGGAGCCTCCCGGTCCGGGGCGCGGCGGGAAAGTCGCGGAGGCTGCGAGGCTGCCGAAGGGTCGCCCAACGAGATGACCCGGAGCAAAGAGGGACCCCGTGAAAGGAGGGTGCCCGGGAAGAGGTGTGGGAAGGTGGAGAGCGTCAGAATATGCAGAAGAAATCACCCAGGAGAAAAACCCTATAAATGCCTGGAGTGCGGAAAAAGTTGGAGTCGGATAGGACATCTCAGGATACATCAAAGAATTCACACGGGAGAAAAACCATATAAATGCCTGGAGTGTGGAAAGAGTTTCAGTCAGAAGAGAAGCCTTAATACACATCAAAGTATCCATTCAGGGGAGAAACCTTATCAATGCCTGGAGTGTGGAAAAAGTTTCAGTCTGAGGGGAAGTCTTTATAGACATCAAATAATCCATTCAGGAGAAAAACCCTATAAATGCCTGGAGTGTGGAAAGAGTTTAAGTCAGATAGGATATCTCAGGATACATCAAAGAATCCACAGGGGAGAAAAACTGTATAAATGCCTGGAGTGTGGAAGGAACTTCAGTGAGAGGGGAAGTCTTTATAGACATCAAAGGATCCATTCAGGAGAGAAACCGTATAAATGTCTGGAGTGTGGAAAGAGTTTCAATCAGAGGGGAAGCCTTTATATACATCAAAGAATCCATTCAGGAGAGAAACCCTATAAGTGCCTGGAGTGCGAAAAGAGCTTTACCAATGGTGGATCCCTCCGTAAACATCAGAGAATCCACACAGGAGAAAAACCCTATAAATGCCTGGAGTGTGGAAAAAGCTTCATTGGAAGTCAACATCTCAAGGAACATCAAACAATCCACACAGGAGAAAAACCCTATAAATGCCTGGAGTGTGGAAAGAGCTTCAGTCACAGGGAAAACCTTTATAGACATCGAACAATCCATTCAGGAGAGAAACCGTATAAATGTCAGGAGTGTGCAAAAAGTTTCAGTCTGAGGGAAAGCCTTCATACACATCAAAGAATCCACACAGGAGAAAAACCCTATAAATGTATAGAGTGTGGAAAAAGTTTCACTCAGTTAGGACAATTCAGTCAACATCAAAAAATTCACACGGGAGAGAGACCCTATAAATGCCTGGAGTGTGAAAAAAGTTTCACTCAGAGAGGACATCTCAGGATACATCACAGAATTCACACGGGAGAAAAACCGTATAAATGCCTGGAGTGTGAAAAAAGTTTCTGTCAGAGAGGACATCTCAGGATACATCACAGAATTCACACGGGAGAAAAACCACATAAATGCCTGGAGTGTGGAAAAAGTTTCAGTCAGAGAGGACATCTCAAGAAACATCAAAGAGTTCACACAGGAGAAAAACCCTATAAATGCCTGGAGTGTGGAAGGAGCTTCAGTCACAGGGGAAGCCTTTATACACATCAAAGAATCCATTCAGGAGACAAACCCTATAAGTGTACAGAGTGTGAAAAGTCCTTCAGAAGAGATGGAAATCTCCAAAACCATATTAGAATCCACAGAGGAGAGAAACCAGAGAAATGGATAGAGCGTGGCTGAAATGCTTCAGTACCAGCAAAATCAGTGCAGACCTGGATGAAATGCACAAGGGTTTCTCAAGGGCTAAGAAAGTCATTGAGGATTTACACACAGACACTAATTACAATCCAGTAAGGCACAGGTGTGGATACTTACCATTCATTGCCATCTCAACCTGTGTAGTCAACTTGAGCCTATACTGTGTTATCAGCCCAAACATTAAAGGGTATGGAAACTCCTGAACAGGATCCTTTTTCTACTTCCTTTATTGCTATGGTTTGTTTAATGATTGTGCTATTCTGTGAAGCCTAATAGTTCATTTTGAATCACAATACAAATAAAACTCATGTGTTCTGCCTGATCACTCATGTTTTCTTTTAAAATAGTCCTCATCTTACAAATCCTGCAAGGGTTCTATAAACTTATGAGCTCAACTGTATTCAGTTCCACATACTAATATCATCACAATGTGGTTGTGCGCTGTAAAGCATGTGGGCCATAACCTTTGCCTCGCACAACTTCAGTGCTGCAGGAATACATTCCTTGCCTTCGGCGTTAAAGAGCTCCTCCGTGCTGATTGTTTCATATAATCTCTATGGTCGCCCCCATTTCAATTTCAGTTTCAACTTACTTCCCAGCAATTTTGGATTTTGGAGGAAAAAGTAAAGAGGTACCTATAGTTTTTGGAATTTCCTGAGAAGCCAAAGTAAAACTCATACCTATTTGCTTAAATGGATTTTTTTAAGGACTGCGTTTAACTGCTAAACTGAAAATGTAATGCTTGTTGTGACTTTGCTTGGAAATGGAAGCTAATCTTTATTAAACAGAACTTTTTGCTTGGGTTGGATCCTAGCAGTAATGAATTTCCTATATGGTCTGTGTTTAAGTTGCTTTTAAAAGATTTAGAATCAGGATCCTCACAGTAGGTCTCAGTTAACAATATAAACCTTTTATAAATGCACAGAGTGTGAAAAGTCCTTCAGAAGACATGGGAATCTCCAAAACCATATTAGAATCCAGGGAGGAGAGAGACCATAGAAATGGATAGAGCGTGGCTGGTATGTTCAGTAACCAGCAAAATCAGTGCAGACCTGGATGAAATGCAGAAGGGTTTCTCAAGGGCTAAGAAAGTCATTGACTAGTTACACACAGACACTAATAACCATCTAATAAAGATAAATCAAATAAGGCACAGGTGTGGATACTTACCCTTCACTGCCATTTCAACCTGTGTGTGTCAACTTGTGTGAGTTTATGTTGAGTTGCTGACGAGCTCCAGGCCACGCTGCAAGCTCTGCTTTTGAGCACTCAAGCTCAGCTCCCAAGCCAAGCTCCAGGCAGGAATCCCACTGGGCTATGCTGCTTACTGTAGCCGGTGGTCCTGGCAGTTCTCGGATAGTCCTCGTGCCTGTAATAGCTGCCAATCGCCAGACTCGCTTCCTCGCCTGCTGCTGTTTTCCATTTCCTTGTCTCCTACACACCCACACACTGTCTCAGCGTTTGCTTTTCTTTTAAGCTAAGGTAGGCTGAGGCTCTGGAGGTCGGCACATCCCTGAAAATGCCAGGGTGTGGTTCAATTAGCCAGACAGCTGGAACGCCGGTATGGATGCTCGTGAGTAACTCGAGTGAATGAATGAATGCCTGCGGGAGGCTACCTCGCAGGTTCCTGGGGCTGTAAACTTTTAAAGTCCTTTGAGAAAAACAGTAGCTATGCTGAGCCTTGGGGAAGTGGGATGGGAAGCGTTTCTGCCTGGCTGCAGCTGCTTTTCCCAAACATTCAAGGGAATGCCAACTTCTCAACAGGACCAGTTTACTATCTCCTTTATTGCTATGGTTAAAAAGACCAGAGTTTTCAAAGTACCATACAAGCAGGGAAGCCAGGAAAATAAAATCCAAATCAATTCCCCAGGGTAATGGCAACAAACTGGGTCTAACACATAGCTTTCCAAACTGTGTCACGACACTTTAGTGCAGAGCTTTCCAAACTGTGTGTCGGGACACGTTACTGTGTCGGCTGTAGTGTCTGGGTGTGTCTCGGTTGCTGCTGCCTCCAAGCCCTGCCAGGATTCCGCGCAGGTCCTAGTGCCTGCCTTGTGCCTTGCTGCCTCCAAACCTGCTGTGATTCCGTGCAGGTCCTAGTGCCTGCTGTAAGAGTGTGTCGCGAAAATGTCTAAAAAGTGTCACCAACATGAAAAGTTTGGAAAGCTCTGCTTTAGTGTGTCGTAACAGTGTGTCGCGAAGCAGCGGTGACTGTGCATGGCGGCAGCGGTGCACCAGCGCTTCCACGTTTTAGCAAGGCCGCCACCGTGCACGCCACCCCCCCGTGTCACCACCACTGCCGCAGTTGGTGTGGCGGCAGTTTGGAAAGCACTGGTCTAACACCACAGACCTTGATTAAACTGAGGAACGTAAACTTCAACTGTCCAAGATAGCAAAAGAAAATGACTCCTCCCTGCCTTCAGGGAAACTAGATTAAAAGAGGGTTACAACCTGGCTAAAAAGATCAGAGGCTGCAGGCACACACCCCTTATTTTAACTTAAAATCCCATTAATTGGCTACTGTGTGAGGGTCTCCCTGCAAGTATCTTGCTTTGGTGATGGCTGCAGTAGCTGTAATTATGGGCCCAAGTCTCCCCTGGCTAACAGAAACCTCCCATCTTGGCTCTGGATGTTTGGTTCCCAGTCCCTCCTCCCCAGCACCTTTACAGCCAGCATCAGACTGCACCTGAGAAAAAAGTGCACCAAGGACCATATTTCTAAACAAGAGATTTGCACACACATCCACTGATTGCCATCCTCAATTCAGATTCCAAAGTCAGCTGTCAATTTGGCACGGGACATGGGCTTGCAGTGGCAGAGGCTTTTCTCCAGGGTGAGAAAGTGCAGAAAGCAGCCAGCGCCCCCAGGAACGTGCTGAGCGCCATGGCGCAGATCTTCAGCTGGCGGCATCCGGAAGTCCACCCCTTCAGGGCGTCTCGCCCCGGCTTCTTAACTGAAGCTGGGCCTTTGCTGCTGATCTGGAGGTTGGTCTTTTGCTCGATCTTCCTCGGCCGAAGCCAGGTCCACTCTCCCCTCGTCCATTCACTTGGCTTGGACACGCTGGATGAGGCTGAAGAAGTCCTCGTTGGGCACGGTGGGGCCATGGGGAATGGAGTCGGGCAGGGCACAGCGCTGGCCGTCAAGGCGGGAGGACTGCAGAGGAGCAAAGGAAAAGGCCACGTGCATGTCTAAGGGAGGTCAACCAAACGAAGACAAAGGGAAGTCAAGAAGAACAAACAAAGTCTTCTGTGTTGGAAATATGGGGTTTCAACCAAGCCTGTCTCACACAAACAAGGGAGGGGCGGCTCTGCTGCAACCTAGCTTTGCTTCTTGGTGTGGGAGGGGCTTGAATTCCGGTTTCCTCTTTCTTTCCTTTTTCTCTCCTCGGAAGTCCATGAGGGAAGGAGGTTTTAACCTTCTCTCTCCTCGTGGCTCATACTTGCACCCAGCAAATCCGCCAAAAGCGGGTTTGGTCAGAACAACTTGCTTGTACGCATGGGACCATTTGACTTCTGTGGGAGGCAGTGAGAATCCTGCGCACTGCCCTGGGCGTCTTGGAGATACCAGGATGGGTGTAACCTAATTTAGAGAACTACCAATTTGACCTGGTGAAGATCTCTTCAGTGAGAGGCAGGCAGTGGGACCGATACGCTCCGAGATAAGTCCCCACAAAGGGAAAAGGATGGTCCCCTCCTGCTTGGCTCTCCAAGAGGAGGACATGGTGCCCCGCCTGCGCTTAGTCCCTGGTGCTTCTGGACTGGCATCGTTGCCCATTACGTTCCTCCACAGGCTGAGCGGAGAGGTGCCCAATGCTAGAAAAAATTTAGCCACCAGGTCTCGTGAACTGGACCGGACTGCACTGAACAGCTATGTAACTTGCTAATTGCAAGTAGATAAATGGGTACCACCTTAAGTGGGAGAATTTGCTGGCGTCCTGTCGGGGGTCGCCTCTGGAGCGAAGACGACCTCGTGAATGGCGGCAGAGACGGAGACGACGGATCCCGAACAGCAATATCCAGGACGTCAGCAGCCGACTCTGAAGCAAAGTATTCTGGGACATGTAGTCCAATACCCACGGAAAAAGAGTTGGTTCCCTTACCCTTCCCTGAGCGCGCGGTAAAAACGTTAATATATGAATGTATGTATAAATATATGAATTGCAATGTTGTAAGCCGCCTAGAGTCCTCTGATAGGGAGGGGATAGGCGGGGTATAAATACGATAAAAATAAATAAATAAACTCCCTGGATAATTCCTCTCTCTCCAAGATTAATTCGATTAATTAATTTTAAGATGTTTTGGGAGGACAACACTAATAAAGATTAAGAGGTCTAAGCAGTTGTTGATCATGATTGGGGTGTTGATGATCACCCATTAACTCAGATGAGGAGATGATGGAAAAGAAAATGAGTCTCTTTCTCCAACATGAATGTGTTCGGCTCATCTCAGATTGAGGCATCTGGCTGCTTAGTCCAAGCATGTAAATTAATTAGTCATGGTATGTACTACAACATCTTCAGAATTGGCCCAGGTATGAGCAAAGGCCAGCAGGAATGGTACGCAATTTCTACAGATAGACCTGGAACCAGCAAAATCCATTCTCCCCTGGTCCTAGACCAGAGCTTTCCAAACTGTGTATCGCAACACAAAAGTGTGTTGCCTGCGGGGCCGATGTGTCGCGTCAAAACCCGGAAGCGCTGATGGCATGCCATCAGCGCTTCCGGGTTTTCCCACGGCAACACAGCAACAGCGGCATGCAAAAATCCGAAAGCGCTGCAGCCATGGCTGCGCGCAAAAAGTGAAAGCGGCAGCAGCGCTTCCGGGTTTTTGCGCGCTGCCGCAATGGCAGCACTTCCGGGTTTTCCCGCGGCGACACGAACGGCGGTTGGTGTGTCGCCGCGGGAAAACTTTGGAAAGCCCTGTCCTACACACACATTGGTTTCTCCCATTATGCTAAGCCATGGCTTGTCTGAACTATGGCTTGTTGAACTAGCCATAATGGTGGGCTTGTTTATTTTATTATGGCATTTATAGCCTGCTTTGTTGAAGGGGGCATACGTCGGGGTGTCTCTCTCTCCCCTCATTTTATCTCCATCGCAACAAGCCCGCAAGGTAGATTTGGCTGCAAGAAAGCGAGTGGCTCCGAATCCCCCAATGAACTCTGTGGCTAAATGATGGCTTGAACCCAGACCTTCCCACCAAGGCCAAAACGTTAACCCTTGAAGGGTTCTATGCTCACCCAGGGAACATGAAGGCACAGTGCAACGGGCCGTCAGTATTGTGAGGTTTGGCAGAGGTGGAATCCCCCCCCCTTATAAGAATTTCACAGCAGGTGGAGGAAGGGTGGGAGAGCCCCAACAAGCCACAAACCAACCTGGCACTTCATGAGTATGCTGAAGAAATCGTCGCCAGGCTCCTCGGCCTCGCTGTCCATGCGAAGGTGGCCCAGGTTGCTGGGCGTGATGCGGAGGCCGGGCAAATTCGACAGATCGACAGATCACTTGTGGTTCTCCTGTGCCGACTTTATTTATTTTATTTATTTATTTATTTAGAAAATATCTCAGGAACCACCCACCCACCCACTTTTGAAAATTGGCTAGTGTGTCATGGAGGCCTACATTCTCAAATCCTCAATCCCTGCCACTTCCCCTTTTTACTCTCTTCAAGCAACTTGGAGAAAGGTGGGTTCAGATGCTGCCATTCTCCCTCCACGGAGATCTCCCTCCTGGGGAGCCTATCCAAGGCGCCATTGTACTGATCAGCAACCTGATCTCCGCTTGCCCGGCCGTCTCCCCCCCCACCCCCCCAGTACTGACGGACTGCTCTGGGTCACGTGCCTGGGAGCATCTCTTCCTCCACAGCTGTGTGCCTCGACCCCAGTCCAGAGGTTCAGCGTTGGCGTCCTTCCTTCAGGCCCAGGAGGAGGGTGTTTGGGTCCTTCCCCTTTCCTTTTCCTCCCTTATGTCTTGCGGAGGGTCTCCTGCTTCCTTTGACCAGGCAGCCTGGAAGGAGCTGGAACTGTGGAGCTGGAATCCCAGTAGGTCAGCCCAGTCGTTTCCTGGAAGCTCCTGCTCAGGGTGGTGGACCCGGATTCATGGGCTAAGGAGGGACTTTTCCTCGGGCGTCCGGGGGAGAACGAGAGCGGCTCTGCCTGAGCCGACCTCTGCCGAAATGGGCTCTTTCCTCAAATAATCCACCATCAATAATTGGCGCTATAATAATAATAATACCAACAACAATTTTCCACCCCGGGGAACCTCCATCCGTGCTGCAGTGCCAGCAGCCGCCAGGAGGGGGCAGCAAAGGACAAGGCTTTGTGCCATTTGGCAGCCCTCGGGAGTCTTGCGCCTCAGAGATGCTCAGCCCCGGGTGTGGGGCGTGCGACCGGCCTTCCTGCCGAGGATGTGGGGCACCGGCTCTCCCCAGACTGGAGCTTCACAACAACCTGCCCAGGTAGTCCAGAGGAAGGCTTCATACACATCAAACACTCTCTGGCACCGCCCCTGAGGAGATTTGTCGCCGGGAGAGCCCGCCCCCACTTCCGGAATCCGTCCGACCCACGGAGCCAGGGACCCCGGAGGAGGGGAGGATCCCGAGGTGGGAGGGGAGGGGCGCTCCTGGCAGCGACGTCACTCTCGCCCGCGGACGGCGGCGATTGGCGGAAGGATCCCTGGGGCGGTCCCTGGGGAGGAAGAGGAGGGGTTTCCAAAGAAAGGGCGCGAAGGGAAGTCTTTTTCTCATTCCTGGAATCTCTTCTGCAAGGAAGGAGCTTCGTGGTTCGGCGGCGGGGGTGCCCGGATGCAGGTAGAGCGCTGGGGGTGCTGGGAGTCGCAGTCCGGGGTGGCGCTGCGGGCCAGGAGAGGGAGGGAGGCCGGGGAGCCCGAGGGCCGTTCTGGCAGTCCCGGCGCTGAGGGGGAGGCCGGGGTCCGCCGCCTGCCTGCCTGCCTGCCTGCCTGCCTGCCTGCCTGCCAGAAAGGGGCCGGAGGCTTCGGCCTTCCCCCGTTGGGCCTCGGACTCCCCTCAGGGAAGGGGACAGAGGCCTCGCACCGCCTCTCCTCCCCCCCCCCCCTTGCTCCTCTCGCCCTTCAGGAGGACGGCCGAGTCCGGCGGAGGAAGCAGGCGAAGCCGAGCGGAGAGGAGCCGGCCCGGTTGTTGGCGCAGCTGCCCTGAGGTGGCGGGAAAGGCGCGGAGGCTGCGGGGCTGCCGACGGTTCGCCCAACGAGATGAACCGGAGCGAAGAGGGACCCCATGAAAGGAGGGTGCCCAGGAAGAGATGCGGGATGGAGGAGAGCGACGGAATACGCGAGAAAAATCTCCCAGAAGACAAACCCTATAAGTGCCTGGAGTGTGGAAAATCCTTCAGAACGAACGGAAGTCTTAGATATCATCAAAAAATCCACATGGAAGAAAAACCCTATAAATGCCTGGAGTGTGGAAAGAGTTTCAGTCAGAGAGGACATCTCAGGATACATCAGAGAATTCACACGGGAGAAAAACCATATAAATGCCTGGAGTGTGGAAGGAGCTTCAGTGTGAAGGGAAGCCTTTATAGACATCAAGGAATCCATTCAGGAGAGAAACCCTATAAATGCCTGGAGTGTGGAAAGAACTTTAGTGTTGGTGAAAGCCTCAATCAACCTCTAAGAATCCACATGGGAGAAAAACTGTATAAATGCCTGGAGTGTGGAAGGAGCTTCAGTCTGAGTGGAAACCTTAATAAACATCAAAGAATCCATTCAGGAGAGAAACCCTATAAATGCCTTGAGTGTGGAAAGAGCTTTTCTGATGGATGGCACCTCAGTCATCATCAAAAAATTCAGCCCCGGGTGTGGAGCATGCGACCGGCCTTCCTGCCGAGGATGTGGAACAGTCGAGGACTGTCTGTATATATTATAGGATTAAAATGCCAATTATAAGTAAATGGAATGCTTTGTTCTAATTTGTGGGAAATAATCAGAGTGTGATCTGATATGAGCATTGGTGCAGCGTTAACTACTTGTAGAAAATTAGAAAAAGTTTTAGATATCCATATATAGTCTATCCTGCAATGCGATTTATGTCTACCTGAATAAAATGTATGTATTTTTGTTGCACAGTACATAATTCTCTGCTATCTATGAGTCCAAGACTGTGCATTAAGTTTTGAAATCTGTTGTGCATTCCAATCTGGGGCTTTAATGCATCCGTATTGAAGTCCCTTGTTATTATAAAATTATCTGGATTACGTTTTATTCTGTTCATAATCTTTTGTAAGTAACCGATCTGACCCTGATTAGGAGCATAAATATATGCTAGAGTTAATGTTTTATTATCAAGTTCCCCTTCTATAAATATTTATCTACCGTCCCTATCTTTCAAAATCTTTTGAACCTTAAAATTTATGCCGGCTTTGAAAAGAATCGCTACTCCTCTTGATTTATTAGATCCTTGCGCAAAAAAATTGTTTCTCAAAATACCTACCATTCAACCTATTGTATATGTTTCTTGTATCATAACCACATGAGGTTTAAATGATTGGACATAATTAACAATCCTTTTCCTCTTAATAGGGTTTCCCAGACCGCTAACATTTAAAGAAATAATTGTACATTGTTCTCCCATCACCTACATTTTTTAGAATGTCTCTATCTAAATTCTGTATGAAGTTAAGACTATCTCGCATCCAAAGAGTTATTGAAAACTTATTGCTCACAAAAAGGTTACCTGATATTATAGAAAGCACGTATAACATTTGTGTTCTTTCCCCTGCCTTAATGCCCTCCTCCCCTTGGATAATCACTAGCCACCCTTGTCCCTCCCCCATCCCGTCCCCCACCCTGTGCCATACCTCCATATTCAACCTCCCTCCCCACCAATCCCACTTAGACTGATAGCAAAAAAATTCAGAGGATCCTTAAAGGACCCTCTTCACAGTCTGAGGGTGTCTGTGACCTATTGAGATCCCTTCTCCCCCCCACTGGCCAATACATTCCCAAATTTAATTACAATACCTCCTTAGCCATAGTTTACCTACATCGTTTTTTAATTTAATTCTTTATTCTTATTTATTTAACTCCCTCCTTTTTCCCCTTCCTCCAAACCTAAAAATTCAAAAAGAGTAATACAGTCAATATAATTTATTACATGGCCACTGTTCCAATATTTTTTTAAAAAAATCTATTTTCTTGACATGTTCTTATTTTATTGCTCAATACTCTATGAGCCTTTACAGAAAGGAGGCCCTGAAGTCATCCTGAAAAGTAATTGAGAACTACCTGTGGCTTGAATCATGTCAACTGGATTTCTATTTTCTCAGTAGAAACGTTTCACTCCTTATCCAAGGAGCTTCTTCAGTCTGAAGAACTGAAGAATAAGGATAAGGAGTGAAACGTTTCTACTGAGAAAATAGAAATCCAGTTGACATGATTCAAGCCACAGAGTGTTCCACCTGGATGACTGAGAACCTTCATCGACTAATTGAGAACTAGGCATCCAGAGAAGTAGGTCTTCTGTTTGCAGACTGCCATCAAAACGCTTGGAGGGCCGGCGTGTCTCCACTGGCATGAAAGGAAATAACCCTGGGAGATATTTTGGGGGGGGGGGGGCGGAGGGGAGAAGGCTAACATGGGATGGGGGACCAGGATGGATGCGCTATAAAATTAGGCACAGGGCAGAGAGAGTGAGTCAGCCACTCTCAAATACTAGAACTGAACAGGGTGACCCTGTTGGATTGTAAACATATTCTTACATTTCTGTATATATAAATAAAAATATATTTCATATTCATATATTAGAAACATTTGCACTTGTATTATGGCTCTGAAACCGTGTTGTATTTCCTTGAAGAGTTTTGTTGACACCCTTCCTTTCTAGCAGGCCTTGATAGATAGCTGTGCCCATAGAAAGATAAAGTGTACTTTCCAAGGATAGCTTCTCCAGGGGAAATATATTGTTTAATAACCGTCAATGAGCCCTAGCAAGGATGGAAGGAAGTTCCTAATATGGAGTGAGGGTAAGGTGGAGTATGGGTAACTGAGTAAGGGGTGGTCTTCTAAAGGAGGAGTTGAATGGAATCTATATAATGTGCTGTAGGAATGGGGTCCTGTGCGGCCGCCCACCTAACAGCTTGCTGTCATTGCTTTTGCTCTTGGGTGAATAAACTCCTAACTTCATGCAATTGGTCAGTTTCTTTACTCCCGGCTCAGGAACGAACTTGGTAAGATAAAATTTACTTCTAACATTTTGGCACCCCAGATGTTTTACTGAGCTAACCCAATGGAGTGGGTCCCAGGGGGATAACACGCCCTGCCAGCACCGGGCCATTTGCCCAGAGGGTTTTAATTTTCCTGTGGGACCGCCCAGAGGGTAGTAAAGGGAACTTTGGTTTTTATGCTAGCCGATTGCATGAACCTAGGACAACACCGCAGTGGGTGAGTACCCGAAAACTTTATTCCTTTTATAAGCCCAGTGAATGTGTGTGCTTGATTCCTTTTATAAAACTTGACTGTCAACCAGGGCTGTGTGTCAAACTGGTTCAAGACGCCCCCGGGCCTCTGCTAGCTCTTTTGGGCGTTGACCAGAGTAACTCAGATAGCCAGTGGGACCAGGGCGATACGCGTGCCCAGACAGGTTGCGATTGAATGCATGAATGAACTATAACTGGGCAATTACCGTTTGTGAGCTAAAAGTAGAAAAAGGTGAATAAGTAATTGAAGACTTGGAAGTGCGCAGCGGGTCGGTACTCTAATAGGGAGTCGCTGGGTGTTTAGACACACCCCAAATCCGACGGGCACCGGTGCCATGCTTAGGGACACGAGTGGTTATGGGGAATACTAAGTCGACGGTACCCCCATCTTCCCCCTTAGGGGCATTGTTGAAGGCTTGGGATAAGGGGATTTTGTCCACCCAGCCAGGAATGAAGAAAAAACGTGCACGTGAGCTATGTATAGAATGGACTCAATATTTAGACACAAGCGGTAATGCAATCTGGCCTCCTATGGGTACATTTCGCTGTGAGAAATTGAAGCTTCTTAAACTTCAGCTGAAAAGAAATAACCCTGATCAATTATCCTATTGGCATTGCTGGAATGAGCTTGCAGACCCACCCTCAATTGCCAGTGCTCCTGATTCCCAACCTTCGTTAGGAAGTCTCCAGGTGGTCAGGTGAACCCTGGTCAAGCTTGGGTACTTTCCTCTATGAGAAACTTAAAACTTTTAAAACAACACTTACAACATGATCATGCCAGTTAGCTCAAATATTTGTTTTGTTGAGAGGTTTCTTTATGTGAGTATCTGTAACCAAAATGTTTTCTGTTTGTTAAGTATTAGTCTGTACATTTCTATCTATATTTGTTGAGGGAAATGGTGCAGGTTGTGTGTTTGTGTATGTCTATGTATGTGTGTATAACATGAACATCTGTCTTGGGCTGAAGAGGGAAAGTCTGTGAAAATATGTATGTATGTATGTATGTATGTATGTCAGTTTGTCCCTTTAGGAGTAAAATGTGAGTCTGTCCCTTTACGGAACTAAATTTCTCCACAGTAAGGGAATGCTTCGAATTTTTGGAGATCCGTAGCTCTGGCCAGGCTGTGGGTCTTCCAACTTTTTGGCTATGCAACCCTTTCTATTATTTACTGTGAATAGTTGGACATGGGATTTGATCGTGCCATGTGTCCAGTTATTTGCACTTCCTGTAGTTGTGTAATCTGTAGCTGAAATTCACAAGCTCAACAGCAGCATGGTGATCTTAACGATCCTCCTTTAGATGATAAAGGGACTTAGAAATAACATCTCAAAATAACCATGACCTAGCCCCAGGTGTAAGGTCACACAGCCACCTAGAAACATATTTAAGGATTCCCTTACTAACTGCTCAGGCTGAAGAAGCTCCTTGGATAAGGAGCGAAACGTTTCCACTGAGAAAATAGAAATCCAGTTGACATAATTCAAGCTACAGACAATTCCACCTGGATGACTGAGAACCTTCATAGACATGTAGTTGTGTAAGTTTTGTGTTTGTTTTCTAAGTTGAGTACATACAAGAAGAAAGGTGAGGTTGTTTGTTGTTTACCATATAATCTTTATTGTATGATATGTACATGCCATCTTGAATGTTTGCCACCTTTGGAAAGGGAAAGGGGGAAGAAAATTGATTTCCTGTGAAAGGTTGTGTGTGTATACATGAGAAGCTCTTTCTATCTGTGTGTGTTTCTATCTCCCATGGTTTGGTTTTCATTATGTTTTTTTTTTACTCCAACTGGGCTACACTTATGTGTGTGTAAGTTTGTATAAATCTCCTGTTTGCTGATCAGGGCTGTTTGTCTGATTTCCTAGTTGCAAGTAAGGAACTGAAGACTGTATGTGCCCTGGTAGGCTGTGCTTGATGGGACTTGGGAGATGGAGTGTGTGTTCTGACTGACATGGGATCCTAACTTTTCTCCTTTCCTTTTACAATAAGTAAAGCATGAATTAAACTGATGAATGTCATGGGAAAGGCTTCTGTGTGCCCTGATTGTGTGGAATGGTGTTTGATGTTTGAAAAAGTGTGTAAACTAATCAGTTGTAAGCTCTCTTTCACTCAGCTTGGAAATCCTTTCTGCTAACTTGAGGTATGTCCCTTGTGAGTGGTTGGCTGGCTGCTGTCTCTCCAGAAAAGTGTTTAGAAAGAGAGGAGACCCTGCAAGGACAGCCTTCTGTTCCTGACATCTACATAGCTTTCTCCTGTCATTTTTTTTCTGTGTGCCTACTCTCCTTGAGGTTCCCCCTCCCACTGTTTCACTGACTGCTACTGAAGGACAGAAGAGGCGAAGAAGAAATCAGCTCCTATGCTGTGTCTGCTGCCTGCTCCCAGATAAAACCTGATGGAGCTCTGCCAAAACACCGAAATGCTGTTTCAACTTATTTTTGTTTTTTCAATTTAAAGACCGAGACTTTGGGAGGGTGTTGGAAAATAATTTGTTGTTTGCAGATCTATTGTTTGCCTCTTTGCATGTTACTTCTGCTGTAAGTAGGTAACCAATTTGATCTGTATGGAAGTAAAAGATGGGAATGTGAGGAAAGAATATTGTAAGTTGGGTGAGAGTAAGTTGAAAGAAGTGAAGATGGAGATACAGGAATGTATTTGTGATGTTGAGATGGCTTGGGAGAGAGTTGATGTGGAGTGAATCACAGAGGGAAAAAAGAAAGGAAATTGTTATGTTTCCACTGTGCTTTGTTGCTGTGACCCCCAACACCTGGACCAACTAATAAAGTAGCAGGATGAAAATAGGGGTGATCCTGCTGCACAAACATAAAGTTATACATTTGGGAACCACCCCATATATTTCTGTGTTTGCAAACACATATCTTAGAGCCCTTGAGAGATACGTTTTGACCCACACACCTTTCCCTCCAGAACCTTCTCATGTGTATCCAGTTTTGCCTGTCACTGATTCTTCTCAACCAGCTGGCTCTACAAGCAACATTACCCTTGAGTGCACTCATGTTACCTATACATTCTGGACCTGGAGGAGAACCCTTTCTTCCTTTAACTATAGGTGGTCAACAGTATCACCGCCTGGTTGATACTGGGGCCACTGCATCCATACTAACTCACCCTCCCTCTTTCCCTACTGTTCTTTCTGGGATTTCTGATCATATTATTGGGGTTGGGGGATTATTCCTGTAAATGTTACTGACCCCTTAACAGTAGAGGTGGGTCCTCTCACTGTTGAACATGCTTTTACTGTTTGTTCTGAATCTTCTGTTTTTCTCCTAGGTCGTGATTTACTCTGTAAACTCGGGGCCACTATTAAATGTACTCCCAATGGATTGATTTTGGACTTTCCCCTTCCCACGGTGCCCAAGCCGCAGAACTCATTGCCCTGACTGAGGCTTGCAAGGCTGCCCGCACCCTCTGTGTGACGATCTACATGGACTCTAAATATGCCTTTGGGGTTTGCCATGCTACAGGAGCCCTGTGGAAACAGCGGGGCTTCCTTACTTCTTCTGGTGCCCCCATTGCTCATGCTACCCTCATAGCCTCCCTTTTCAAAGCCATTATGCTCCCTAAGGCTCTGGCTGTAGTGCACTGCCTTGCACATCAACAGGGCGTCTCCCTGGTTACAAAGGGAAACGCTTTCGCTGATGCTACAGCGAAATGGGCCGCCCTGCAGCCTCTATCCCTCTCTGTCACAGCTGCAGAGTTTCATCTTCAATTGTCTCTTCCATATGACAATTTTGTTGAGAGGGGGGAGGTGGAACAGTGGCAGGCAAACTATGAGGCAACTTTTTCTGATGGATTCTGGAGGGTACCGGATGGAAGACCCTTAGCCCCTAGATGTTTGTTATACCTTCTTTGTCAACAGATTCATGCAAAGGGCCACTGTGGGACCAGGCCATTGTGGATATCGTGCGATGGATATGGTATGCGCCTGGGGTTTTCATGGAAGCTGAAAAAGTAGCACGTACATGTCTCACTTGCCAAGCTAACAATGCTTCCTCAAGACAAAAGATCCATAAGGGAGGGAGACCCTGGGCCCAAAGACCTTTTGAAAAAAAAATTACAGCTAGACTATATTCAATTACCTAAGGCAAATGGCTTCAAACATGTACTTGTTTGCAGAGACCAACTTACACACTGGATTGAAGCCTTCCCTTGTCAACATGCTACCGCAATTGAAACTGCAAGACACCTGCTGAAGCACATCGTTCCCCGATACGGCATCCTCTGTCTTAGATATGGACCGCGGCCAACACTTTGCAGCACACGTGATTACTCACATCCTGCAAGCTTTAGGCATCACACAGAACTTACATGTCCCTTATCATCCTCAATCTTCGGGGTGTGTGTGAAATGGGCTAACAGGGAACTCAAGACATTGCTAGGAAAATTATGCCAGGAGACGCATTTAAAGTGGCCCCAGGTACTTGCGATCTCTATGGAAATGAAGTGCTCTACTCCAGACCTTGCCATTGGAAGAAACTCTTCATCCTTTTGAACCAGGTGATTGGGTGTGGATATCCTTTTGACAACACAAACAGCAGTTCGGGTTGCTGAACGAAACACCTGGCTTCATTGGACACATGTCAAACCAGCAGTCCAAGATCACAGCCCCCTTCCTGCCTCGGCCTCCCATCAAGCTTGTTAGGGATCCGGATTCTGACATTTGGGATTTGAAAGAATGTCTTGGCTTATAATGCTGTGGACCCTCCTACTAGAGGTTTCTAAAGGGAATCCAGTCGCTATTCCCTTTGCTTCCTCAACCACAACTACTGACTGGACCATTCCTAGGTGTGCTATGGGAATATGCTTTCCCATGCACAGAGGGGGAATTGTTGGATTGTAAACATATTCTTACATTTCTGTATATATAAATACAAATATATTTCATATTTATATATTAGAAACATTTGCACTTGTATTATGGCTCTGAAACCATGTTGTATTTCCTTGAAGAGTTTTGTTGACACCCTTCCTTTCTAGCAGGCCTTGATAGATAGCTGTGCCCATAGAAAGATAAAGTGTACTTTCCAAGGATAGCTTCTCCAGGGGAAATATATTGTTTAATAACGGTCAAGGAGCCCTAGCAAGGATGGAAGGAAGTTCCTAATATGGAGTGAAGGAAGGAAATTCCTAATATGGAATGAGGGTAAGGTGGAGTATGGGTAACTGAGTAAGGGGTGGTCTTCTAAAGGAGGAGTTGAATGGAATCTATATAATGTGCTGTAGGAAGGGGGTCCTGTGCGGCCGCCCACCTAACAGCTTGCTGTCATTGCTTTTGCTCTTGGGTGAATAAACTCCTAACTTCATGCAATTGGTCAGTTTCTTCACTCCCGGCTCAGGAACGAACTTGGTAAGATAAAATTTACTTCTAACAACCCAAAGAAAGTGAATAGCAGAAGATACAGGACAGGGGAACAGATGTATTGGCAGGCGATCCACTACGTTAACAGCATCTTTGCTGCAAATATAGGTAGGATTCAAAAGTCATCAGAGCAATTTGACAGTGCAACCACGTATCCAGACTGGTGCTGAAGCTGCTCAGGGCAAGGGGCCTCAATCCTGCAGGTTCCAATTATTGGTGGTGGATTATTTGAGGAAAGAGTCCATTTTGGCAGAGGTCGGCTCAGGCAGCGTCGCTCTCCTTCTCCCCCGGACGCCCCAGGAAAAGTCCCTCCTTTGCCCAAGAATCCGGGTCCACCACCCTGAGCAGGAGCTTGCAGGAAACGGCTGGGCTGACCTACCGTGGTTCCAGCTCCAGCTCCTTCCAGGCTGCCTGGTCAAAGGAAGCAGGAGACCCTCCGCAAGACATCAGGGAGGAAAAGGGAGGGGAAGGGCCGAAACACCCACTCGGTGAAAGTCCGACCCTGTGAGGTAGTCTGGGTGGAGGGAGTGCGACTGACCCCAAAGCGCCCAGAGCTGTTGTGTGCCTTTTCTGCATATTTGAATATGAATTTGTGATAGAAATTTGAAAATCCGAGAAATTTTTGTACCTCCTTCACATTACGGGGAGGGTTCCAAGAGAGAATTGCCTGGACCTTTGAGGGATCCATGGCTATGGCTTCTGTGGAAATTCTGTAGCCCAGATTAGTTAAATCAAAGGCACACTTCTCTAGCTTGGCAAAAAGCCTGTTCTCTCTTAGTCTTTGTAAAACATTGCGGACATGGGTTATATGAGAAGTTGGATCCTCAGAAAATATTAGGATGTCATCAAGGTAAATGACTACATACATACATATCTAGTAAATCTGAAAAAATGTGATTCATAAATCTGGAAAATACAGCCCCACAATTACTTAGTCCAAAAGGCATGACCAAATATTCAAACTTACCATATCCCCCTGGAGGGAGCCCCCTCCTTCTCCGCCAGTTATCTCTCTGACAACAGGTCTTTGGTAAGCCAAGTAGCGCCAAGCGTGGGGCCCTCTGCACCAGCAGCTGGGTCCCCTGGCACACCTTCCCCACTGCACATGGGTCTGATGAGAAAGGCTTTCCGGCTGCTGCTATGGCCAGAAGGGGCATTTAGCGCGCCTTTAAGCCTCGGTGTCAGGACAGCTTCTCCGCCCCCGGATGCGATCATAGATGATTCTGCTCAGAAGCCGTTGGATCTTGGATATCCTCACCCATCCAGATACAGTCCCCCCATCTCAGTCCCTCAGTTAATCCAGCAGGGCCGGCCAACCTGGATGGCCCTTCACTGGCAGTGTTCGCTGGGCGGGTGTCAGGGTTCATGTCTATGAATCCTGCCATTGGGATTAGGCTTAGTTAGAGATGCTTCTAGAGAGTTGGGAGGGGGACTGGCAGTTGAGTGTTATGTCTGTTGGTAGAGGCTGGAACCGTCTTGGTCAAGGACACGCACCTGCAGGAGTGTGGACATGAGAACACTTGCAGCATGAGATCATTGGTTGGTAATTTGGCGCGCAAGGGAGGAAGTTAAGAGAGTGTAGTTTGGCAGGAATCTGCATTCAGATCTTTAGGAGTGCTTCCATTAACATGTATCCTGAGTAAAGCTTAATCTGCATTTCAATGAATTGCATCGAGAAGTGTTTACTGGGGCATTGTGATTGGGATCATCACAGAAAGATCTGAATCTGCAATCTAGTCGGTTTATCCTGAGGTGACAATTGTTAAATCCAATTTGTGCCTCCCGAGTGAGAATCGACTCTTCCAAGCAATTTACAGGATGGAGGAATCTATGGAATGTTTCCAGGCGGGGGAAGAAGAGCAACCCGGCACTTCTACAGGCTTGGAAACAGTTTCTAAAGAGGGGAAAGCTGTGGCTTTTGAGCCAGCAATTACCAAGGAGAAAACTTCTAAGAAGGGATCCAGACGTAGCGGAATAGAAGCTGCCGAGCTTCTTGTGGCACGTACTCCCAAAGCTGGTGCAGAGTGGTCCGTGGGAATTGGAGGCGGCCTCCAAGCAGGGATGGGTAAACGGACTGCGAAAACCAGAGTTACCCAATCCCAAAGGATGGCTTCGTTGGAAGCGAAGACTGCACGTATCGATTTTGAATTGGAGACCATCAGTCAGCAATTACAGACTCTCACTCAATCGGTGCAGCAACTTGTCCTGGCTCCGAAGCAAGAGGGGGGGCCAGTGTCGGAGATAATAGCTCCTTCGATGACCACTTCAGCAGAAAGCGGGACGTCCAGTGGTGATGAAGAAGAGGATGATTTTTCAGAACCAGAACCGGAGGTGAGACAACCTCCCATGAGTGGATTACAAAGGGGTCAAGCCCGGGTGTTTGCAGTAAACAAGCTAAAGATGAGATTTGACAGCGATCCCGGGAAGGTGGCTTGCTTTATGACCCATGTCAGGGGTTTTATGGAGGAATTTGAGGACTCTTTCCTAAATGAGGAGGCCAAAGTAAGGTATGTCTCAAGCTTCCTAGAAGGGGAAGCGGCACAGTGGCTTGTAGCTCTGCATGACACAAATGCCTCCGAACTGTTAACTTTCAAGGCATTTATGTTAGCCCTGAGAAAGAGATTTGAAGATACACTGTCTAAAATGTCAGCTAGAGTGCAATTACAACAATTGAGCCAGGGAAATCGAACTGTGGCAGAATATGCGCTGGAGTTTAAAAAACTTATCAGCAGGGTCCCTGGCTGCCCTGAGCCTTTTCAAATCGAATATTTCCAGATGGGCTTGAAACCGGAGATTCTGGAAATGGCTGCGGGAAGGGGGGACCTGGACACCCTAGAGGAATGGGTCCAGCTAGCTGGCAAAGCAGAAAGCACCCAATTGCGGTTGAGATCATATAAAAAGATGCAAAGCTCAGGGAGAAGAGCGCTGGGGCACCCCCAGGCCAAGAAACCCTTCAGACAGGCAGCTTGGGAAGAAGAAAAGGAACGCAGGGCCAAGAGCGGCTTGTGTTTTAAATGTGGTAAAGAGGGCCACCGCATTAGCAACTGCCCACAAACAACTCCTGCTGTGAAGAAAGAGCCGGAAAGTCACTCTTCAAAGCCATCTATACCGCCTCCATGAAAGGGAACAGCTCATGCCCTGGAAGAAGCCGAGAAGGCTGAGCTAGCTGGGGGTGAGAACGACTCCACAGACAAAGAATTCTTGCTGTTGGGAAACAAACGATGCCTGTCCTAAGATGCGCCGGTGGCCAGGCATTTGCAGATCGGCGCTCAGATCCTCTGGTGAGTGGAGATTGTCCTACCATGCAAGTTAAAGTAAAACTTGAGACTTTGGATGGGAGGGATCAGAATAATCTGATGGCTATGCTGGACTCGGGGTGCTCAAGATGTTTGATGCATCCCGCTATTGTGACTGGGTTGAGACTGAAATTACATAAGTTAAAAGTTCCCATCATATTTTGCCAGTTGGATGGGTCAGATATGAAAGGGGGACCAGTGGAATATTACACGGAAGCCCTAAAAATGACTATTGGGACACATCAAGAGACTATTAGGTTTATTGTGGCTCCCATCTCCAGTCAGCCCATAGTGTTGGGGCTCAAATGGCTGAGAGAGCGAAACCCTCACATCAATTGGGTCTCTGGGGAGATGGAATTTGTGGATGGTTTGCACTTGGGAATGGAACGGGACTCTGTGGGACTGTGTGTGGAAGTAACAGGCTCCTTGAGGGAATTAGCCCAAGCGGCTGTTGCGCCGTCAGCGTATGAGGAGGAGGGGGAAATTTTTGTAGAGACTGAGTCAGACCAGATGCCCCCTCATCGGAAAACAGATTGTTCTTTGCAATTGGAGCCTGGAGCAGTGTTACCTAAACCCAAATTGTATTCTATTACTCATAAGGAATTGCAAGAATTGAGAAACTTTATAGATAAAAATTTAAAGCGGGGATTTATTGAACCTTCTACTTCTCCCATGGCCACCCCCGTGTTATTTAGGAAAAAGAAAGATGGTTCGTTAAGACTGTGTACTGACTATCGGGGGTTGAATGCTATTTGTATTTCCAATCAGTATCCGCTGCCTTTGATGAAGGATATGCTTGCTCAACTAACGAAAGGAAAGATCTTCACTAAACTGGAGAGAAGCATATTTTAGAGTGCGCATAAAGGAAGGAGATGAATGGAAAACTGCTTTTAATTGCCAACTGGGTTGTTTTCAATATAAAGTCATGCCGTTCGGATTAAGGGGGGGCCTGGAGTCTTCATGAGCTTAATTAATGAGGTTCTGCATGAATTTTTATATCAAGGGGTGTTGGTATATTTAGATGACATTCTAATCTATACAGAGACCATGGAGGAACATGTAAAATTGGTTAAAGCAGTACTGAGAAAACTGTTGGAAAACAAGCTATATGTAAAGCTGTCTAAATGTGAATTTCATAAGGAAAAACTGGATTTTTTGGGTTACAGAATATCTCATCAAGGCATAGAAATGGATCCTGCCAAAGTTAAAGATGTTTTGGCGTGGGAAACACCTAGAACAAAAAAGCAATTACAAGCTTTTTTGGGGTTCAGTAATTTTTACAGACAGTTCATACCTGCCTTTGCTAAAATAGCGTTGCCTTTAACAGATTTGTTAAAAACAAAGAAATCGACTGATGGCTCACTTTCTCTTTATGTTTATTTGTATCTCTTATCTTTTATTGTGCTCTGTACATTGCTCATTGTTTTGGAGGGTCGGCATGTCAGGGTTCATGTCTATAAATCCTGCCATTGGGATTAGGCTTAGTTAGAGATGCTTCTAGAGAGTTGGGAGGGGGACTGGCAGTTTATTTATTTATTTATTTATTATTTAGATTTATCCCCGCCCATCTCTGCCATGGCAGACTCTGGGCGGTTTACAATCAGTTGAGTGTTATGTCTGTTGGTAGAGGCTGGAACCGTCTTGGTCAAGGACACGCACCTGCAGGAGTGTGGACATGAGAACACTTGCAGCATGAGATCATTGGTTGGTAATTTGGCGCGCAAGGGGGGACGTTAAGAGAGTGTAGTTTGGCGGGAATCCGCATTCAGATCTTTGGGGTCATCACAGCGGGATAGAGAAAAGCAGAGCTGGCATTTCACTGTAGTTGTCGGGGTTTCTGCAGTTGGATTCCCAGGATAACCGGTGATGGGTGTCTCCCTCCTTCGCCATCAGGCGCCCAGACGTGCACGCTCTGCTCCAGAAAGATTGCAGAGAAGGGCCTCTGCAGGGCTTCCTACCGTGGGAGGCTCCATCAAGGGCTGTGTTGGGACAAAAGGCTTCTCTGAAGCACGGTGGGCTGACCGCCGCATTGCACACAACGCATGGTCTCCCGGCGTGGGTTGGGTTCCCGGTAAGAGCCCTGCGCGTTGTACAAACTCAGCCTGTGGGAAGGCTGGCTCCTGCCTCTAAGGGGGCTTCCTTGATCTGGCCCAGATCTCGGTGGTTAACAGGGGCCCCCTTCTCAGCAGGGGCCTTTTCTGTGGTCCTGGCCTGCAGTTCAGGACAGAGATAGTTCTGGGCGGCAGCGAGGAGACTCGTCTAGAAAGAGGATGGGAACGTGCTGGAGACGGATGCGTTATTTGAGAGGTTTTCCAATCCTTCTGAGGTGTTAAAAAGGCAAAGAATCAGAGTTGGGTCGCACCTCTTGCAACTAACACGTTTTATGAAAAGGCAGATGCTTTCAGGAGCTGCAGCATGCTACCCAACTGCTCCTGGCTTTTTTGCCACCACAGCCTAACACAACTCCCTCCGTAAAAAGGCCGGAGTTTTGAAAGTACCTTACAAACAGGGATGTTTTGGGAGGACAACACTAACAAAGATTAAGAGGACTAAGCAGCTGTTGATCCTGATTGGGGTGTTGATGATCACCCATTAACTCAGATGAGGAGATGATGGAAAAGAAAATGAGTCTCTTTTTCCACCATAAATGTGTTCGGCTCATCTCAGTTGAGGCATCTGGCTGCTTAGTCCAAGCATGTAAATTAATTAAGCATGGTATGTACTACAACATCTTCAGAATTGGCCCAGGTATGAGCAAAGGCCAGGAGGAATGGTACGCAATTCCTACAGATAGACCTGGAACCAGCAAAATCCATTCTCCCCTGGTCCTAGACACATACTGGTTTCTCCCATTATGCTAAGCCATGGCTTGTCTGAACGATGGCTTGTTGAACTAGCCATAATGGTGGGCTTGTTTACTTTATTACGGCATTTATATCCTGCTTTGTTGAAGAGGGCATACGTCGGTGTGTCTCTCCCATCATTTTATCTCCATCGCAACAACCCCGCGAGGTAGATTTGGCTGCGAGAAAGCAAGTGGCTCCAAATCCCCCAATGAATTCTGTGGCTAAATGATGGCTTGAACCCAGACCTTCCCACCAAGGCCAAAATGTTAACCCTTGAAGGGTTCTATGCTCACCCAGGGAACATGAAGGCACAGTGCAACGGGCAAAGCCCATCAGTGCTGTGAGGTTTGGCAGAGGTGGAATCCCCCCCCCTTACAACAATTTCACAGCAGAAGAAGCAGAAGTAGATCAGTTCTATGAGGATCTGCAGCACCTACTAGATAATACACCAAAAAGAGATGTTATTTTCATTACAGGAGACTGGAATGCTAAGGTGGGTAGTCAGACGACACCTGGAATTACAGGCAAGCATGGTCTGGGAGAACAAAATGAAGCAGGACATAGGCTGATAGAATTTTGCCAAGACAACTCACTGTGCATAACAAACACTCTCTTCCAAAAACCTAAAAGACGACTTTATACATGGATTGGAAAAAATCAACTTATATCCCCATACCAAAAAAGGGAAGCACTAAAGAATGTTCAAACTATTGAACAGTGGCACTTATTTCACATGCCAGTAAGGCAATGCTCAAGATATTGCAAGGTAGACTCCAGCAATTCATGGAGCGAGAATTGCCAGATGTACAAGCTGGGTTTAGAAAAGGCAGAGGAACTAGAGACCAAATTGCCAATATCCGCTGGATAATGGAGAAAGCCAGGGAGTTTCAGAAAAAACATCTATTTTTGTTTTATTGACTATTCTAAAGCCTTTGACTGTGTGGATCATAACAAATTGTGGCAAGTTCTTGGTGGTATGGGGATACCAAGTCATCTTGTCTGCCTCCTGAGGAATCTGTATAACGACCAAGTAGCAACGGTAAGAACAGAGCACGGAACAACGGACTGGTTTAAGATTGGGAAAGGAGTACAGCAGGGCTGTATACTCTCACCCTACCTATTCAACCTGTACGCAGAACACATCATGCGACGTGCTGGGCTTGAGGAATCCAAGGCTGGAGTTAAAATCGCTGGAAGAAACATTAGCAATCTCAGATATGCAGATGATACCACTTTGATGGCTGAAAGCGAGGAGGAGTTGAAGAGCATTATGACGAAGGTGAAAGAAGAAAGTGCAAAAGCTGGGTTGAAGTTAAACCTCAAAAAAACCAAGATTATGGCAACCAGCTTGATTGATAACTGGCAAATAGAGGGAGAAAAAGTGGAGGCAGTGACAGACTTTGTATTTCTAGGCGCAAAGATTACTTCAGATGCTGACTGCAGCCAGGAAATCAGAAGACGTCTACTTCTTGGGAGGAGAGCAATGGCAAATCTTGATAAAATAGTTAAGAGCAGAGACATCACACTGACAACAAAGGTCCGCATAGTTAAAGCAATGGTATTCCCTGTAGTAACCTATGGCTGTGAGAGCTGGACCATAAGGAAGGCTGAGCGAAGGAAGATAGATGCTTTTGAACTGTGGTGTTGGAGGAAAATTCTGAGAGCGCCTTGGACTGCAAGAAGATCAAACCAGTCCATACTCCAGGAAATAAAGGCAGACTGCTCACTTGAGGGAATGATATTAAAGGCAAAACTGAAGTACTTTGGCCACATAATGAGAAGACAGGATACCCTGGAGAAGAAGCTGATGCTGGGGAAAGTGGAAGGCAAAAGAGGGGCCGACCAAGGGCAAGATGGATGGATGGTATTCTGGAGGTGACGGACTCGACCATGGGGGAGCTGGGGATGGTGACAGCCGACAGGAAGCTCTGGCGTGGGCTGGTCCATGAAGTCACGAAGAGTCGGAAGCGACTGAACGAATAAACAACAACAATCCCCTCTCAACCCCTCTAATTTTGCTGATTATAGCAGAGTTTTTGGGATCCCTCCAAAGTGAATGAGTGTCTCCTCCCACGTGTGAGACGAGGGAGAGAGCCTGGGTGTGAATGGTGTTTGATAGAGCACTCGCCCTCTGAGTGAGAGACAGGGGGTGAGGGGTAGTGAATGTTATGTCCCCCTGCTGTCCAGTGAGAGAGGCTTTGTCAGAGATGTGCCCGGCTGGGTTTCGGGTGTGGCACCAGCCGAGATGTCAGGGCAGAGGAGGAGGGGTGGCAGTTGTCATCCAAGAGTCTCTTGTGGCCTTCAGGGGCACTGCTCCACAAGTAGCCGGTTGTGAGACTTTGTTTTTCAAGTTGGGTGCCCGAGAGCAGTTGGGAGTGTTGCTGCTGTACCAGCCTCCCTGCTGCGTAGCAACCTCCCTGCCTGAGCTGCAGGAGGCTATCTCGGGGTTGGCAGTGGAATTCCCCAGACTTATGGTTCTGGGGGATTTCAATCTGCCGTCCCTGGGGCGGTCCTCAGAGGTGGCTCGGGAGTTACCCTCATTTTCTAGATCATCTTTAGTTTTAATTTTATAGTTTGAACTATATCAAATATAGTTCAAATATCAAAAGATCTTTATAGTTTAGCCATTTATTTCTAGTTGTGATTCCTTGTATTGCAAAAGCTTCATGTGGTGATATCCACAATGGTATATTAGGTATCAATAGTTTTTTGATCAGTAAGTGAATGAAATTGTGATGATATCAGTATGTGGAATGGAATACAGCTGAGCTCATAAGTTTATGTACCCCTTGCAGGATTTGTAAGGTGAGGACTACTTTATTTATTTATTTATTTAATTAAATATATATAACCGCCCATCTCCCCCAACGGGGAACTCTGGGCGGTTTACAATAAAATAGTTAAAACAGAATATAAAACATCAATATACAGTGTATGAAAACAATAAAAATTAATTTAATTTAAATTTTCTTTTAAAAAACTTTAAAAGAAAACATGAGTGATCAGGCAGAACACATGAGTTTTATTTGTAATGTGACTCAAAATAAACTACTAGGGTTCACAGAATAGCACAATCATTACACAAACCATAGCAATAAAGGAAGTAGTAAAAGGATCCTGTTCAGGAGTTTGCATACCCTTCAATGTTTGGGCTGATAACACAGTATAGGCTCAAGTTGACTACACAGGTTGAGATGGCAATGAAGGGTAAGTATCCACAGCTGTGCCTTACTAGATTTATTTTTATTAGATGGTAATTAGTGTGTGTGTGTAACTAGTCAATGACTTTCTTAGCCCTTGAGAAACCCTTGTGCATTTCATCCAGGTCTGCACTGATTTTGCTGGTACTGAAGCATTTCAGCCACGCTCTGTCCATTTCTATGGTTTCTCTCCTCTGTGGATTCTAATATGGTTTTGGAGATTTCCATCTCTTCTGAAGGACTTTTCACACTCTGTGCACTTATAGGGTTTGTCTCCTGAATAGATCATTTGATGTGTATAAAGGCTTCCCCTGTGACTGAAGCTCCTTCCACACTCCAGGCATTTATAGGGTTTTTCTCCTGTGTGAACTCTTTGATGTTTCTTGAGATGTCCTCTCTGACTGAAACTTTTTCCACACTCCAGGCATTTATGTGGTTTTTCTCCCGTGTGAATTCTGTGATGTATCCTGAGATGTCCTCTCTGAGTGAAACTTTTTTCACACTCCAGGCATTTATACGGTTTTTCTCCCGTGTGAATTCTGTGATGTATCCTGAGATGTCCTCTCTGACTGAAACTTTTTCCACACTCCAGGCATTTATACGGTTTTTCTCCCGTGTGAATTCTGTGATGTATCCTGAGATGTCCTCTCTGAGTGAATCTTTTTTCACACTCCAGGCATTTATAGGGTCTCTCTCCCGTGTGAATTTTTTGATGTTGACTGAATTGTCCTGAGTGAAACTTTTTCCACACTCTGTACATTTATAGGGTTTTTCTCCTGTGTGGATTCTTTGATGTGTATGAAGGCTTTCCCTCAGACTGAAACTTTTTGCACACTCCTGACATTTATACGGTTTCTCTCCTGAATAGATTGTTCGATGTCTATAAAGGTTTTCCCTGTGACTGAAGCTCCTTCCACACCCCAGGCATCTATAGGGTTTTTCTCCTGTGTGGAGCTCTTTCACGCCCAAGGCAAGGAATGTATTCCTGCAGCACTGAAGTTGTGCGAGGCAAAGGTTATGGCCCACATGCTTTACGGCGCGCAACCACATTGTGATATTAGTATGTGGAACTGAATACAGTTGAGCTCATAAGTTTACATAACCCTTGCAGGATTTGTAAGATGAGGACTATTTAAAAACAAAACATGAGTTTTAATAGCACAATCATTAAACAAACCATAGCAATAAAGGAAGTAGTAAAAAGATCCTGTTCAGGAGTTTCCATACCCTTTAATGTTTGGGCTGATAACACAGTATACGCTCGTTGATACACTCTCAGGTTCCAGTTTGAATCCTGCCGTGTACTTTTATGATACGTGTCAGCTTGCCCTGAGACGGGAGGGGGAGCGATGTCTTGCCAAGCCGGTAGAGACTGTTCTGCTGAGAGTCAAGGTCGTCCACCTGCAAGCGTGGAGTGGGGGCTGGGAAGGAGTGGGAAAGCAACGGAAACGGTCAGTCGGATCTTTGAGAATGCTTTGATTTACATGTATCCTGTACATCTAACCACGTCCCATACATGTATCCTTAATAAAGCTTAATCTGCATTTCAAATGAAGTGTTTATTGGGGCATTAAAGTTGAGGTCATTACACACACACAAGTTGAGATGGCAATGAAGGCTAAGTATCCATACCTCTGTCTTATTGGATTCTAATTAGTGTCTGTGTATAATACTCAGTGAGTTTTTACCTGCTGAAAAACTCTTGTGCATTTCATCCAAGGCCGAAGTGAATTTGCTGGTTAATGAACATTTTAGACATGCTTTATCGATTTCTATGGTTCCTCTCCTGTGTGGATTCTAATATGCTTTTGGAGATTTCCATTTCTTCTGAAGGATTTTTCACACTCCATGCATTTATAAAGTTTTTTCTCTGTGTGAAGTTTATAATGTTTACTGAGACTTACATTTTGACTGAAACTCTTTCCTCACACCAGACAGTTATAGACTTTCTCTCCTGAATGGATTCTTTGATGTCTATAAAGGGTTCCTCTCAGACTGAAGCTCTTTCCACACTCCAGGCATTTATATGGTTTATCTCCTGAATGGATTCTCTGATGTTTATTAAGGCTTCCCCTCAGACTGAAGCTCTTTCCACACTCTAGGCATTTATGTGGTTTCTCCCCTGAATGGATTCTTTGATGTCTATAAAGGCTTCCCCTCAGACTGAAACTCTTTCCACACTCCAAGCATTTACAGGGTTTTTCTCCTGTGTGGATTCTGTGATGATGACGGAGGTAGCAACCATCAGAAAAGCTCTTTCCACACTCCAGGCATTTATACAGTTTGTCTACTGAATGGATTCTTTGATGTCTAGAAAGGTTTCCCCTCAGACTGAAATTCTTTCCACACTCCAGGCATTTATAGGGTTTTTCTCCTGAATGGATTCTTTGATGCATATAAAGGCTTCCCCTCAGACTGAAACTCTTTCCACACTCCAGGCATTTATAGGGTTTTTCTCCTGAATGGATTCTTTGATGTCTATATAGGCTTCCCCTCAGACTGAAACTCTTTCCACACTCCAGGCATTTATAGGGTTTTTCTCCTGTGTGAATTCTGTGATGTTCACGGAGGTAGCAACCATCAGAAAACCTCTTTCCACACTCCAGGCATTTATATGGTTTCTCTCCTGAATGGATTCTTTGATGTTTATTAAGGTTTCCCACCTGACTGAAATTCTTTCCACACTCCAGGCATTTATAGGGTTTTTCTCCTGAATGGATTCTTTGATGTGTATAAAGGTTTCCACTTTGACTGAAGCTCCTTCCACACTCCAGGCACTTATAGGGTTTCTCTCCTGGGAGATTTTTCTCGCGCATTCCGACGCTCTCCTCCTTCCCGCATCTCTTCCCGGGCACCCTCTTTTCACGGGGTCCCTCCTCGCTCCGGGTCATCTCTTTGGGGCGACCCTTCGGCAGCCCCGCAGCGTCCGCGCCCTTCCCGCCGCCTCAGGCCAGCCGCGCCCCGGACCGGGAGGCTCCTCTGCGGGCTCCCTCCTCTCCGCTGGGCTTCGCCTGCTTCCTCCGCCGCACTCGGCCGTCCTCCTGAAGGGCGAGAGGAGCAAAGGGGGGAGTGTGAGACCCCCGTTCCCTTCCCTGAGCGGAGGCCGAGGCCCGCGACGGGGGAATGCCAAAGCCTCCAGCCTCTCGCGGCCCCTTCAGGCAGGCAGGCAGGCGGCGGACCCCGGCCTCTCCCCAGCGCCGGGACTGCCAGACCGGCCCTCGGGCTCCCCGGCCTCCCTCCCTCTCGTGGCCCGCAGCGCCTCCCCGGACTGCGACTCCCAGCACCCCACCCCCCGCCCTACCTGCATCCGGGCCGCTCCGCCTCCGAGCCACGAAGCTCTCTCTCCTGCCGGACGGATTCTGGAAGTGGGGGTGGGCCATCCAGGCGTGTCCTTTCCCAGGAAGCTCCGCCTCTTCCTCCCCAGGGACCGCCCCGGAGAGTCGAGGCGGGCGGGGGAGGAGCGTGAAGCCGCCTGCCCTGGAGTTCCGCCCTTCCTCTCCCGGCACTTCGCTTTGCTCCCTTTCGCCCCAGGTCGGGAATGCATTACAAAAAAAGGAAAAAAATGGGGGGGGGGAGAGAAACGTGCATCTGGGGACTGAGTTTGGGGGGGGGGGCATTTCGCATCTTCCCTTCCTGCTAGTCCCCAGTTTCGATCCGTTCTGCTCTGCGCTAAGGGGCTCCAGGCACGCTGCAGGTTGCGTAGAGTCCGTGCATTTCGGGAGAACCAATGAAGAAATGGAATGATAAGCAAGGGGAGGAGAGGAGAGAAGCCGGCTGAAGGGCTTGTATTTTCAGAGAACACCTGGAAAGCATTTCCATCCTTGGGGCCATGGTTTATGCCAAGCCCCCATAGCTGATCTTCCTTGCAAGCCCTTCCTTCCCTGCTAATGCCATCGACCCTGCCGAGCCCTGGGCAGTCCGGGCCACCCTGCCTGTTCCTGGGGATCCTTCTCTGCCCCCCCCATCCAAGGTGGGGGTGCGGTCAAGGAGCTGCTCCGATAGGCAGGCCCAGCCCTCCCTCTGCTCTACCAACAGCTCTGGGCGCTTTGGGGTCAGTCGCACTCCCTCCACCCAGCAGACCTCACAGGGTCAGACTTTCACCGAGTGGGTGTTTCGGCCCTTCCCCTCCCTTATGTCTTGCGGAGGGTCTCCTGCTTCCTTTGAACAGGCAGCCTGGAAGGAGCTGTGGAGCTGGAACCACGGTAGGTCAGCCCAGCCGTTTCCTGCAAGCTCCTGCTCAGGGTGGTGGACCCGGATTCTTGGGCAAAGGAGGGACTTTTCCTGGGGCGTCCGGGGGAGAAGGAGAGCGACGCTGCCTGAGCCGACCTCTGCCGAAAGGGGCTCTTTCCTCAAATAATCCACCACCAATAATTGGAACCCGCAGGATTGAGGCCCCTTGCCCTGAGCAGCTTCAGCACCAGTCTGGATACGAGGTTGCACTGTCAAATTGCTCTGATGACTTTTGAATTGTTAGGATCTGAGAAACCATGGGCCACAGACCTTGGCCTGGAAAACACCCTGCTCTAGTGTTTCCCATAGTGCAACGCTGCTAGAACTCCACTGAACCAAAGATTATGCTTGAACCAAAGAGTGTTAACCCAGGGGTGACCCTGAGAAGGGCTTTGCCTTAGCAAAGCCCCAAAGAATTCTGCATAGCGATAATAGGTGCTTCAAAGTAATTCTACCTCTCTTTAGAATGCATACCAGGTTGGGGCTTTCCCCCTCTGGTCAGCGCCTTCTTCCTGACAAGCCAACATGTTTACCTGACTTCCTTGTAATGAATCCTTTGTTCTATCCTCCCCAAGATGTGTATATCCAAAGACTTGACTTTATGGCTCTGACCTCTGTAATTTAGTATGCTTGTGTAACCTGATGTCCCTGTAAGTGTTACTATTATCTCTGTAAGATGCAAGTATTAATCTGTGGCCTCCGGACAGTGCCATAGAACAAATGGTGTGAATGTTCCTAAGCTCCATTCTTTGTAACTATGTTGATGACCCACGTCACCCCCTTGACCTGGTGAATCCCAGAATCCTTCAGCTCTGGGAGGGACCCTGGTCCCCAAAAACCAACCAATCCCAGGGAATGGTCATCAGACACCTCACCCACATATGGGCATACCATCATCATCCTCATTTCCTGTTTGTATTTGTTGTATAAAAGCTTGTGCACTCCTGAACTCTGGATGGCTTTTCCACTCAGAGATCACCTGCGCGTGGTATCTGTAGGATAGCCATCCGGCAACCTTTGCTTGGCCAAATAAATCTTGCTGATCTCCGTTCTCAAAGTCTCTGTTGTGTACTTGGCTATTCTGGAAGGCGCATGGTAAGTTTTGGTGCCTAACAGAATCCTACCCATATTTGCAGCAAAGATGCTGTTAATGTAGTGGATCGCCTGCCAATACATCTGTTCCCCTGTCCTGTACCTTCTGCTATTCACTTTCCTTGGGTCACCCTGTTCAGTTCTAGTATTTGAGAGTGGCTGGCTCACTCTCTCTGCCTGTGCCTAATTTTATAGCGCATCCATCCTGGTCCCCCATCCCATGTTAGCCTTCTCCCCTCCGCCCCCCCCCCCCCCAAATATCTCCCAGGGTTATTTCCTTTCATGCCAGTGGAGACACGCCGGCCCTCCAAGCGTTTTGATGGCAGTCTGCAAACAAAAGCCCTACTTCTTTGGATGCCTGGTTCTCAATTACTTTTCAGGATGATGTCAGGGCCTCCTTTCTGTAAAGGCTCATAGAGTATTGAGCAATAAAATAAGAACATGTCAAAAAAATAAGTAGATTTTTTAAAAAAAATATTGGAACAGTGGCCATGTAATAAATTATATTGACTATATTATTCTTTTTGAATTTTTACGTTTGGAGGAAGGGGAAAAAGGAGGGAGTTAAATAAATAAGAATAAAGAATTAAATTAAAAAACGATGTAGGTAAAACCATGGCTAAGGAAGTATTGTAATTAAATTTGGGAATGTATTGGCCAGTGGGGGGGAGAAGGGATCTCAATAGGTCACAGACACCCTCAGACTGTGAAGAGGGTCCTTTAAGGATCCTCTGAATTTTTTTGCTATCAGTCTGTCAGAGATCGGCAGATCTCTGCCAAAGACGCTAGACCAGGGCTTTCCAAAGTGCCGCCGCTGGCAACACACCCGGCAACGGCGACACGCGCGCACGGTGGCGGCGCGGGAGGGGCGTGCGGCGGGGGGGCGTGCGGCGGCGCGCGCGCGCACGGCGGCGGCACGGGAGGGGCGTGTGGCAGCGCGCGCACGGCGGCGGCGCGGGAGGGGCGTGTGGCGGCGCGCGCACGCACGGCGGCGGCGCGGGAGGGGTGTGCGGCCGCGCGCGCGCGCACGGCGGCGGCACGGGAGGGGCGTGCGGCGGCGCGGGGTGTGTGCGGTGGCACGGGGTGTGTGCGGCGGCGCGCGCACGCATGGGGGCCGCCATGCACGCGCGCGCCGCCGCTTCCGGGTGGTGTGGTGACACACCACGCTGTGTGTGGCGACACACTTTTGTGTCGCGACACACAGTTTGGAAAGCTCTGCACTAGACAGATATGCGCATTCCAGGAGGCTGCAAGCGACACGAAAGAGACGCTGGCTTTGAAGTAGACCGGTTCGCACCTAGCTGAGAATTGCGAATACACATCTCCCCTAACGGATGCCTGAGCAGCCAGGAGACACGAAGTACACCTGTCAACATCAAAGAACCTTGGGGGGGGGAAAGGTTTAAATGTACATGCCATGCTTTCTTCATTCATTCAAGTCTTTGTTAGTGTTAACTTCTGTATACTATAATAAACTCTTTTGCTTCTAAGAACCTGCGCGTCTGTGGGTTACTCTAGAGCAGGGAGATTATAGATATTGGATGGAGCGCCTTACATAAAGACTTGAATGAAAAAAAATTTTTGACTACCTATCCCAGGGATTACTCTGATATCCAGCGAACCCTCGGTTGAAGGTGGCCACACACACAACCACAACTCGGCTCCGCGGAACGGAATGGGGCCGGTAGAGGCGGAGGAAATCAACGGGGAAGTCGAACCTAGCTCATCAGGCACCCAGACAATGGAGGGAACAGCCAAGCGAGCGGAAGGAGACTCCACTGAAGTTACCAACAAGTGGGAAGGAAAGAAAGCTCTGAAGAAAGAGAAACACATAGAGGTAACCAAAACCCCCACCAATCTAAGCAGCACCGAGCCGAAGCTGGCGGGATGGTCCTTTGCTGTGGGCGAAGGGCTAGTGGAGAAAGGGGGAAAAGGCACCAAGAAGAGGGTCACACCAACCCAGCGCATCGTGCATTTAGAAGACCAGATGTCCCATATGCAGTTGAATATAGGACTGCTGATCAACAAAATGGACTCGTTGATGGACAAACTAGACGAACCCAGAGTGAGGGAACAGAGCCTGGCAACATGTTTATGAAGGTTCTCAGTCATCCAGGTGGAATTGTCTGTAGCTTGAATCATGTCAACTGGATTTCTATTTTCTCAGTGGAAATGTTTCGCTCCTTATCCAAGGAGCTTCTTCAGTCTGAGCAAAGTTAGTAAGGGAATCCTTAAATATGTTTCTAGGTGGCTGTGTGACCTTACACCTGGCGCTAGATCATGGTTATTTTGAGATGTTATTTCTAAGTCCCTTTATCATCTAAAGGAGGATCGTTAAGATCACCATGCTGCTGTTGAGCTTGCGAAATGGTCTTAATCTTCCTAGGCACAGAAGACAAAGCAGGGAGGAAAATAGGGGAAAGATTGTGCCTGAGGCCCCCACCTCTATTCAAGGAAGGATTTTCCAAGTTGGCATAAATGGATTCCTTGACCCCTCTCTCAAACCACCTATCTTCTCTGTCTAAAATGTGAACATTAATGTCCTCAAATGAGTGTCCTTTTTCCTTTAGATGAAGATAAACTGCTGACTCTGGTCCTGTGGTGTTACTTCTCCTGTGTTGGGCCATCCTCCTGTACAAAGGTTGTTTGGTTTCTCCAATGTAGAGTTCAGAGCACTCCTCACTGCACTGGATTGCATAAACTACATTGCTTTTCTTGTGTTTTGGAGTTTGATCTTTGGGGTGTACAAGCCTCTGTCTCAGTGTGTTGGTGGGTTTGAAATATACAGGTATGTGGTGTTTGCCAAATATCCGTTTTATCTTTTCAGACACGCCAGCCATGTAAGGAATGAGGTTCTTCCGTTTACTCTGAGTCTCAGCCCTATCTGTCACTGTTTTAGGTCTGGTAGATTTAGATTTAGTGAAGGCCCAATTTGGATATCCACAGGCCTTCAGAGCTGTTATCAGGTGCTGATTTTCATTCTTTTTGGAATCCATGGAGGTGGGGATGGTTTCTGCTCTGTGTGACAATGTCCTGATGACTCCTAGTTTGTGCTGCAGTGGATGGTGGAGCCTGGCGACACCCGAAGAAGAGGGGGACATCGGGGAACCGGACGTCGAAAGTGAGGGGGAGGAGGAGGAAGAATTTCGCCCCTACAATCGACCACCCATGACCCCGTCATGCAATCAACGCACAACCCCAGGGGGGGTCCACACACCGTTTGGCATAGGTGAATTGAAGACGAAATTTAATGGAGACCCCAAGAATTTAGTATGCTTCTTAACGCATGTACAAGGGTTCATGAGGGAATTTGAACACACCTTCCGAACGGAGGAGAGTAAAATCAGGTATGTCTCCAGCTTTTTGGAAGGGGAGGCAGGTGACTGGCTGGTAACGCTACATGACAGGGGGGCAAGGGAACTACTGGACTTTCAGAAGTTTATGTATGCCCTCCGGAAACGATTTGAAGATACGCTGACTAAAGTATCAGCCAGGGTACGGCTCCGGAACTTAAGGCAGGGAAACAGAGTAGTAGCTGAATATGCTATGGACTTTAAAAAGCTTTTATCTTACCTGCCGGAATGGCCGGAATCGATAAAGATTGAACACTTCCAGTATGGATTAAAACAGGACCTACTGGAAAAGGCATTAGATAGAGATGACCCTGGAACTTTAGAAGGGTGGATCCAATTAGCTGGGAAAATTGAGAATAACAGACTACAGCTACAAAGTATCAGAAACTTACAACTCAGGCAGAGGAACAAGGGGACTTCCATTAACCAGCCCCGTTCGAACGTGAAACAGCGGAATTGGGAAGAGGAGAAGGATCGCCGGACAAGAGAGGGACTGTGCTTCCGCTGCGGGAAGGAGGGACACCGAATAAGCGCTTGCCCTCAGGGGAAAGCGAGCGTTAAGGAAAAACCTCTGGTGAAAAAGGCAGCTGACAGAAGTACCCTCAAAGCAACACACACCAAAGGAAAAGGAGCAGCTGCGGCAACCGTGAACCCATGGCAGAATCCGGACTTAGAAGAAGACAGCGACGACTCTGACTTTGAAATCCAGATGGCGGGAAACGAGCCAGGTCTGTGCTGATGAGCGCCACAGGACAGACCTCCACAAAGGGGCGCAAAGGAAGTAGTCGCAACAACCCGACAATGCACCTAAAGGTACAATTGAGAACTTTGGGTGGGAGGAAAAAGTATGCGGGGGTTGCAATGCTAGACTCGGGTTGCTCTAAAAGCTTAATGCACCCGAACGTAGCTAAAAAGATGGGACTGGACCTTCTTAAGCTTAAAACACCCATCACATTTTGCCAATTGGATGGGTCAGAACTGAAGGGGGGGCCAGTGGAGTTTTACACTGAAGGACTGCAAATGACTTTGGGGACCCATGTAGAGACTTTGCGGTTCCTAGTGGCTCCCATTGCAACACGACCCATTGTCTGTTGTGGGTCTTCCGGGCTGTGTGGCCGTGTTCTGGAAGTTGTGGTTCCAGAACACGGCCACACAGCCCAGAAGACCCACAACAGCCATTGAACTCCGGCCGTGAAAGCCTTCGACAATACAACGACCCATTGTGTTAGGACTGAACTGGCTGAGGGCAAGAAATCCCAAGGTGGATTGGGTTTCGGGTGATTTGGACTTTATGCACGGGACTTATCATGAGATGGACAATGATAGCGCACCCAACTGCCTTGAGCTGGGGGCAACTGGGATGGAACTTGAGGAGGGGGAGCAGGACCAAGGGGGTGGCACACTCACAAGCACAATCCCGAAGAAATACCTCCCTGTGGCGGAGATATTCGACAAGAAGGAATGTGAGCAAGAACCCCCACACAGGCAGTCTGATGCGACCATTGACCTCATCCCAGGGGCTCCTTTTCCCAAGCCCAAGATGTATGCCATGACGCAAAATGAATTACAGGAATTGCGTAAATTCATAGATAAAAATTTGGCACGTGGGTTCATTGAACCAGCCAACTCCCCCCTGGCAGCCCCGGTATTATTTAGGAAGAAAAAAGATGGGTCCCTCCAGCTTTGCACGGATTACAGGGGTCTTAATGCAATTTCGGTTATGAGACAGTACCCTCTCCCATTACTGAAAGACATGTTAGCCCAACTATCCAAAGGGAAAATTTTCACGAAATTAGATGTCAGGGAGGCTTACTATCGTGTGCGCATAAGGGAGGGGGACGAGTGGAAAACTGCATTCAATTGCCCACTGGGATCGTTTCAATACCGCATGCTCCTGTTTGGGATTGTGAGGGGACCGGGAATTTTCATGAGGTTCATAAATGAAGTGTTGTATGAATTTCTGTACAAAGGGGTAATTGTATATTTGGATGACATATTGATTTTTTCTGAAAATTTGGATGAACACATGGAATTAGTCAAGAGGGTTTTAGAGAAATTACTTGAGGCAAAGCTATATGTGAAACTTGAGAAATGTGAGTTCCACAAGGAGAAACTAGACTTCCTGGGGTATCGCATATCACATGAGGGCATTGAGATGGACCCTGAGAAAGTCAAAGCAGTCCTAGGTTGGGAGCCCCCCCGAACGCGCAGACAGCTACAAGCGTTCCTCGGGTTCGCGGGGTTCTATAGGCAATTTATTCAGGATTTTGCGCAAATTGCGTTGCCCCTGACTGACTTACCAAAAACAAAAGGCAAGGGGGCAAAAGCAAAAGCCCCGCCACCAAGCACGAAACTCGTGTGGACCCAAGAATGTCAGGAAGCCTTTGACAAGTTAAAAGTAAAATTCACCAATGAGCCCATCCTCAAACACCCAGAGGTAGACAAACCGTTCATCATATATACGGACGCATCTTTTAGCGCAGTTGGAGCCATACTACTGCAGGCAGATGACAGTGGGAAAGTAAAACCATGTGCTTACATTTCCCAGAAATTTAATCCAACAGAGAGACGATGGCATATTTGGGAGAAAGAAGTGTTTTCTGTTAAACATGCCCTGAGCACATGGCGACACCTCTTGGAAGGGGCAGCAGAAACGTTCCAAGTGTGGACTGACCACAAAAACTTGGAAGCTCTCAAGTCCCCCAGAAAACTAAATCCAAAACACCTACGGTGGGCAGAGTTCCTCAGTAGATTTAATTTCACACTGAAATACTTCCCTGGGGGAAAAAACTACCTGGCAGACACGTTGTCATGACTGCCGCAACATGAAAGCAGGATGGAGGAAGTTATAGAGCCCCATAGGCAGTCAGACTGACCTCATCCCAGGGGCACCTTTTCCCAAGCCCAAGATGTATGCCATGACGCAAAAAGAACTACAAGAATTGCGCAAATTCATAGATAAAAATTTGGCATGGGGGTTTATTGAGCCAGCCAACTCCCCCCTTGCAGCCCTGGTATTGTTCAGGAAGAAAAAAGACGGGTCCCTCTGGCTTTGCACTGACTACGGGGGTCTTAATGCAATTTCGGTTACGAGACAGTACCCTCTCCCATTACTGAAAGACATGTTAGCCCAACTATCCAAAGGGAAAATTTTCACAAAACTAGATGTCAGGGAAGCTTACTATCGTGTTCGCATAAGGGAGGGGGACGAGTGGAAAACTGCATTCAATTGCCCATTGGGATCCTTTCAATACAGGGTGCTTCCGTTTGGGATTGTGGGGGGACTGGGAATTTTCATGAGGTTCATAAATGAAGTACTGTATGAATTTCTGTATAATTGTAATTGTATATTTGGATGATATACTAATTTTTTCTGAAAATTTGGAGGAACATATGGACCTAGTCAAGAGGGTATTAGAGAAATTACTCGAGGCGAAGCTATATGTCAAACTTCAGAAATGTGAATTTCACAAGGAGCAACTGGACTTCTTGGGGTATCGCATATCGCATGAGGGCATCGAGATGGACCCTGAGAAAATCAAAGCGGTCCTGGGTTGGCAGCCCCCCCGAATGCGCAGACAGCTGCCAGCGTTCCTCGGGTTCGCGGGGTTCTATAGGCAATTCATTCAGGATTTCGCGCAGATCGCGAAATCTGTGATCTGATTGACTTACTGAAAACTTATTGACTGACTTACTAAAAACGAAAAGCAAGGGCGCAAAAGCAAGAGCCCCACCACCGAGCACAAAACTCGTGTGGACACAAGAATGCCAGGTAGCCTTTGATAGGCTAAAGGAGATGTTCACGAGGGAGCCCATACTCAAACACCCAGAAGCAGACAAACCGTTTGTGGTACACACAGATGCATCAATTAGCGCAGTGGGGGCCATACTACTGCAGGCAGATGACACTGGGAAACTAAGACTGTGTGCATACATTTCATGGAAATTTAATCAGACGGAGAAACGATGGCATATTTGGGAGAAAGAGGCATTCGCTGTCAAACATGCCCTAAGCACGTGGCGACACCTCTTGGAAGGGACAGCAGAGGCGTTCCAAGTGTGGACTGACCACAAAAACTTGGAAGCTCTCAAATCCCCTAGAAAACTAAATCCCAAACACCTCCGGTGGGCAGAGTTCTTCAGTAGATTCAACTTCACGTTGAAGTACTTCCCTGGGGGGAAAAACTACTTGGCAGACGCGCTGTCACGTCTGCCGCAACATGAGGGCAAAATGGAGTAGGTCATTGAATCGCTCATCCCCTCCCAACCAGCGGAGGCTCAGAACCCAGTGACAATAGAAGGGAGGGGGGAAGACAACATGGCAATCACCTGCAGCAGCGCGAAGCGCGCGGCTGAGAGCAACAAATGGATAGCCGAACTGCGGGCGGCAACAGCAACGGACACCTGGTGGGGGGAAAACAAACAGACCCTAGTGGAGAAGGATGGAGTGGGGTGGAAAGACAACAAAGCCTATGTTCCTGAGCCCGTAAGGCAAAAGGTTTTGAGCATGCATCATGATCACAAAACGGCAGGACATTTCGGCTTCGTAAAAACACTACACTTAATCCAGCGCAAATTCTGGTGGCCATCCCTGCGCACAGATGTTAAAGCCTATGTGCGCTCATGCCCAGTGTGCGCAACCGCCAAAAGGAAAATGGGAAAACCCACAGGGAAATTGCAGGAAGTAGCAAACTCCACACAACCATGGAAGCAAATTGCCATGGACTTTATAGTGGATTTACCGATGAGCAAAAAGAACACGGCCATTTGGGTGGTCACAGACTTATTTTCCAAGCAGGCACACTTCATTGCGTGCAAGGGGATACCGAATGCCCAAAAACTTGCTAGACTATTCATTCAACACATCTATAGAGCCCACGGAACGCCGGAACGCATAATCAGCTATTGCGGCAGCACGTTCACTTGCAAGTTTTGGCGGGCATTTTTGAAGTTAATTGGATTGGAACAGGGGCTCAGTAGTGCGTTCCATCCATGCACAGATGGTGCGAGCGAACATCTGAATGCCACACTGGAGCAGTACCTTAGATGCTACATTAATTATCAACAGAACGATTGGGCGGAACTGTTGCCGTTCGCAGAGGTTGCTTACAATAACGCGCTACATCAAAGCACGGGGTTTTCGCCATACAAAGTTGCTACAGGGCAGGAATTTGTGACTATCCCCGAATTGGCCATGTCACACAACACAGAACTACCACAACCCCTAAAAGCGGACAAATGGATAGAAAAAATAAACACACACGCGCTCCCAAACTAGTAAAAACCTTTCACAGGGAGTTCCCGGACAAACCACATTGAAACTGGTGCTTGAACAATGCAATGTGCTAAAATACTTTTGTACTCTCTCCTTACAGGAAATGTATGAAAATGTGTAGAAATGTATGAAAATGTGTAAATGATTGGTTGAGTTAACAAAACATGCAGCTAAGGGGGTGGGGGGAGCATCTTGGGCCGGGAGCATGTCAGAGATCGGCAGATCTCTGCCAAAGACGCTAGACAGATATGCGCATTCCAGGAGGCTGCAAGCGACATGAAAGAGACGCCGGCTTTGAAGTAGACCGGTTCGCACCTAGCTGACGATCGCGAATACACATCTCCGCGAACGGATGCCTGACCAGCCAGGAGACACGAAGTACACGTGTCAACATCAAAGAACCTTGGGGGGGGGGAAAGGTTTAAATGTACATGCCATGCTTTCTTCATTCATTCAAGTCTTTGTTAGTGTTAACTTCTGTATACTATAATAAACTCTTTTGCTTCTAAGAACCTGCGTGTCTGTGAGTTACTCTAGAGCAGGGAGATTATAGATATTGGATGGAGCGCCTTACACAGTCTAAGTGGGATTGGTGGGGAGGGAGGTTGAATATGGAGGTATGGCACAGGGTGGGGGATGGGATGGGGGAGGGACAAGGGTGGCTGTTGATTGTCCAAGGGGAGGAGGGCATTAAGGCAGTGGAAAGAACACAAATGTTATATGTGCTTTCTATAATATCAGGTAACCTTTTTGTGAGCAATAAGTTTTCAATAACTCTTTGGATGCGAGATAGTCTTAACTTCATACAGAATTTAGATAGAGACATTCTAAAAAATGTAGGTGATGGGAGAACAATGTACAATTATTTCTTTAAACGTTAGAGGTCTGGGAAACCCTATTAAGAGGAAAAGGATTGTTAATTATGTCCAATCATTTAAACCTCATGTGGTTATGGTACAAGAAACATATACAACAAATAGGTTGACTGATGGGTATTTTGAAAAACAATTTTTTGCGCAAGGATCTAATAAATCAAGAGGAGTAGCGATTCTTTTCAAAGCCGGCATAAATTTTAAGGTTCAAAAGATTAAGGGAAAAGATAGGGACGGTAGATAAATATTTATAGAAGGGGAATTTGATAATAAAACATTAACTCTAGCATATATTTATGCTCCTAATCAGGGTCAGATCGGTTACTTACAAAAGATTATGAACAGAATAAAAAGTAATCCAGATAATTTTATAATAACAAGGGACTTCAATACGGATGCATTAAAGCCCCAGATTGGAATGCACAACAGATTTCAAAACTTAATGCACAGTCTTGGACTCATAGATAGCAGAGAATTATGTACTGTGCAACAAAAATACATACATTTTATTCAGGTAGACATAAATCGCATGGTAGGATAGACTATATATGGATATCTAAAACTTTTTCTAATTTTCTACAAGTAGTTAACGCTGCACCAATGCTCATATCAGATCACACTCTGATTATTTCCCTCAAATTAGAACAAAGCATTCCATTTACTTATAATTGGCATTTTAATCCTATAATATATATAGACAGTCCTCAACTTACGACAATTTAACAACAGTCTGAAGTTATGATGGCCTCAGAATGGGTGCTTGACAGCCCATAAAGCACCTCCGAGCATCGCGCATCGCACCTCCCCAGCAGTCGCATTTCAGTCGCTTGGCAACCGGCTTGCATTTATGACCGGTTGCAACTTCCTGCAGTCACGTTATCACATTTTGCGATGTTTTTTCCTGTTTTCCGGCAAAAAACACCCATTGGAGCAAGCTGCGTTCGCTTAACGACCTGTAATTCACTTAACGACAGCCGTAAACATTGTCGTAAAATCTAAAAAGCTAAGGAGAAAAAATGTACCGTATTTTCCGGTGTATAAGATGACTTTTTAACCCAGGAAAATCTTCTCAAAAGTCGGGGGTCGTCTTATACGCCGGGTGTCGTCTTATACGCCAGGATCAGCTGTGCCGCGGGGAAGTGGACTTGCGCCAATCAGCTCTGCGACGGGGAAGTGGACTTGCACCCGGTGCGCCAATCAGCTGTGCGGCGGGGAAGTGGACTTGCGCCAATCAGCTGTGCGTGTGCGCGGGGAAGTGGACTTGCACTCGGTGCGCCAATCAGCTGTGGGGCGGGGAAGTGGACTTGCGCCAATCAGCTCTGCGACGGGGAAGTGGACTTGCACCCGGTGTGCCAATCAGCTGTGTGTGTGCGCGGGGAAGTGGACTTGCACCCGGTGCGCCGATCAGCTGTGGGGTGGGGAAGTGGACTTGCGCCAATCAGCTGTGCATGTGCGCGGGGAAGTGGACTTGCACCCGGTGCGCCAATCAGCTGTGGGGCGGGGAAGTGGAGTTGCTTCCCTGTTTTCTCCCTGCAGTTTTTTACTTTCTACTCCGCTTCCCCACCGCACAGCTGATTGGCGTGGATATTTTCCACCCCGGGGCGGAGCAAGCTGCAGGTGTCCGGGATGCCCGGGGTATGGAAAAAAGAGATAGAGCAGCGCACGCCTCTTTCACCCGCCCTTGTATCCTATTACCGTACCTCCTTCTCTGCCTCTCAGATCTCCCTCCTGAGGACTGCAGTGAAGCGGCGCAGGTGCGCATGTGCAAGATCTGAGAGGCAGAGAAGGAGGTAATAGGATACAAGGGCGGGCCAGACGGGTGAAAGAGGCGTGTTTGCGCTACCGCTCTGATAGTCTTGGCGACAGGGAGGGCTGGGCAGGTAGGGAGAGCTGACCAATCCAAGCAAGCTTTGTATACAACAACCAGCCAATCACCGGTAAGGTACATCGCTTGCTGTGATTGGCTGGTTGTTGTATACTGGGTACCACATACAGTACAGCACCGGTATCTGTACCTGTTCATACAGTACAGCACCAGTACATACAGTACAGTATACAAATGTCCAACAGTCAAAACCCCATCATGGCTCCACCAGCAAGAAGAAAGAAATATGAAGCCAGTTTCAAACTTAAAGTTGTAAACTTTGCCATGGAACATAATAACTGCGCTGCTGCAAGACAATATGGAGTAACAGAAAAGATGGTTCGGGACTGGAAAGCAAATGAAAAAGCATTAAAGAGTATGCCAAGGGGTAAGTGTGCATTAAGAAGAGGCACCCCACATTGGCCAGAACTCGAAAAACATGTAGCAGACATGGTGAATCAGCATCGCCAAAACGGTTATGTAGTGACACGAAATAAAATACGTTTGTTTGCACTTCAGTGGGCCAAATCTAACCCAGATCACAGCAACAGATTTAAGGCCACTGTATCCTGGTGTAATAGATTCCTGGGAAGGCATAATATGGTACTGAGGCAAAAGACGAAAATTGCCCACAAATTACCTGCAGATCTTGATAGCAAAGTAAATAGTTTCCATCGATACGTAATACAACAGCGCACTAAACATGGCTATGCGTTAAGTAGTATTGGAAATATGGATGAAACTCCAATGAATTTTGATATGGTTGGAAATAAAACTGTCCATCAAAAAGGTGAAAAAACAATTTTAATTAAAACAACAGGACATGAGAAGTCCAGTTTTACAGTGGTACTAGGATGCACAGCTGATGGCGCCAAACTGAGACCAATGATTATTTTTAAAAGAAAAACAATGCCGAAACTCAAGTTCCCTGTTGGTTGTTTTGTACATGTGAATGAAAAAGGCTGGATGGATGAAGAAGGGGAGTAGTAATAGTGTATACCTTTTTTGTATTGGGCAGATCAGATAAGAAAAATGCTGACTCACCAGAAGTGACGTCATAGTACCTCCCCCCTCCCATGTTCCTCTGCGTGTTAGCCACCCCTCCCATCATGCAACGCGTGTTTTGCCGGAAGTGACGTGTCAGCCACCCCTCCCTGGATCAGCCGCATGTTTTGCCAGAAGTGGCGTGTGCCCCCTCCCCCACCCCGCGTGCTAACCCAAGGCATGCTCAGGCATGCCCATGACCACATGGCTGTGAGGGAAGCAAGCCCAGGCATGCCCTGCATCACATGGCTGTGAGGGAAGGGGTGGTTGCCTCAGCTCCACACTGCCTGTGTTTAAAGCCTTATCAGTTTCTAAGCAGAAGAAAGCGGGAGGGGCAATGCTTTTTCAAAAGGGGAAAAAAGTTTTTCTTTCCTTAAGCAGGCAGTCACCCTGAAGGAAATGCCTATAAAGCCTTTCTAACTTGATCTGGCTGCAGGAGTTAAAATGCCACGGCTGGCATAGATGGCCAGGGCTGATTAGGAGGGAAGCATTTTTTAAAAGCAGGGTTTTCTTCTTCTCCACACATGCCAAACTGTTTTTAAAAGCCCAGGGGTAGGCAGCTTTCCTTTCCCTAAGCAGTCAGTCACCCTGAAGGAAAATGTTTATAAGCATTTCTAATGCAGCAGTAAACAAGGAAGGTTCTAAACAAGGTTTAACATAAGTAAACACCGGTGTCTTTTTACTCACGCTGCTGCAAGCCGGGAAGGGGGATCTGGAGGTGTTAAAATGCCACGGCAGACATAACAGCCCAGTTCTTAAGAGGAAAACTTTTTTTTAAAAGCCGAGGTTTCTCCTGCACACAGCCACAAGTCCCGGTAGCACGGGCAGCTTGACTGACAGGAAGTCGCATGCAACATCAAAGGCCTGAGGGCCGTTGCAATGTCCAGCTCGCTGGCTGATAGCAGAAACTGCTGGCAGCAGAGTTGAAATGGCATTTTTAGCCTCAAAAATGAGCCTGCACACCAGGCCTAGATTTACAGTTCTGAATGTGGAAAATTAGGCTTTAACTGCACAATGTGTTGCCCTTAAGCAGAAACTGTGACCAGGCTGAGGAAAAAAGAAGCCTGTAAGGGGCCAGGGAGAAAGCTGGTTATTAAAAGCACAACAGGTTACTACACAGAAAAAAAGAGAAAAAACATGGGTATGTGCATGTTCAGGCATGTCCGCAGGCGTGGCGGGAGAGCGCCGTATCAGGCTGCGACACGCGGTGCACACGTGACAGGGGGCAATGTTATGCCCAGGCATGTCTCCGCCGCTTTTTCAGGCTATATACAGATACATTGTTAAGTAGCGGTGCCCATTTGAAAAATACAGACACGTGCTTTGAAGATGGCAAACTCCGAAGCCCATCTGTTTGAAGACAGCTTAACGCCAAAGCCGCCAAAACGAAAATTTAGGGCAAGGAAAACGTCCGAAGCTCCTGGACCGAGCGCTCTATTTGAGGAAAACGCTCAAGACGCATGTCTAATACCATGTTACTGTAGATTTTGTACCTCAGATGGTGAGTTAAACATTGAAAATTAAGAAAAACACTAATTTAATTAGATAAAATTGCGAGTCTAATCCAGACTTATACTCTTTTCTTTAAGAAACAACATATCCATATGATTCGACCGTCGTACAGATTCTGAGAGCGTGTGTGATAAAAGTATTGCATCATTGTTTCATGGGGTGCATGCAAGCAGGAGGAGATCAGGTGGATTCCCGGCCACCCACCGAGGAAGAGCTTCTTAAGGCCTTATGCCCCAGAATATCGAGGGGCGAGATCCTATGGGTCATTATGAACATAGCGTGTAAGCTAGAGAAATTATATGTGACATGTGATACCCTTGATGAGCTTGTGGAATTCATGGAGTATATTGAGAGCAGCCCTAAACCACAAGATATAATGGCGAAAATTGGTTCTGAATTACCAGTGGCTTTGAAGAGGCTTATTTGTCAAAATGTAACAACAATTAATTACCAGAAACTGTTAACCTCTACCCAAGGATTGTAATAATAAAATATTTTTACAAATAATACGTTGTCTGCTTTTTTTTCTTTTGCTAACACCAGTTTATCCATGTATTGGTGGGTGGGGGCTCAAACGGTGACGTAAAGATGGTGGGCGAGGTCCCTTTCAGCGTCCAGTTGGGACCTTATCTAGACCCACAGACGGAGCAGCTTGCCAGCAAAGAATGACCTGGACGCCATGGCTGACCGAAATGTAAGTAATTTCACAAGCAGTTTTGAGAGTCAGAAGGCTGGGGTTTGTAGTCATTGTGGCTATATTTAATTATTGGTGTTCTTGTGTTCCCACTAGGATTCTGTAACAGATACACAGTGTGTGAAAGCGCTATTAGGTACATATTTTAGTTCATACAAATTAAATAACTGTATGACTTAGATATTTTTAAATATTTCTGCAGCAGTTGTAATGTTTGTCACATGTCTAATACAGAAGTAGAAGATGATGAGGACTATGCAAATTTTACAATGCCTGCAGAGACCCCACAGGGAACACTGCCTGACCTAGGAGGTATTAAGATCAGGCTGCTTTTGTTTTCGCCCTCAGAAACAAAATGTCTAGTTATAGAGGCATTTCTACAGCAGCTGTAATGGTTCTCATGTCTCTGTTTCTCAGGTTGGGAAGATGAGCAAGTCTTTACAAACTCCCCAGAGCCTCTGGAGGCTGACAGCATAAACTCTACCCCACAGCCATGTACAAGCCATGCAACGCGAATGCTTTTAGGAGGTAAAATAACCGAGTGTATTATCCTACTTGAGACCTGTTTTAGAATGTAAGGGGCAGTATTACATTAAAAAGAATGTTACTGAAGCATTGTTTCCCCTTGTTTTTAATCCAGAACCGCCCGGAAAAAAAGCAAAAAATATGTCTGGCGGTGCCCTTTCCACAGCCCCTACAGACAGCGATAGCTGTACAGATGAGCCTATGTCAGAACCTCAACTGGAAGAGGAGCTATGGCCTTCTATGTCACAGCTACAGACCCCTAACTCTCAGAATGTGCATGATGTGTATCTAGAAATGATACAGGAGTGGGAGAGGCCTATCCTATATTACAGAGCTGTGGAATACTACCAACGGTATAGATTTGCTAATCTTGAACGTATCAGATCATTTGTAGAGGCTATAGGTATTATCCATAATGTGGTACAGACCTTTTTGAATAATGTTTCTAGGGCGATAGGGCCGAATGATTTTGTTCAACTACGCCTAGATGCAGATGGTCTAAATCGACCCCTCTTTACCCTTAGGAGACATATGCATGATTTAAATGCTGATGACTTTCTGACCCGTGTTGAAAACCTACAGAGCAAAGCAGAATTGATGTGGGGGGGCTGTTTACAATTAGTGGTCACTATCGTGAAATACAAAGAGGGCGGCGGGCGTAGGAAGTTAAGCACCGTGATATTCACCAAAGTCCTGGAGACAAAAAGACAGCACCTGGTTGATTTCAATGTGGAGGGTGAATTTCTGTGTTTCACTGATAGTGTGCTGTATTTGCTTGACAGCGGAGAAGGTACAAATCAAGAAATTGCTACTAGAGCCAGGGCCCTACACACCAGACTGGGCATTTCCACAGAAAACAGGATTGGCTTTTCACAGATACATCTCTTTGAAGAGCTTTTAGGTATAACCATAAAAATTTTGTTTTACAACGAAGGTGGGTGGCGATTTTTTGTCACGGGCAGAGCACAGCGAGAAAAACTGGTGTTTATATTGTTACACGACAAGCATTACTACGGAATCAAAAACATCAAGGGCTTCCTGGGCGAGCGTTATTTCTGTGAATTCTGCCACACAGCCTACCATCACAAATTCAGTCACGATTGCCAATACCTCTGTCGAGCGTGCCTGAAGCAAGACTGCCAGGAGGTGGCAGAAGAGAGGGTAAGATGCTGCATATGCAAATTGTTTTGCCGGTCTAAGGCCTGTCTTGAAAGCCATACACAGATGGCATTGGAAGGGAAAGTTGACTGTAAGAATAAGGTATATTGTGAAAAGTGTGGCCTTTATGTCTTCACCCCCCGCACAAAATGCAAGAAAACAAAGTGTGGTCAGTGCTCTGAGAAGGTTGACAGCTTGGAAGGGCATTTATGCTTTCTGAAGCCCTTGGAGCGCCCGCAAATTGGTGAAAGATACATCATTTATGATTTTGAATGTTGTCAAGAGACGGGCGTGCATATACCAAATTACGTGTATGCCACGGATATGCTGGAGGAAGGTGATGGCAAAGAGGCTGTGAGTTGGGGCTGTCATGGCGTTAGCTGCCTGGAGCAATTTGTGAAGAAGTTTATAAATCACAAGCTTAAAAGGTGTACCTTTATCGCTCACAATTCCAAAGGTTATGACGGGTACCTGGTGCTGAGACAGCTGATACGGGAAAAAGTGTGTGTTGAATTGATCAGTCAAGGGGGTAAGCTGCTGTGTATTCTCCTACCGGATTATAAGATTCGGTTTATTGACAGCCTCTCCTTTTTGCCCCTTAAATTAAGCAAGCTACCGAAAGCTATGGGTTTTCAGGGCAACAAGGGGTATTTTCCCCATTTGTTCAACACAATGGACAATCAAGACTATGTGGGGCCGCTCCCTGAAGCCAAGTATTACAGTACAGAAACCATGATGCCCGGGGAGAGAGAAGAATTCCTGAAATGGCACGCAGATAATGCAGGCACGGTGTTTAAGCTAAAGAAGGCCCTGGCTTACTACTGCAGACAAGATGTGGAGATTCTGAGGGAGGCCTGTATTCGATTCAGGGACCAAGTCATGAAAATGACAGAACGCGAGTGCCTCAGAGATGGCGGGGGAGAGATTGTTGAGGAGATAGAGATCCGTTGCATTGACCCCTTCCAGTATATTACACTGGCCTCTGTCTGCATGGCCCAGTACCTGTTCATGTATTTGAAGAGGAATACCATTGCGCTAGCCCCTTTGGACAGTTATCACAAGACACAGAAAAGGTACTCAGCACCAGCGATTCAATGGCTGTTGCATATAGAGCACACTGAGAATCTCAATATCCAGCATGCTCTGAAGGGTGGTGAAAAGCAAGTAGGCAAATATTTTTTGGACGGTTTTGCTGTCATAAACGGGGTACCCACTGCTTTTGAATTTCACGGCTGTTTTTTTCACGGCTGTCCTGTCTGCTACTCTGAAAAAGACTTCAACAAATTACTTGATTCAACATACGGGGGTCTGCACAATCGTACCAGGATTAAAGAAGAGTACCTCAGGGACCAGGGGTATGCCATACGTAGCATCTGGGAACACGAATGGCGGGACATGCTGGAGAACAACCCCGCTTTGAAGCAGTTTCTAATGGAGAACAAGCTCCCAACCCCTTTGAACCCCCGAGATGCATTTTTTGGGGGTAGAACAAATGCCACATGCCTGTACTACAAGCCAAAAGCTGGGGAGCAAATCTTATATTACGATTTCACCAGTTTGTACCCCTTTGTGAACAAGAACAAGGAGTACCCGATTGGACACCCCCAAATCATCTATCAAAACTTTGGGGACATAAAGCAGTATTTCGGGCTTGCCAAAGTCAAAGTGTACCCACCAAGGAACCTCTATTTCCCAGTCCTACCCCACAAATCAGGGGGCAAATTAATGTTTAGCCTGTGTGCAACCTGCACAGAAAGTCTGCAAACCGCCCCCTGTCAACACAGTGATGAAGAAAGGGCTCTGACGGGGACATGGTGTACTGTTGAATTTAATGTGGCTATAGAAAAGGGTTACAGAATTGCTGAGATCTATGAGATCTGGCATTTTGAAAGAACATCAGTCACATTATTTTCAGGGTATATGAACACCCATCTCAGACAGAAGCAGGAGGCCAGCGGTTACCTGTCCTGGTGCAAAACAGAACAGGATAAAGATCAATATATTCAGGAGTATGAAAAGATGGAAGGTGTCCGCTTACGGCGTGAGCATATCAAAGTAAATCCTGCTAAAAGGCAGATTGCCAAACTCTTTTTAAACTCTCTGTGGGGCAAGTTTGGTCAGAACACCAACCACCTGACCACATCAGTGGTGACAAAACCTGAGGAATTATTCAAATATCTTTTTGTGCCCTGTTATGATGTTTCCTCATGCGAGTTTGTGGATACAGAGACAGCCATTGTGACGTGGAAAACGGCCAAGAACCAACCCACCAAAGCCACATGTACTAACATATTCATCGCCAGTTTTACAACGGCTTATGCCCGGCTGGAATTATACAGGCTACTGGATGGATTGGGAGATAGATGCCTGTACCATGACACTGATTCAGTCATTTTTATAAGTAGACAGGGGGCGTGGACACCACCTTTGGGTGACTATTTAGGGCAGCTGACAAGCGAGATCCCACCAAACACCTCGATCACAGAGTTTGTGGCAGCCGGACCCAAAACATATGGATACGCCTTGTCCAGCGGAGAAGCGGTGCTAAAGGTGAAGGGTATTACGCTAAACAGTGGCAATGCTGAAAAGGTTAATTTTGACAGCTTGAAAGAACTGGTGGATGATTACTGCCTGACCGGCCCAGAGAGAAAGAAATCGATCAAAGTGGAACAGACGGGTATTTTTAGGGTTAAGAGACATTGGGCCCTAGAAACAAGAGTCCTCAGGAAAACCCTGAAGGTCGTCTATAATAAAAGGGCTCTAAAGAGCGAGGATTACTGCACACTGCCGTACGGCTATTGAACATTATGGAAAACCTTGTACAGTTTGTACACCCTTTCTCTTGCATTATAAGCGGGCTGTCCAATTCTGGCAAATCTTTTTTTATCAAGCAAATGTTAGAGCATGGTACCTCTGTGATGTCTCAAATGCCACAAAATATTGTATGGTTTTATAGCTGCTGGCAACCTCTGTACAAAGAACTGCTTAATAAATTCCCTTATATTAAGTTTATGGAGGGCCTCCCGTCTTCCTTTGAAGATGATGATTTGTTTCCACCAAACCAAACCAATTTAGCTGTGGTAGACGACCTCATGGCTTCAGCCGGCGACAGCGATCAAATAGAGAAGGCTTTTACACAGTACGTTCACCACAGAAACCTGAGCATTATTCTCATACTTCAAAACCTGTTTTTTCAAGGTAAGAAGATGAGAACAATAACTCTGAATTCCAAATATTTGGTTTTATTCCGCAGCCCTCGTGATCAGTTGCAAATTGTCACACTGGGCCGCCAGATGTACCCCACTAACAGCCAGTATTTTTTAGAAGTGTTCCAAGATGCCACTCACAAACCGCACGGGTACCTTTTGGTAGATTTGGCAGCCAGCACCCCAGAAACCTACCGGTTGAGAACAGGCCTCTTTCCCCCTGATTGGCCTGCTGTTTACACTATGAAAAAGAAGAGTAAAAGGCATTAACCTGAATGCCTTAGCACCAGTTCATTCAGGATGTCAGAGAGGGTGCTCAGAAATTTGGCGGTTTTAAAAATCTTAGTAAGGGCTGGGCCAAAACAGAGAAAGGCCATCTTATGCAAGGCTAATAACGATCTGGTGGGGGCAATAGCAGAAATAGCCCTGAACACCTTAAAAGGAAACCTCCCTTTGAAGCCTTCACAATACCGAACTTTAAAGAGGAAGAAAGGTGTCATCAAAAAACTGAGCGATAGAAAGGTATCCCTCAAAAAGAAGAAGCAGGTCATTCGCCAGTCGGGCGGTTTCGTTGGTTCACTGCTGGGGGCTGCTATACCTTTGTTGGCTAACCTGATAGCCAGACAAGCCATGGACTATGCTGAGAAAATGTTTCTGGTGCCACGCCACCAGATGGGGCAACTACAGGGCAGGGCTCCTACTATGGGGACTGTGGCTGCTAATCGGCTGGATGATGAGATGCGCGCCGTTCTTCAGAGAGCTGATTTGGGCGAGGAGGAAAAGATTAAGCTCTACAATTCTGTGCTGCAGAGGTTTCTACGACTGACCAGACAAAACGAGTCTGAAAAAGACAGACTGAATCTCATTTACCCCTCAGAAGAGACTCATCAACCCCAAGGCTTGCCAGAACAGCCTCCACATGCCGCTCTGCAGGACGCCGCCATGACTGAGATCCTAAGTGGCGTCAGCTCCCGGTATAGGAAAAATGCAGAACTTTTGCTAAACAAAATGAAACAGCACCAGGACATATCATCCTGGGATACACGTGGAACGTTTTTATACAGGGGCATGCCTGTTCCCGGTACTAACATTTTAGACCTGGTGAAAGGCGCCTCGCAACATCGCTCCCTTACTGAGAAGCGGAAACCTAAAGGCTGGGATGAATTTATGACTGCTATGGCCGAGGTGAATGTCCCTACCTCTGTGTTGGGTTCTACGGCTGTTAAAGAGCAGTTAGAAATGTTGAAAGACTCTCTGGTTATTAAGGGGGAGGCTGCTACTAGCCCTGACTCTGTTATGACTGCCCCTTTTGGAACTCAGAAGCCCCTGTTTGCTGTCTCGCCCTCTGGACCCCTGATGGTAAAGCCTAGGAGCAGTATCAGGCTTGGTAACTGGCTCAATTTGTAAAACGTATGTTTTTCAACCTGTTGGCCATGCAATGTTGTATGTACAGCTTGTAAAATGAATAAAAACACAGTGAAAGAAGTAAAACGTTTAAGGCTTTTTCTTTATTTTGCAGTAAGGCATACATGTCTGCATGCACTGGTGATGGTTACAGGCTCCAATCCCCCTCCCCACCTTTATACATTTTACAAACAGCTTTACCATTTGATCATTTTTAACAGCATCATCGGAGTACATCTTTAAAATATTTCCATAGTCCATGCCTTTAGACCGGTTCAGTAGAAAAAACACGCAGTGATGCCCACATGTTACAGCGCTGGGGTGTTGCAGTTGAAGTTGGTGAAACGTGTACTTCTTAGCTTGCCGCTCTAAGAATATCGCTATGGCTCCAGGAAAGTCAGGGCTGTCTGGAGGCCTTCCATAAGAGTCAAAAAATTCACCATAGCCGGGAGATGGGAAGTAGGCAGCCAGCCAGTGCTCACCAGGTAGAGTTTGAGGATGAGTGTTTACAATTACGCCGAAAGGTCTTTTGGAGATTTGCCTCTTGGGTAGCAGATCACAGGGGTAGACCCCTAGAAAGTCGGGATTTCCAGAGAACAGGCGGAGGAGCTGCAGGGTGTCCATCCTCACATATAATCAAAAAGCACGTTCCTGGTGTGGCTTATTTCAATTAGGTTTTCAAAGATTGCATAGAGAATCATATTGACGGTATTGGGGAGAGGTAGTGCAAATCTAATTTCCGCTCTGAGGTTGCCATTCCGGATCAAAGAATAGTGCTCCGAGCACCCCTGGTCAGGACTCAGGTCGAAACAATATAAATTATATCCGTGACTAAACTCTTCACGGCTGATTAGGAGAGATCTGTCTTTCATGCCTTTGCCTGAAACTTGTACCATCTGCATGTATTCTCTCACAAAAACACCACGAGCATAATCAGGCTGAAGAGGTTTGGCGGGGACCTGTTCGCCGTCGCAATACAGGGCACAAAAATTAACATTGCAGTGCTGAAAATTGAATGGGTTTCTTTCGTAATCTCCACTGAAAGAGGCGTTGTCCACAAATCCAATCACTAGCTGTTTAGGTAGCTGGCCCAGAAATAGGTTTTCCTGATTACACACAAGGCTGCCTGCAGGAATGCTGTAAACCTTCATCCCCACACGATCAATGGGATATTTGGCATTGGAGGAGAGCAAGGCTTCCGTATGGCCCAGCCGTACGCCTGCTGCTACTTTTACACGCTTTACAAAGAGAGACGCTGACAGGAGCTGCACTTGTAATTCTCATTGCCATCCCTCATTAGGCAAAATTCGTTTCTGCTTCTTGTGAGTTTGACTTTCACATCAACCCCATTAATTAGCAGTTTGTCTTGAAAAAACAGATCGCTGTGCAAAGGCCCAAGCAGGTCCCATTTACGACTCCTGGCTGTATGTGCCGCTTTCGCTCTGAAACCAGCGTTGCCCGCAGCTGCCAGCACAGTGCTCTCCATAAGCGCTGATTCGTCTTTGTAAAAAACCCCAGCTGTAAATTGGGTTCCCAGAGCGTCAGCTCCAAAGTTCAGAATCAGCTCAATCATGGCCCGATAAGAATAGCAGTGGTGGCTCTGTGTTACGAGCCGGTCTCCCAGGGTAACATCCAGCTGATTAAACAGCGAAGCTATAGGATAGTTGGTCAGGGCCACCCTTGCGCCGTCATCAATATCTGTGCCATCAGCCTTTACAATCTTGCAACTCACATACAACAGGGTATTATTTAGATCTGTGTAATGCTCACCGTGTCCTGTGATAAAAAATTCCAGGGGCGCATTGGGCGTTAGCGCTGATAAAGGAGGGATCTCGACATACGTGCTATTTTCAATACTGGTTTGAGTAGGTGACAGTTGAAAAAGGTCCAGTTCTGATTTAACACACTCCTGCGATGCCTCGTGGATAAAAGCCATTTTGTATTAGAATATGTCCCGGCTGTCACAGTGCTTCCTCTTCTGAGCACGTTTCCTCTTTGTATGATGGCGCTTTCTCACATTCTTTCTCTTTTTAGAGGGAATAGGCTGTCCCAAGACGTAATTCTTTCTGGCCACGACCAAGCCCGAGCCCTCTTGGCCGCCCCCCACAACACGGGATACAAGCTGCCCCGCCATATCTCTGACAATATTCTTAGCTGCAGATTTCACGTGGGGTTTAACGATTTCTAACCCTTTCCTCAGAAGAGGCATTGCTTTTCGAAAAAGTCCACGGAACAAACCGCCTAGGCCTGTCCCATACATGATGGGTGTTCCCCGGAACCCCGCAAGACCGGCTCCGGCTTGGGCCCTGTAATAGGCCACGTAGTCTTGAGGGCTCCCGTACTCCTTGATCACAACCATCCTTCACTTTTCTGAGGCCTGAAATGAAGCTTGACGACAACCTTCCCGTGGTTAAAACGGATGTGTTTGTTTTGATCTGTTTTGATCTCTACAGTAATTGTGCTGATGCCGTGCTTGCTGACTGGAACATAATGGGGCTGGTCATAGGTTACCGTGATGATGTCGTTGTCTTGCCCCCGCACAGGCACGCAGCGCAGTAATGGCACATAGAAGTCGCCCACTATCTGGGGCTCCACAATGTCTGTATAAATAAATATGGTACTGAATCCTCCTGTCACATCGGCCGCAAAGGGGAATTTTTTGAAGCGGGCTTGGGGCTTCAAACCTAATATGTTCGCTAGTTCATCACTAGCTAGTATGCTAAACGCCCCATCTCCTTTAAATTTAATTTTTCGAGCAACTGGGTCGTATTGCAGGGTCGCCATTGGCGGATTCTCAGCGTCTGCCATAAGCTTGTTCATATTTTCTAATACCTGCTGGATGCTGGTATAGTATCCATTTCTCAAAGAAAACTCCCACTTCTTTTTTTCGTTAGCAATTTCAAAATAGCCACCTGTGGTTAGCGTGTTCCAGCTGTGTGGGTACTGTATCTCCACCAGCCCCACTTCCCATGATCCCGGCAGGTCCAGAGCTCTTGCTAGTTGAACAGTAAAATTTGAACTTTTGTTTTTGGGGAAGGCTGTTGCCGATGCGTTGCTGGGGAGGGTGATATAAAAGCCAGCCATGTCAAAGGTCTTGTACTTCAGCCTCTTTTACCCAACTGTTGAACTTGTCTGGCCAGCCGACCCATTTGACTAGAACCTCTCTATATTTTCCCCGCCCTCTTTTTTTGATCACTTTTTCAATTCTGTATACACGTTGTTGATCATCAGGAACCTTTTGGAGCTCCTCAGGGTAAAAAGTGCCCTTTACTGGCTCGTCTGTGTAATCTTTTAATCTATACACCCCTCTTTCCCCTCTTGTTAACAGTTCTTTGATGATGAATATTTCATCCGTGTAGGTTTGCTGGTAGCCCTTTTCAAATTTTCCCTTCAGTCTGGTTATCCTGACGTGATCCCCCACCTTAAGATATTTTTCCTTTCTTTTACTTTTTAAAATATCTCCATACAGTCTTAACCATACAACCCTTTCATTAGACAAATTTACAGTGCTAGGAGCAGTCCGGATGCTATGGTGGTACGTGTCATTGTAACCTTGAAGAATGGCTGCCAAGATGTCTACGTACCAGTGGGTGTTTCTAGCTGTGAAGTATCTCCAGAGTTTATTTTTTAGGGTCCGATTAAACCTCTCTATAACGGCGGCTTTAGTCTCACTATGAGTGACAAAATGCTGAATACCATAACGTGCTAAAAGTTTCTTCAGAGGCGTATTTAAGAACTCTTTGCCGGCATCTGTCTGTATTTTTCGGGGTGCCCGGCCTGTTTCAAAGATATTCTGGAAGGCGGCAGCAACCTCGCTCCCCGACTTATCAGTCAGAGGGTATGCCCATGCATATTTAGACAACACATCAATGACTGTTAAGATGAACTTTTTTCCATGGTTTTCCTTAGAAAATTTGGACACGTCTATGAGATCGGCCTGCCATTGCTGATCTATACCCGATACCACTGTTTTATTTCGAGGGAAATTAATTCTTGCCGGTTTATGAAGCGCATAAGCATCTTGTCCTGTCAACCATGTCTTGACTTGCTTCATGGACAGGTTTTTATCATGTTTTCTTCCCTCCTGAAAAAGTGGGTTTACCCCAGCATAGCTCCCTACCCTACCCGGTGTGTAATAGATCTCCTTTAGAATATTTTCATACCTCATTATGACGAAGGGTCTGTGGCAAAATGATCACACTTTGTCTTTAATACAATGCTTTATTGGTGATACAGCTTTGAGAGAGGTTGTCTAGGGATCCGGAAACATATCCCTCATCATCATCATCATCATCATCATCAGAAGAAGAAGAAGAAGAAGATAAAGAGCCATAAAACCCTGATTCATCTGTACCCTCCCAACAGCGCCCTTTGCCACATTCTAACAGGTCTTCGCATAATTTACAGGTGTTGTCATGTTCAGGAGCAGATAAATCATCAGAAGATGTGCGGCCGCCGGTATACGATACGGCCCTCCTTTGGTATCTTTGCTTTCTAGGCTTTGGTAACTCAGGTACTGCAAAATATAAAACATAACCTATTAGCACCCCTAACTGGGCCCCGTCAACATTTACATTGTCATCAATAAAAACATATTTACTTACCACTGCTGGAAGGTGTTGGTGCGGAGCTCACCATTTCACACGCTGCCCGGTAAGTATCACAAGGGAAGTCTTCTGTTTCGCTCTCCGCCTCATCAGTAAAGGCACAACATGCCATACCGCAACCATACAAAACAGGTCTGAATATAAAATTTTCTTTGTTTTCTTCACCAAAATCCTGACAACAGAGCTTGTTGCATTCTACTGGCACCGGCCTTGTGCTAGAGCATACGGCACTAGGTTTCGCTATTTTTCTATTAAAATTTTTTGAAGCAGCTCTTGCCATGTTTCTTCAAAAGAGAAACCTTTTCTCTGCCTGGGATTTGGTTGAGCCTCGGCCACTGGAGAAAATTAAATATGCCAAAATATAGTAAATACAAAAAGTTGTGTCCAGTGACTCTCAAGGAAAAGACAGGTCTGTATATAGCCTGAAATGTGGCGGAGGTTTGCCTGGTCATAGCCTTGCCCCGTCACGTGTTACCCGCGTGTCGCAGCCTGATACGGCGCTCTCCCGCCCACGCCTGCGGACATGCCTGAACAAGTCCATACCCCCATGTTTTTCTCTTTTTTTCTGTTTAGTAACCTGTTGTGCTTTTTTAATAATCGGCTTTCTCCATGAGTGCATTCTCATTTTGAGGCTAAAAACGCCATTTTAACTCATCCTGCCAGCAGTTACTGCTATCAGACAGCGAAAGAAAAATCAGGCACCGTGTTATTTGTAAAAATATTTTATTATTACAATCCTTGGTTAGAGGTTAACAGTTTCTGGTAATTAATTGTTGTTACATTTTGACAAATAAGCCTCTTCAAAGCCACTGGTAATTCAGAACCAATTTTCGCCATTATATCTTGTGGTTTAGGGCTGCTCTCAATATACTCCATGAATTCCACAAGCTCATCAAGGGTATCACATGTCACATATAATTTCTCTAGCTTACACGCTATGTTCATAATGACCCATAGGATCTCGCCCCTCGATATTCTGGGGCATAAGGCCTTAAGAAGCTCTTCCTCGGTGGGTGGCCGGGAATCCACCTGATCTCCTCCTGCTTGCATGCACCCCATGAAACAATGATGCAATACTTTTATCACACACGCTCTCAGAATCTGTACGACGGTCGAATCATATGGATATGTTGTTTCTTAAAGAAAAGAGTATAAGTCTGGATTAGACTCGCAATTTTATCTAATTAAATTAGTGTTTTTCTTAATTTTCAATGTTTAACTCACCATCTGAGGTACAAAATCTACAGTAACATGGTATTAGACATGCGTCTTGAGCGTTTTCCTCAAATAGAGCGCTCGGTCCAGGAGCTTCGGACGTTTTCCTTGCCCTAAATTTTCGTTTTGGCGGCTTTGGCGTTAAGCTGTCTTCAAACAGATGGGCTTCGGAGTTTGCCATCTTCAAAGCACGTGTCTGTATTTTTCAAATGGGCACCGCTACTTAACAATGTATCTGTATATAGCCTGAAAAAGCGGCGGAGACATGCCTGGGCATAACATTGCCCCCTGTCACGTGTGCACCGCGTGTCGCAGCCTGATACGGCGCTCTCCCGCCACGCCTGCGGACATGCCTGAACATGCACATACCCATGTTTTTTCTCTTTTTTTCTGTGTAGTAACCTGTTGTGCTTTTAATAACCAGCTTTCTCCCTGGCCCCTTACAGGCTTCTTTTTTCCTCAGCCTGGTCACAGTTTCTGCTTAAGGGCAACACATTGTGCAGTTAAAGCCTAATTTTCCACATTCAGAACTGTAAATCTAGGCCTGGTGTGCAGGCTCATTTTTGAGGCTAAAAATGCCATTTCAACTCTGCTGCCAGCAGTTTCTGCTATCAGCCAGCGAGCTGGACATTGCAACGGCCCTCAGGCCTTTGATGTTGCATGCGACTTCCTGTCAGTCAAGCTGCCCGTGCTACCGGGACTTGTGGCTGTGTGCAGGAGAAACCTCGGCTTTTAAAAAAAAGTTTTCCTCTTAAGAACTGGGCTGTTATGTCTGCCGTGGCATTTTAACACCTCCAGATCCCCCTTCCCGGCTTGCAGCAGCGTGAGTAAAAAGACACCGGTGTTTACTTATGTTAAACCTTGTTTAGAACCTTCCTTGTTTACTGCTGCATTAGAAATGCTTATAAACATTTTCCTTCAGGGTGACTGACTGCTTAGGGAAAGGAAAGCTGCCTACCCCTGGGCTTTTAAAAACAGTTTGGCATGTGTGGAGAAGAAGAAAACCCTGCTTTTAAAAAATGCTTCCCTCCTAATCAGCCCTGGCCATCTATGCCAGCCATGGCATTTTAACTCCTGCAGCCAGATCAAGTTAGAAAGGCTTTATAGGCATTTCCTTCAGGGTGACTGCCTGCTTAAGGAAAGAAAAACTTTTTTCCCCTTTTGAAAAAGCATTGCCCCTCCCGCTTTTCTCTTTCTTCTGCTTAGAAACTGATAAGGCTTTAAACACAGGCAGTGTGGAGCTGAGGCAACCACCCCTTCCCTCACAGCCATGTGGTGCAGGGCATGCCTGGGCTTGCTTCCCTCACAGCCATGTGGTCATGGGCATGCCTGAGCATGCCTTGGGTTAGCACGCGGGGTGGGGGAGGGGGCACACGCCACTTCTGGCAAAACATGCGGCTGATCCAGGGAGGGGTGGCTGACACGTCACTTCCGGCAAAACACGCGTTGCATGATGGGAGGGGTGGCTAACACGCAGAGGAACATGGGAGGGGGGAGGTACTATGACGTCACTTCTGGTGAGTCAGCATTTTTCTTATCTGATCTGCCCAATACAAAAAAGGTATACACTATTACTACTAAGGGGTAAAGCTATGGCTTGATAATGTATGGAGCAGGCGACCAGGTGGACTTATTCAAAAACATAGTCTACTGGTGTGGGATATGTACAGGGCTCATTTAACTCCCAGCACCAAGCAAAGGCTTGCAAGACTAAACACAGATGCGGCAGTTATTCCTGCAGGATTGACATTGTTGGTACAGTCACTGGATGTGTGCCTAAACAAGCCATTTAAATATCGCATTCGAGAACAGTGGAATGAATGGTTAGCGGCGAAAAGTCATTCACAAAAGGAGGAAACATCCGTGCTCCACAGTTGGATGTTTTGTGCAAGTTTGTCATAAAAGCCTGGAATGATATTGATGCAGAAACAGTAATCAAGTCTTTCAAGAAGTGTGGCATATCAAATTTATTAGATGGTATGGAGGACGACTACTTGTGGCAAGATGAAGAGGAAGCCGAAGCTGAGACCACACCATCTGATACGGAATTCGATCCATACGATGACTGCCTTACAAATGTATCACAAGATGTCATTGATGTACTTATGATATCAGATGACGAACAGGAGGATTTTGAAGGCTTTTAAAGGGAAACTGTCACGCCAGCAAAACCTGTAAAAATACCGTAGCTTGCAGTTATGATGGGTGTTGCTTACTCGCCAGGGACTTGCCCAGCACTTCCTCTCTCTCTATTGTTTGTTATCTTCCTCCTATCATCATCAGTTCCAGTTTGGTTGACAGCTTAGAAAACAAACAGCATGGCAGCTCCCATGGGTTTATTGTCTTATCCTTCCTTTCAGCTTTAGAGTGAATTAGGAAAAGTTTAATCCACTTGCACTGTTTTATGTTTACATGTTTGATGACAAACAGCCTTATGTTTATCAGTGACAATTTTCCTGCTAAGTACCTGCAAGTCATAAGCATTTGAATTAAAATTACCATATTGAAAGTGCGTTGAAGAGGGGTAGTCTTATACGGCGAGTATATCCCAAACTCTATATTTTAACTGGAAAAGTTGGGGGTCGTCTTATACGCCCAGTCGTCTTATACGCCAGAAAATACGGTACTAGTACAATCAAAAATAGCAATGGCCAAATTGTGACTAAAAATAAGTATAGGTCAACAATTCAAACTTTTTTCAACAATTATATTCCTCAAATAATCCATCACCGATAAAAATTAATCAATATTTAAATAGATTAACATTCCCAGAATTGGCTCCAGAAGATATACGATTCATGGAATCTCTGTTTTCCATTTCAGAAATTACTATGTCTTTAATACTATTCAAAATGGAAAATCTCCTGGCCCTGATGGATTGTCAATTCTCCTTTATGACTGAACATCCCGTTTTCCAAGAGCAAGCAGCTTCTAATTCAAGGAATTGTTCACTGTGGCTTCCTTAAATTAAAGATCATTTATTTTATTTATTATTTTATTTTTATCCTGCCTTAATTACTTTTAATAAATAACTCAGGGCGGCAAACATACCTAATACTCCTTCCTCCTCCTATTTTCCACACAACAACCATCCTGTCAGGTGACTTGGGCTGAGAGACAGGGACTGGCCCAAGGTCACCCAGCCGGCTTTCATGCCTAAGGCAGGACTAGAACTCTGTCTCCTGGTTTGCCATTGGCTCCTTCCTAGGGCTGAGGGACAGGGACTGGCCCCAGGTCACCCAGCCGGATTTCATGCCTAAGGTGGGACTAGAACTCTCAGTCTCCTGGTTTGCCACTGGCTCCTTCCTAGGGCTGAGAGAGGGTGATTGGTCCCAGCTCATATGAAAAACTGAAAAGAGACCCCACCAACAATTACAAGAAAAAGGTAATAGACAGTTTGAAACAATTGGAACATGATGGCTCCATCGATAGGATTACCTACCACCATCTGTATCCTGGAGAAGCCATCCCCTGCATCTACGGACTTCCTAAGATCCACAAGGAAGGAACACCCCTCCGACCCATAGTCAGCAGCATTAATTCGGTAACATACAACATTGCCAAACACCTCTCTACCATACTAGCACCTCTAGTTGGACACTCTGAACACCACATCCATAATTCGGAAGAATTTGTTTCCAAAGCAAAGATCCTGAAACTGGATACAGATGAAACTATGGTCTCCTTTGATGTGTCCTCCCTTTTCACCAGCATCCCCACCACTCATGCTCTATCCGCTGTCAGGAAGAGACTAGAAGAGGACAGCACCCTTGAAAGGAGAAACCATCTCAACCCAAACCAGATCTGCCATCTTCTGGACCTGTGTCTTAACACCACTTATTTCACATACAGAGGTGACTTTTACAGAGAAAAACATGGCTGTGCCATGGGTTCTCCTGTGTCACCCATTGTGGCCAATTTATACATGGAAGTGGAGAAGAAAGCACTCAACACATTCCAGGGAACGGTGCCCACGGTTTAGGTATGTGGATGACACCTGGGTCAAAATCAAGGCCCAGGAAGTACAGGCCTTCACGGACCATATAAACACTACAGATGCCAACGTTAGCTTCACCAGAGAAGACACCAAGGACAACAGACTGGCATTCCTAGACTGTGAAGTCCTCATTGGGACCGGTGGCAAGCTAGAAATAGGGATCTACAGGAAACCCACACACACAGATCAATATCTGATGTTTGACTCCCACCATCCACTGCAGCACAAACTAGGAGTCATCAGGACATTGTCACACAGAGCAGAAACCATCCCCACCTCCATGGATTCCAAAAAGAATGAAAATCAGCACCTGAGAACAGCTCTGAAGGCCTGTGGATATCCAAATTGGTCCTTCACCAAATCTAAATCTACCAGACCTAAAACAGCGACAGATAGGGCTGAGACTCAGAGTAAACGAAAGAACCTGGTCATTCCCTACATGGCTGGCGTGTCTGAAAGGATAAAACGGATATTTGGCAAACACCACATACCTGTATATTTCAAACCCACCAACACACTGAGACAGAGGCTTGTACACCCCAAAGATCAAACTCCAAAACACAAGAAAAGCAATGTAGTCTATGCAATCCAGTGCAGTGAGGAGTGCTCTGAACTCTACATTGGAGAAACCAAACAACTTTTGTACAGGAGGATGGCCCAACACAGGAGAAGTAACACCACAGGACCAGAGTCAGCAGTTTATCTTCATCTAAAGGAAAAAGGACACTCATTTGAGGACATTAATGTTCACATTTTAGACAGAGAAGATAGGTGGTTTGAGAGAGGGGTCAAGGAATCCATTTATGCCAACTTGGAAAATCCTTCCTTGAATAGAGGTGGGGGCCTCAGGCACAATCTTTCCCCCATATTCCACCCTGCTTTGTCTTCTGTGCCTAGGAAGATTAAGACCATTTCACAAGCTCAACAACAGCATGGTGATCTTAACGATCCTCCTTTAGATGATAAAAGGACTTAAAATAACATCTCAATATAACCATGACCTAGCCCCAGGTGTAAGGTCACACAGCTACCTAGGAACATATTTAGGATTCCCTTACTAACTTTGCTCAGACTGAAGAAGCTCCTTGGATAAGGAGCGAAACGTTTCCACTGAGAAAATAGAAATCCAGTTGACATGATTCAAGCTACAGACCGTTCAGGGATGGAGGAGCCATCTGCAGTTTTAATTAAAGGTCTTTGGTCTTGTGAACGTCCCGGATGGGGCTGAGCAAGGCTAGCGTGGCCTTAGTTGTGCAATGTGCGCATTCCTGAGCACTAGGCTGACCCTCTCCATTAAGAACCGGCCCGTTTTCATTGCTAGTTCAACGCCAGACGAGCCAATGAAGGGAGGCAGCATATGCAGCCACCGGGGAAGAGATGGGACCTGGAAGTGCCCCTGTGTGGTTGGCCATCCCTGCAGCCAAGAGCCTGAATTGGGTGTCTGCAGGGGGTGGTCAAAAAAGTCACGATGGTGGCCATGACAGTGCTACTGAAGCACCATGGAGCTTTGATCACACTGACATGGCATGGCACTTCGGCACAGGTCACCTGTCTCCAATTTACACCTGCCTCAGTCGATGCACCCAGGTGTGCCACTAGTCCTATATGCTGATGACATGGCTCTTATCTCACAAACCTTAGTTGGCCTTCGGCAGTCGCTTGCAGCAGTTTTTGCTAAAAATCCAGAAAAACAGGTAAGTGGACCATTGAGGGAATCCAAGGACAAGTTAAGGGTTTCAAATATGTGGGGATGGTGCTACATGCTCCTGGCATTTGGAAAACCCATAGAGATTACATGAAACAATCAGCACGGAGGAGCTCTTTCACACCCAAGGCAAGGAATGTATTCCTGCAGCACTGAAGTTGTGTGAGGCAAAGGTTATGTCCCACATGCTTCGTGGCGCACAGGAAGAAGTAAAAGGATCCTGTTCAGGAGTTTGCATACCTTTCAATGTTTGGGCTGATAACACAGTATATGCACAAGTTGACACACATAAGTTGAGATGGCAATGAAGGGTTAAGTAACCATACTTGTGCCTTATTGTATTTTAATCAGTGTGTGTGTGTAAATAGTCAATGACTTTCTTAGCCCTTGAGAAACCTTTGTGCATTTCATCCAGGACTGCACTGATTTTGCTGGTTACTGAACATATCAGCCATGCTCTATCCAATTCAATGGTTTCTCTCCTCCGTGGATTCTAATATGGGTTTGGAGATTTCCATTTCTTCTCTTTTTTAAAAAAATAATTTTATTAAGTTTAGAGCATAGATAAAAACTACAATAAAAAATAAAAAACTACAAAAAAAGGAAGAGTGAAAAACACAAGAAATTTTTTTTTTTAAAGATTATATAAGAAGTGACTTCCGACTTTCAACAAGAATATATAGCAATTCCCATAATTAATCCCTTTCTCTAAATTTAACCAAAATCACATTATTTCTATAAATCATTCCATGGTCATTATGTAAATCAATAAAAGCAAATGCTTCTTCCCCTTATAAAAAAAATAAATATATAAACCTTCAAATCAACTTCTCCCCTCCATAAAAAATTATTTATAAGTTGTTTCCCTCCTATCACTATTCTATATATTTCTGGCCACTAGGTTAACAAATTATTGTAATTGTTTTTTAAAAAATATTTATCTACTTTTATGCTTAATACTACAATCTTACCCATATTAAACCTTAAAAAACAAACTTTAAATCATTATAAAACAATAAAATCATACAGCCTAATCCACATACTTATTCTTAATTTTTATCCCACCTGAAAATAAAGCATTTAATCTCCATATAACAAACTTTTAAATCATTACTGAAAAATAACATCATAGAGCCTTGAAGTCAATCCACATATTTACTCTTAATTTCCTATCCCACCTCAAAAGAAACCGAAGCATTTGTCTCCATATTATACACAGCAGTTTTTTTATAGGCAGATCAAGAAACCCAGCTATCTCCTCTGCAAAGTCAACAGAAAATTTCCCACATGACCCCCATTCTCAGAACAGGCCCTGTAATAAACAAGCAATTTTTCTTCTTGAAAGTCAAATTGTAACTCCTTCATGTCTGTTGTTCCTTCACCATCTGGATTCTCCCAGTCAGAAGGGATACTTCCTCCTTGATGAATCTCTCTCGCTTCAGAAAATCCTCAATCGATTGATACATCTTAAAAGCAATATCCCATACTTCTTGTAAAGTAGCTTGAACAATTTCATGGAAAATCTTGTTAAAGTCAGCAGACTGCTCAGCACGGAGCTCTAAGGTTGTTTTCTTAAGGTCGTCCATAATTCAAACAGTAAAGACTGGCACCTTCTGCTGATGTGTATAAACTAACGAGTTAATAAAAGGCTTCCAGAGACTAAAATACAGCATCCAAGGCAAATGAACAGAAAACCAAAAAAATAAAAAAAATTGAGTTCGATCTGTAGGAAAATATTAAGTCCTTCAAACTAGATAGAAAAATAATAATGGAGAGATGATTATTTATTCTCAGTCCTCCTTAAATTTGAATGGAAAGCAAGCTAGCAGCTAGAGAAAATTTTTTTTAAACCTCCTCCAGAAACAACATTATGCACCAAGAGATTCGTATCTTCTTGTTAAAAACCTCTCTTGGGTCCAAAAACTTAAAAATATACAAACTAGGCGATTTAGAAATGAGAAAGGCTTGACCTAGTGTCCCAAAGGGGTTGCAGCGTGGTCTGGAAATGGCGGCATCCCCAACTCCCGTCTCCTCTTACTGGAATAGTGCCAACACCATTGACGATCTTCAGGCTACAAGGTGACGTTATGAAGTACAAATGGGATGATTCCGAGTGTTTTCTGCCCATGAAAACACTCCAGGGCAACAGGAAAAGCCTGCCTGTGCCTCCAAAAAGAATCCAAGTTTTGGGTCTGCCTGCTGATCTTGCGAGCAGGGTGTTCAGTCGGCCATCTTCTCACCGGAAGTCAAGATTTCCATTTCTTCTGAAGGATTTTTCACTCTCTGCATTTATAAACTTTCTTCTCTGGGTCAGGTATATGATGTTAACTGAGACCTATGTTGTAACTGAATCTCCATGCATTTTATGGTTTCTCTCCTGAATGGATTCTTTGATGTGTATAAAGGCTTCCACTCAGACCAAAGCTCTTTCCACATACCAGGCATTTATAGGGTTTTTCTCCTGTGTGAATCCTTTGATGTCTCCTGAGATATCCCCTCAGACTGAAGCTCTTTCCACACTCCAGGCATTTATATGGTTTCTCTCCTGAATGGATTCTTTGATGGGTATAAAGGCTTCCACGGCGATTGAAACTCTTTCCACAGTGCAGGCATTTATAGGGTTTTTGTCCTGTGTGAATCCTTTGATGTCTCCCAAGATATCCCCTCAGACTGAAGCTCGTTCCACACTCCAGGCATTTATAGGGTTTCTCTCCTGAATGGATTCTTTGATGTGTATTAAGGCTTCCCCTCTCAATGAAGCTCTTTCCACACTCCAGGCATTTATAGGGTTTCTCCCCTGAATGGTTTCTTTGATGTCTATAAAGGCTTCCCTTCACACTGAAGCTCTTTCCACACTCCAGGCATTTATAGGGTTTTTCTTCTGAGTGGATTCTTTGATGTGTATAAAGGCTTCCCTTCACACTGAAGCTCTTTCCACACTCCAGGCATTTATTGGGTTTTTCTTCTGAGTGCATTCTTTGATGTGTACTAATGTTTCCCTTCCGGCTGAAACTCATTCCACATTCCAGGCATTTATATGGTTTTTCTCCTTTGTGAATACTTCGTTGATGTTCACTGAGATTTCCTCTCTGACTGAAGCACTTTCCACACTCCAGGCATTTATATGGTTTTTCTCCTGTGTGAATTCTTTGATGTTGACGGAGGTCCCATCCATCAGAAAAGCTCTTTCCACACTCTAGGCATTTATATGGTTTTTCTCCTGTATGAATTCTTTGATGGTGACTGAGGTGCCATCCATCAGAAAAGCTCTTTCCACACTCCAGGCATTTATAGGGTTTCTCTCCTGAATGGATTCTTTGATGTTTATTAAGGTTTCCACTCAGACTGAAGCTCCTTCCACACTCCAGGCATTTATACGGTTTTTCTGCCATGTGAATTCTTAGATGTTGATTGAGGCTTCCACCAACACTAAAGTTCTTTCCACACTCCAGGCAGTTATAGGGTTTCTCTCCTGAATGGATTCCTTGATGTGTATAAAGGCTTCCCCTCTGATTGAAGCTCCTTCCACACTCCAGGCATTTATACGGTTTTTCTCCCGTGTGAATTCTGTGATGTATCTTGAGATGTCCACTCCGACTGAAACTCTTTCCACACTCCAGGCATTTATAGGGTTTTTCTTCTGAGTGGATTCTTTGATGTGTATAATGGCTTCCCTTCACACTGAAGCTCCTTCCACACTCCAGGCATTTATAGGGTTTTTCTCCCGTGTGAATTCTCTGATGTATCCTGAGATGTCCTCTCTGCCTGAAACTCTTTCCACACTCCAGGCATTTATAGGGTTTTTCTCCGGTGTGAATTCTTTGATGTTTATTAAGGTCTCCCCTCTGACTGAAACTCTTTCCACACTCCAGGCACTTATAGGGTTTCTCTCCTGGGATATTTTTCCCGCGTATTCCGACGCTCTCCTCCTTCCCGCATCTCTTCCCAGGCACCCTCTTTTCACGGGGTCCCTCCTCGCTCCGGATCATCTCTTTCGGGCGACCCTTCGGCAGCCCCGCAGCATCCGCGCCTTTCCCGCCGCCGCAGGCCAGCCGCGCCCCGGACCGGGAGGCTCCTCTGCGGGGTCCCTCCTCTCCGCTGGGCTTCGCCTGCTTCCTCCGCCGGACTCGGCCGTCCTCCTGAGGGGGAGAGGAGCAAAACGGGGAGTAGGAGAGGCGGTGCGAGGCTTCCGTTCCCTTCCCCGAAGCCTCCGGCCCCTTTCAGGCAGGCAGGCAGGCGGCGGACCCGGCCTCCCCCTCAGCGCCGAGACTGCCAGACCGGCCCTCGGGCTCCCCGGCCTGCCTCCCTCTCGCGACCCGCAGCGCCGCCCCGGACTGCGACTCCCAGCACCCCCCGCGCACTACCTGCATCCGGGCACCCCCGCCGGTGCACCACGAAGCTCCCTTCCTCGCAGGAGAGATTCCGGGAATGAGAACAGGACCTCCCTTCGCGTCCTTTCTTTGGAAGCCCCACCTCTTCCTCCCCAGGGACCGCCCCAGGGGTCCTTCCGCCAATCGCCGCCGTCGGCGGGCCAGAGTGACGGCGCTGCCGGCAGCGCCCCGCCCCTCCCACCTCGGGGTCCTCCCGTCCTCCGGGGTCCCTGGTTCCGTGGGTCGGATGGATTCCGGAAGTGGGGGCGGGCTCTCCCGCGCGCCATTTCCGACAAATCTCCTCAGGGGCTGTGCCAGAGAGTGTTTGTTGTGCATCAAGCTCTCCTCTGAGACTTTGCCGGTCCACCTGGGCAGGTTGTTGTGAAGCTCCAGTCTGGGGAGAGCCGGTGCCCCACATCCTCAGCAGGAAGGCCGGTCGCACGCCCCACACCCGGGGCTGAGCATCTCTGAGGCGCAAGACTCCCGAGGGCTGCCAGATGGCACAAAGCCCCGTCCTTTGCTGCCCCTCGTGGCGGCTCCCGGCCCTGCAGCTCGGATGGAGGTCGCCTCAAGGGTCGGGAAAGGCCGCGGCTTCTGCCCGCAATAAATATGGCGGCCGCGACCCGCGCAGCGCTCTTCCGGCATCCCGGCTGGCGGCTCCTCAGGACCGGAGCTCCGGGTTGGGCGGGGGCCCTGTTCGGGGGTCGCCCGCTGCTCCCTCATTGTCCCCCGCCGCAGGTACCCGGCGACGTGCCTTGACGCTTGGGGCCGGAGCGCTGCAGCAGCAGGAGCCCGCAAAGTCTGCGGCGCACTACAGGCTGGTGTACACGTGCAAGGTGGGTTCGCACGGAATGCGTCGCCGGTCTTGCGGGGGGGGGGGAAGAGGCCTGCGTGTAGAAGCAGTGGAGGGCAGCGAAGCCACGGGCCCCATCTTTCCACTGGGCGCGAAGCGGAAGTCGAATGAAGATGCGTCGCGAACAGAGCTTTACAAACTTTTCATGTGGGTGACACACGTTTTAGAGGTGCCTCGACGCAGTAATAACAGGGGTCCCCGGCCCACGCGATTGGCTCCTGCCTGGAAACGCCGCCCCCCGCAGGCGCTGGTCAGGCTTTTCGCCTCCCTGCTGCTCTCTGCAGCATTACCAACAACAATTTTCCACCCCGGGGCGCCTCCCCTTCTGCCCTTCTGAAGGGGCACCCCGGCGGGGGGCGGGGCGGACTCCCCCCCCACTTTTGCTCCCCCTACCGGGATAGCTCCAGCAAAGGAGATCGTTACCTTGTCGTGGTGCTGGAGCTTGAGCACCTCAATGAAACCATGAGCTAAACCATGAAGGGACACCCAAGACGGGAAGGTCGTGGCAGAGAGGTCAGACTAAATACGATCCCTGGGGAAGGTAATGGCAACCCACCCCAGTATTCTTGCCATGAAAACTAAATGGATCAGTACAACCAAAGATATGTCGGTATACCATCGGAAGATGGGACTCCCAGGTCGGAAGATGGTCAAAATGCTACTGGGGAGGAACTAGCTACTGGGGTTCAACTAGCCCCAGATGTGATGACGCAGCTAGCTCAAAGCCGAAAGGACGGCTAGCGGCCGACGGTGCTGGTGGTGAACGACGAATCCGATGTTCTAAAGATCAACACACCATAGGAACCTGGAATGTAAGATCTATGAGCCAGGGCAAATTGGATGTGGTTATTGGTGAGATGTCAAGATTAAATATAGACATTTTAGGTGTCAGTGAACTGAAATGGACTGGGATGGGCCACTTCACATCAGATGACCACCAGATCTACTACTGTGGACAAGAGGACCACAGAAGAAATGGAGTAGCCTTCATAATTAATAATAAAGTGGCTAAAGCAGTGCTTGGATACAATCCAAAAAACGATAGAATGATCTCAATTTGAATTCAGGGTAAGCCATTTAACATCACAGTGATCCAAATATACGCCCCAACCACAGATGCTGAAGAAGCAGAAGTAGATCAGTTCTATGAGGATCTGCAGCACCTACTAGATAATACACCAAAAAGAGATGTTATTTTCATTACAGGAGACTGGAATGCTAAGGTGGGTAGTCAGACGACACCTGGAATTACAGGCAAGCATGGTCTGGGAGAACAAAATGAAGCAGGACATAGGCTGATAGAATTTTGCCAAGACAATTCACTGTGCATAACAAACACTCTCTTCCAACAACCTAAAAGACGACTTTATACATGGACTTCACCAGATGGTCGACACCGAAATCAGATTGACTACATCCTTTGCAGCCAAAGGTGGCGGACATCTATACAGTCGTTAAAAACAAGACCTGGAGCTGACTGTAGTTCAGATCACGAACTTCTTATTGCAAAATTTAGAATCAGACTAAAGAGAATAGGGAAGACCCACAGATCAGTTAGATATGAGCTCACTAATATTCCTAAGGAATATGCAGTGGAGGTGAAGAATAGATTTAAGGGACTAGATTTAGTAGATAGGGTCCCGGAAGAACTATGGACAGAAGTTCGCAACATTGTTCAGGAGGCGGCAACAAAAAACGTCCCAAAGAAAAAGAAAACCAAGAAGGCAAGATGGCTGTCTGCTGAGACACTGGAAGTAGCCCAAGAAAGAAGGAAAGCAAAAGGCAACAGTGATAGGGGGAGATATGCCCAATTAAATGCAAAATTCCAGAGGTTAGCCAGAAGAGATAAGGAATTATTTTTAAACAAGCAATGTGCGGAAGTGGAAGAAGACAATAGAATAGGAAGGACAAGAGACCTCTTCCAGAAAATTAGAAACATCGGAGGTAAATTCCAGGCAAAAATGGGTATGATCAAAAACAAAGATGGTAAGGACCTAACAGAAGCAGAAGAGATCAAGAAAAGGTGGCAAGAATATACGGAAGATCTGTATAGGAAGGATAATAATATTGGAGATAGCTTTGACGGTGTGGTCAGTGAGTTAGAGCCAGACATCCTGAAGAGTGAGGTTGAATGGGCCTTAAGAAGCATTGCTAATAACAAGGCAGCAGGAGACGATGGTATCCCAGCTGAACTGTTTAAAATCTTGCAAGATGATGCTGTCAAGGTGATGCATGCCATATGCCAGCAAATTTGGAAAACACAAGAATGGCCATCAGATTGGAAAAAATCAACTTATATCCCCATACCAAAAAAGGGAAGCACTAAAGAATGTTCAAACTATCGAACAGTGGCACTTATTTCACATGCCAGTAAGGTAATGCTCAAGATCTTGCAAGGTAGACTGCAGCAATTCATGGAGCGAGAATTGCCAGATGTACAAGCTGGGTTTAGAAAAGGCAGAGGAACTAGAGACCAAATTGCCAATATCCGCTGGATAATGGAGAAAGCCAGGGAATTTCAGAAAAACATCTATTTCTGTTTTATTGACTATTCTAAAGCCTTTGACTGTGTGGATCATAACAAATTGTGGCAAGTTCTTGGTGGTATGGGGATACCAAGTCATCTTGTCTGCCTCCTGAGGAATCTGTATAACGACCAAGTAGCAACGGTAAGAACAGAGCACGGAACAACGGACTGGTTTAAGATTGGGAAAGGAGTACGGCAGGGTTGTATACTCTCACCCTACCTATTCAACCTGTACGCAGAACACATCATGCGACATGCTGGGCTTGAGGAATCCAAGGCTGGAGTTAAAATCGCTGGAAGAAACATTAACAATCTCAGATATGCAGATGATACCACTTTGATGGCTGAAAGCGAGGAGGAGTTGAGGAGCCTTATGACGAAGGTGAAAGAAGAAAGTGCAAAAGCTGGGTTGCAGTTAAACCTCAAAAAAACCAAGATTATGGCAACGAGCTTGATTGATGACTGGCAAATAGAGGGAGAAAAAGTGGAGGCAGTGACAGACTTTGTATTTCTAGGCGCAAAGATTACTGCAGATGCTGACTGCAGCCAGGAAATCAGAAGACGTCTACTTCTTGGGAGGAGAGCAATGGCAAATCTTGATAAAATAGTTAAGAGCAGAGACATCACACTGACAACAAAGGTCCGCATAGTTAAAGCAATGGTATTCCCTGTAGTAACCTATGGCTGCGAGAGCTGGACCATAAGGAAGGCTGAGCAAAGGAAGATAGATGCTTTTGAACTGTGGTGTTGGAGGAAAATTCTGAGAGTGCCTTGGACTGCAAGAAGATCAAACCAGTCCATACTCCAGGAAATCAAGCCAGACTGCTCACTTGAGGGAATGATATTAAAAGCAAAACTGAAGTACTTTGGCCACATAATGAGAAGACAGGATACCCTGGAGAAGAAGCTGATGCTAGGGAAAGTGGAAGGCAAAAGGAAGAGGGGCCGACCAAGGGCAAGATGGATGGATGGTATTCTGGAGGTGACGGACTCAACCATTGGGGAGCTGAGGATGGTGACGGCCGACAGAGGGCTCTGGCGTGGACTGGTCCATGAAGTCACGAAGAGTCGGAAACGACTGAACGAATAAACAACAAACCGGGATAGCTCGAGTGCGCCTCCCCGCCGTACAGCTGATCGGCGCGGAGATTTTCCACCCTGGGGAAAAACCCCACCGTCATTTTTTGCGGTGATCCGAGGTTTTTTCCCCTCGCAACCGCAGCTTTTCTTGCCAGAGCACCACTGTCACGAGGCGAAAAAGCCTCGGATCACCGCTAAAAGTGACGGTGGGCGGAGGCACCCCAGGGTGGAAAATTGTTGTTGGTATTATTATTATAGCGCCAATTATTGATGGTGGATTATTTGAGGAAAGAGCCCATTTCGGCAGAGGTCAGCTCAGGCAGAGCCGCTCTCGTTCTCCCCCGGATGCCCGAGGAAAAGTCCCTCCTTAGCCCAAGAATCCGGGTCCACCACCCTGAGCAGGAGCTTCCAGGAAACGACTGGGCTGACCTACTGGGATTCCAGCTCCTCAGCTCCAGCTCCTTCCATGCTGCCTCTTCAAAGGAAGCAGGAGACACTCGAAAGACATCAGGGAGGAAAAGGAAAGGGGAAGGACCCAAACACCCTCCTCCTGGGCCTGAAGGAAGGACGCCAACGCTGAACCTCTGGACTGGGGTCGAGGCACACAGCTGTGGAGGAAGAGATGCTTCCAGGCACGTGACCCAGAGCAGTCCCTCAGTACTGGGGGGAGATGGCCGGGCAAGCAGAGATCAGGTTGCTGATCAGTACAATGGCGCCTTGGATAGGCTCCCCAGGAGGGAGATCTCCGTGGAGGGAGAATGGCAGCATCTGAACCCACCTTTCTCCAAGTTGCTTGAAGAGAGTAAAAAGGGGAAGTGGCAGGGATTGAGGATTTGAGAATGTAGGCCTCCATGACACACTAGCCAATTTTCAAAAGTGGGTGGGTGGGTGGTTCCTGAGATATTTTCTAAATAAATAAATAAATAAAATAAATAAAGTCGGCACAGGAGAACCACAAGTGATCTGTCGATCTGTCGAATTTGCCCGGCCTCCGCATCACGCCCAGCAACCTGGGCCACCTTCGCATGGACAGCGAGGCCGAGGAGCCTGGCGACGATTTCTTCAGCATACTCATGAAGTGCCAGGTTGTTTTGTGGCCTGTTGGGGCTCTCCCACCCTTCCTCCACCTGCTGTGAAATTCTTATAAGGGGGGGGGGGATTCCACCTCTGCCAAACCTCACAATACTGACGGCCCGTTGCACTGTGCCTTCATGTTCCCTGGGTGAGCATAGAACCCTTCAAGGGTTAACGTTTTGGCCTTGGTGGGAAGGTCTGGGTTCAAGCCATCATTTAGCCACAGAGTTCATTGGGGGATTCGGAGCCACTCGCTTTCTTGCAGCCAAATCTACCTTGCGGGCTTGTTGCGATGGAGATAAAATGAGGGGAGAGAGGGACACCCCGACGTATGCCCCCTTCAACAAAGCAGGCTATAAATGCCATAATAAAATAAACAAGCCCACCATTATGGCTAGTTCAACAAGCCATAGTTCAGACAAGCCATGGCTTAGCATAATGGGAGAAACCAATGTGTGTGTAGGACAGGGCTTTCCAAAGTTTTCCCGCGGTGACACACCAACCGCCGTTCGTGTCGCCGCGGGAAAACCCGGAAGTGCTGCCATTGTGGCAGCGCGCAAAAACCCGGAAGCGCTGCTGCCGCTTTCACTTTTTGCGCGCAGCCATGGCTGCAGCGCTTTCGGATTTTTGCACGCTGCTGTTGCTGTGTCGCCGTGGGAAAACCCGGAAGCGCTGATGGACTCGCGTTTCTAATTTGCCGTCATTTCCTCTGCTGATGAGGGTATCTCCTCCAGCTGCTGCGCCAACTGCTGCATCGGTACAAGGCCAAGGCAGCACGATTGGGCTTGGCTGGGTGTCCTGATTCCCAAAACGCCTAAAGTACTCCAGGATCGGAGAAGCTACACTATTTGCACCTCGAATAGGGGTGGGGTCGGGGTATAGTGGGTTTTCTATTTTGTATTTGGGGTTTTATTTCTGTAAGCTGCCCGGAGTCACCGTTGACTTGGCCGCCCATACAAATTTCTTTAATAAATAAATAATAAAAAATTGGGCTGGAAAACTCAGCTGGCTGGAACGTTGGCATGCTGTCGACTTTTCTTACTGGGCTTGTCCTGCATGAAATGGAAAATTGCCCTCAGCAAATGCAGATTACATAGACTGAAGCTGAAGAGGGCAGGGGGGTATTTGCATTGGCTAAGCAGCCACCTATCCAGCAGCTTGGCATCCACTCAGGTTTGTGCCGGTGTTTTTGGTATCCTTAAAAAGGATAGGTATAGAAGAAAGTGCAACACAAGTGTACCCGTGGTTTGAGAATTGCACGGTCTGCAGAGCTAATCTGTTGGGGTTTGATATACCCAGGAATTTACAGCTAGATATAAATTATACTGAGAGGCTTGATATTTAGGTGAAAGGGGAAATATTCTGCAGAGTCACCCAATTAGCAGCCATTGTTGTAGGGATGATGTGTCAGTGTGTGACTCATACAACAGGTGCTTAGAGTTGAGTTGGGTGTGGTGGATTTTGTATTTTTATAAAATTTGTGATCAGAGTTATGGAAAAACCAAGAGATAAGTTTGTAGTAAAACGTTGCTTTATTTAAAACAAAAACATAGGAACAAACCTTGAATCTTCTTCTTTAGCCAAAGCATGGCATGGTTGATTAACATAGCCATTTAGATAGCAGAGACCAGAATGCAGAGAGAGAACAAAAGGACAAAAGGCATTTACATTTTAAACCTTTACCTGACCAGCATGAGTGGACAGGATTCAGCATGTGACCAAAAACACCTAGGCAACAGATTCCCAATATGGGCAAAGCTCAAACAGCTAATTCTGATTGGTCAGAAACTCTCAGACTGGCCGGCACCTGGGGGCAATAACATTCCTGAGTGGGGGGTGAACATGTGCTCTCTGAGCCCAAACAGGAAAAAAGTTTTTGAGGCCTGGCTTTTTAAAAACTCAGCCACATATTCTACAGACATAAAAAATATATACAACACTCCCCTTTTTTTATGACTAGAAAGAATATGGAAACAAACCCAGCTTGGTAATTAACTCACAGTGCCTACTGGCAACTAGAGGCTTGGTTAAGATATCAGCCAACATTAATTTAGTATCACAGTATTTCAAAACAACCTTTTTCTTGGCTAGAAAATCTTTAACAAGATGAAAACGCACATCAATGTGCTTTGTGCGGTTTCTGGAACTTTCAGATAAAGCCAAATGGATACAGGCTTGATTGTCTTCATGAATTGTTACAGGCTGGCTTAAAATGATTCCAATGTCTTGCAACAATTGAGTAAACCAAATTACTTCATTGCACAGTTGTGCTAAAGCATAAAATTCAGCTTCAGCTGTGCTGATGGCTACTACAGTCTGCTTTCTGGAAAACCAAGCAATAGAGGACTTTGCAAATTGAATTACACTTCCAGAAGTAGACTTCCTATCACTGAGATCTCCAGCCCAATCTGAATCACACCAGCATTCTAACTTTTCTTCTGTGTCTGTAGCAGACAACCTTAAGCAAAAATCTTTGGTGCCTTGCAAATAACGAAACAGCCTTTTTAACCCAGACTTTGCAGCAGATGTGGGATTTTCCACAAACCTGCTCAAAATGGACACACTGTTAGCAATGTCCGGACGGCTGTTGTTTGCAATGTAAAGAAGACTGCCAATGGCTGATCTGAAACTATCTCCTTCAGATGACTCACCATCCCCCTTCACCCCCTCCTCTTTTAGAAACTCGGGAAGCATGGGGGAGGAGACAGACTTGCAGTCCTGCATTTTAAAATCCTCCAGCAGCTTCTTAATTTTACTGCTCTGGCTTATGAGAAAACTGCCATCTTTTTCCCTCTGAATTTCTAATCCTAGGTAATTGTTGACTGCTCCAAGACATTTCAATGTGAAATTGTTTTTCATACAAACCTCAAAGGAATGCTTCTGTTCATCAGATGAAGTGAGCAGCAACAAATCATCCACATACAAGCACAAGTACATTACACCTTGCTTATCATGTTTTACATACACACAAGGATCAGCAATTCCCTTCTGAAACCCAAATTTTTGCAAAATATTATCCATTTTAATATTCCAACAACGTGCGGCTTGTTTTAAACCATAGATGGATTTCTGCAACTCACACACAAGATGTTTTTCTTTTTCATAACCAGGAGGTTGTTGCATAAACAATTTTTCCTCCAAGTCACCATACAGAAAAGCAGTTTGAATATCATAGTGATAAACAGACAGTTTCTTCATGGCAGCAACCTTTAAAAGCAACCTGATAGATTCAGCTTTTGTCACTGGAGCAAAAGTTTTGTCATAATCCACATTTTTTCTTTGAGCAAAACCTTTTGCTACCAACCTTGCTTTGTACTTCTGAATTTTGCCATCAGAATTTTTTTTCAGTTTGAACACCCACCTACAACCTAGAACCTTCTGATTGGGAGGCAAACTTACTAGTTTCCAAGTTTTATTTTCCTTTAAGGAATCCAACTCTTGCTGCATGGCTTCATGCCAACACTTAGCTATTTCAGCTGGCATTTCTTTAATTTCTTCCAGAGACTCAGGCTCTGTGTGAATGTGAAAAGCCTTCACAACATCTACTTGATAACGATCAGGAGGAACTCCCTTATTAATCCTTTCAGACCTGCGAGGTAGGACAGGACTTACACTCTGTTTCCCACCATTGCCCTCAGAAACCTCTGACTTTCCAGACAAGTCAGCTTCCTGATCATTGACTTCACTAAGTGATTCCTGCAAATCACCATCAGCAAGACTTTGCTGCTCCCCCATGGATAAATCAACTGAAGAACTAGAGTTTATTTTATCCCAATTCTGCTCAGCAAAAGAAGCACTCTTACTAATTATCAGTTGATTATCCAGTATGAACCTGTAGCTTCTCTGACTCTGTTCATACCCAACAAAGATTGCTTTCTTTGTTCTGGAAGCCCCCTTGCGCCTCAGCTGTTTGGGAATGTGGACCCAAGCTGTGCTTCCAAACACCCTGAGGTGGCTTACTTTAGGCTTCACACCATAGAACAAATGAAAAGGGACATCCTGAATTGCACTGCTAAACAGCCTGTTCTGCACATAACACGCTGTATTAACAGCTTCTCCCCAATACCTAAAAGGCAAACTAGCATCCTTCAGCAAACACATCATTGCTTCCTGCAGCGTTCTGCCTTTTCTCTCTGCAACAGAATTCTGTTCAGGAGTGTAAGGGTTAGCCAAAATGTGTTCTATCCCTTTTTGTAACAAAAAGCTTTTAAATTTTGAGGATAGATACTCTCCACCTCGATCTGATTGCAAAGCAGACACTGGCCTTGGGAATTTTCCATTCGCCCAAGCCACAAAAGCCTTAAATTTATCAAAGACCTCATCTTTGTGTTTCAGCAAATAAATGAATGTGTACCTGGAAAAATCATCTATGAAGGTCAAAATGTACCTTGCTCCCCCAAGACTAGGAGAAAAGGGACCTATTACATCAGAATGAATGATCTCTAGAGGCCTAGAGGTGGACCTATCAGAAAACTTCTTCACAGGAGCCCTTGTGGTTTTATTCTCCTTGCAAACTGCACAATCTAGATACTTATCACAAGACTTCAATTTTAAATCAGCAGAATAACTAGGCATTTGAGAAATGTACTTAAAATTAGCATGAGCAAATCTCCTATGTAATAAATGGATGCACTGGTCGTGTAAGGGCTTATTTTCAAAAACAGCCTTAGCTTTAGCAATTTGCTGCTTTTCAGCATTTTGTACAATGTACAGAGAATCTTTCTGCAAACATTTTGCAACCATTTTGCCATTCTTTCTAATATCACAACCCTCTTTCTTAAAAGTTATAACATAACCTGAGGCTACTAGCTGCCCCACAGACAAGAGATTGCTTTGAAAATTAGGCACAAACAAAACATTTTTAACAGTTTCCCCCAAACATGGAAGATTGATCTCACCTTCACCCACGATCTTGGATACAGATCCATCTGCTAAGGAAACCTTTTGTTTGTTAGTTTTAGACAAAGATAGAAAGGAATCTTTATTGTGACATATATGAGAATTGGCCCCACTGTCAAGAACCCACAAATCTTTATTATCAGAGTTCTCAACAACTGTTGCATGAAGAATCTTCTTTCTAGAAGTCTCTTCTTTCTTGCGAGAAGTCTTCTTCTTTTGAACACAGTCCTTTTGGAGATGAGCAGTGGATCCACAGGTAAAGCATCGCCTGCTGGATAATGCAGAAACTTGGAATTCAGAGCTCTTCCGCTCCCTCTGCTGGCCACGAGAAGACTTTATTGTAGAAATGGAGGCAGCTTTTTCTTGTCGCTTCTCCCACTCAGCAAGCAGCCGGGTAGACACAAACGATGGATTTAAATCAGCTTCTGGGATTCCCTCCATGGAGCAAATTAAAGTGTCCCAGGACTCATTCAATGAAGAAAGCATAATGTAGGCTTTCATCAGGGGGGTAAATTCCATCCCACGTTCCTGAAGTTCCACAAAATAATTCTGAAGCTTGTGGAGATGATCAGGCAAATTTCCATTCTCAGGCAAGTGAGCCTTGTACAGTTTTTTTGTTAAAATAACCTTGCTGCCTGGACTAGTTTTCACATATAAATCACGCAAATAGTCCCATAAGTCTTTGGAAGTTTCTTTGCCTCTCACGTGAATAAGCTGATCATCCTGAACAGCCAAAATAATGGAGGCTTTGCATTTCTCATCTTTCCTCAACCAGGCTTGATCTGGATTCTGAGGAATTTGTTCAGAAATTGCAGACCATAAATTTTCTCTCCTCAAGAAACTTTCCATTTTCAAAGACCAGTTCAAATAATTAGAATTAGAGAGCCTTTCCAGGAGCATACCTTGAAAATTTGAAACTCCAGCAGCAGCAGCCATGGCTCCTTCTCTCCCCTGTTGTAGTAATCCAAAAAACACCACGAGGCTTGCAAACACGAGGCAAAAAACTCCGCCTCCAATGGAAACTTCTTGCAATTGCCAGCAAGTTTCAAAAAACAAAAGAAGCCTCTCCAAATGCAGACTAAAACAGGTCAGCTTTCTTCTCTCTTATTTCCATAATTTTTGTCTCTGATCCAGAAGCAATTGCTGGGCACAGAACCTTTTGTATTTTTATAAAATTTGTGATCAGAGTTATGGAAAAACCAAGAGATAAGTTTGTAGTAAAACGTTGCTTTATTTAAAACAAAAACATAGGAACAAACCTTGAATCTTCTTCTTTAGCCAAAGCATGGCATGGTTGATTAACATAGCCATTTAGATAGCAGAGACCAGAATGCAGAGAGAGAACAAAAGGACAAAAGGCATTTACATTTTAAACCTTTACCTGACCAGCATGAGTGGACAGGATTCAGCATGTGACCAAAAACACCTAGGCAACAGATTCCCAATATGGGCAAAGCTCAAACAGCTAATTCTGATTGGTCAGAAACTCTCAGACTGGCCGGCACCTGGGGGCAATAACATTCCTGAGTGGGGGGTGAACATGTGCTCTCTGAGCCCAAACAGGAAAAAAGTTTTTGAGGCCTGGCTTTTTAAAAACTCAGCCACATATTCTACAGACATAAAAAATATATACAACAGTGGATAACTTATAGTGACCTATAAGGTAATTGGTCAGTTTATATATAAATACAGAGATGTCCTGTATTCGTTCTTCTCATTTCTCATTTATTCTCATTCTACCTCTGTATGCTGTATCGTTGGTTTATCATTTGTTACCTGTGGAAGTGATCTGTAAATACGTATGTATATAAGTAAATAGGCTATTTTATATAATCTCTGTGTGAGTGTCTATTTACTATACAGCCTAAGGATCACTGGTGTCTAGGAGAAGAAGCAGGCCGCTCCATCCACTCGCCCTGACATAATCAAGGCTGAAAGCAGTTTTTCACTTTGCATCTAGTTGCAAGAATGTACAAAAAGTCTGTTAACTTTAAAGCTTTTGTACCCAGCTCTGGAAATTATTCCCAGGCACCTCTGCGCAGAATAACTACTTTTATTATCTCCACCCTGGTCTGTCTTATTGGGCAATTGCATGCCAGGCTAGAATCCCCCCCCCCAGTTCCTGGGAGGAGTTCCCAGGAAGCTCCGCCTCTTCCTCCCCAGGGACCGCCCCGGAGAGTCGCGGCGGGTGGGGGAGGAGCGTGAAGCCGCCTGCCCTGGAGTTCCGCCCTTCCTCTCCTGGCGCTTTGCTTTGCTCCCTTTTGCCCTTTCGGGTCCGGAACGCATTGCAAAAAAAAAAAACTCTGTTGGGCATTTCGCATTTTTCCTTCCTGCTGTTCCCCAATTTCGATCCTTTCTGCTCTGCGCTAAGGGGCTCCAGGCACGCTGCAGGTTGCGTAGAGTCCGTGCAATTCGGGAGAACCAATGAAGAAATGGAATGATAAGCAAGGGGAGGAGAGGAGAGAAGCCGGCTGCAGGGCTTGTATTTTCAGAGAACACCTGGAAAGCATTTCCATCCATGGGAGCCACAGTTCATGCCGAGCCCCCATAGCTGATCTTCCTTGCAAGCCCTTCCTTCCCTGCTAATGCCATCGATCCTGCCGAGCCCTGGGCGTTCCGGGCCACCCTGCCTGTTCCTGGGGATCCTTCTCTGCCCCCCCCATCCAAGGTGGGGGTGCGGTCAAGGGGCTGCTCCGATAGGCAGGCCCAGCCCTCCCTCCACTCTACCAACAGCTCTGGGTGCTTTGGGGTCAGTCGCACTCCCTCCACCCAGCCGACCTCACAGGGTCGGACTTTCACCGAGTGGGTGTTTCGGCCCTTCCTCTCCCTGATATCTTGCAGAGGGTCTCCTGCTTCCTTTGACCAGGCAGCCTGGAAGGAGCTGGAGCTGTGGAGCTGGAACCACGGTAGGTCAGCCCAGCCGTTTCCTGCAAGCTCCTGCTCAGGGTGGTGGACCCGGATTCTTGGGCAAAGGAGGGACTTTTCCTCGGGCGTCCGGGGGAGAAGGAGAGCGACGCTGCCCGAGCCGACCTCTGCCGAAAGGGGCTCTTTCCTCAAATAATCCACCACCAATAATTGGAACCCGCAGGAGGGAGCCCCCTTGCCCTGAGCAGCTTCAGCACCAGTCTGGATAGGTGGTTGCATTGTCAAATTGCTCTGATGACTTTTGAATCCTACCCATATTTGCAGCAAATATGCTGTTAATGTAGTGGATCGCCTGCCAATACATCTGTTCCCCTGTCCTGTACCTTCTGCTATTCACTTTCCTTGGGTCACCCTGTTCAGTTCTAGTATTTGAGAGTGGCTGGCTCACTCTCTCTGCCTGTGCCTAATTTTATAGCGCATCCATCCTGGTCCCCCATCCCATGTTAGCCTTCTCCCCCCCCCCCAAATATCTCCCTAATATTCCTAAGAGGAAAAGGATTGTTAATTATGTCCAATCATTTAAACCTCATGTGGTTATGATACAAGAAACATATACAATAGGTTGAATGGTAGGTATTTTGAAAAACAATTTTTTCCACAAGGATCTAATAAATCAAGAGTAGCAGCGATTCTTTTCAATGGCGGCATAAATTTTAAGGTTCAAAAGATTCTGAAAGATAGGGAAGGTAGATATATATTTATTGAAGGGGAATTTGATGATAAAACATTGACTCTAGCATCTATTTATGCTCCTAATCAAGGTCAGATTGGTTACTTACAAAAGATTATGAACAGAATAAAAAGTAATCCAGATAACTTTATAATAAGAAGGGACTTCAGAGATGCATTAAAGCCCCAGATTGGAATGCACAAAAGATTTCAAAACTTAATACATAGTCTTGGACTCATAGATAGCAGACTTGTACTGTGCAACAAAAACACATTTTATTCAGGTAGACATACAGTAAATCACATTCTAAGATAGACAGTCAGGACCAGAAATATTGGAACAAGCGTAACTGTTTTGGCAGTTGGCCTCTGTACACCCCCACATTGAAGTTGAAAGGAAACACACCCAGATGGGAGCGAAGTCAGGACTTTCAGCTGCAATTCAAGGCGTTTGACAAAAGTGGGGCACTAACCATTCAGGAAGTACAGCCAGTGGCACACACACACACCCATCGTTGTAAAGCACGCCTGAGCATTGCACGCCGCCCCTCCCCAGCGGTCACATGATCGCATTTCAGTCGCTTGGAAACTGGCTCGCATTTACGACCAGTTGCAACATCCTGCAGTCACGTGATCACATTTTGCGATGATTTTTGCTGTTTTCCGGCAGAAAACACCCTTTGGAGCAAGCTGGATTTGCTTAACGACCTGTAATTTACTTAACAACAACCGTAAACATGGCCATAAAATCTAAAAAAAACTAAGGAAAAAAAATGTATTACTGCAATCAAAAATAGCAATGGCCAAATTGTGACTAAAAATAAGTATAAGTCAACAATTCAAACTTTTTTCAACAATTATATTCCTGAAATAATCCATCACCAATAAAAATTAATCAATATTTAAATAGATTAACATTCCCAGAATTGGCTCCAGAAGATAAACGATTCATGGAATCTCTCTTTTCCCCTAACCCTATTCGGAATGGAAAATCTCCTGGCCCTGATGGATTGTCAATTCTCCTTTATGACTGAACATCCCGTTTTCCAAGAGCAAGCAGCTTCTAATTCAAGGAATTGTTCACTGTGGCTTCCTTAAATTAAAGATCATTTATTTTATTTATTATTTTATTTTTATCCTGCCTTAATTACTTTTAATAAATAACTCAGGGTGGCGAACATACCTAATACTCCCTCCTCCTCCTATTTTCCCCACAACAGCCCTGTGAGGTGACTTGGGCTGAGAGGGAGGGACTGGCCCCAGGTCACCCAGTTGGTTTAGGCTTAAAAATGCCTAAGGTGGGACTAGAACTCTCAGTCTCCTGGTTTGCCATTGGCTCCTTCCTAGGGCTGAGACGGGGACTGGCCCCAAGGTCACCCAGTTGGTGTTTGTGCCTAAGGTGGGAGTAGAACTCTCAGTCTCCTGGTTTGCCAGTGGCTCCTTCCTAGGGCTGAGAGGCAGGGACTGGCCCCAGGTCAGCCAGCCGGCTTTCATGCCTAAGGCGGGACTAGAACTCTCAGTCTCCTGGTTTGCCATTGGCTCCTTCCAAAGGCTGAGAGACAGGGACTGGCCCAAGGTCGCCCAGCCGGCTTTCATGCCTAAGGCGGGACTAGAACTCTCATTCTCCTGGTTTGCCATTGGCTCCTTCCTAGGGCTGAGACAGGGACTGGCCCAAGGTCACCCAGTTGGTGTTTGTGCCTAAGGTGGGAGTAGAACTCTCAGTCTCCTGGTTTGCCAGTGGCTCCTTCCTAGGGCTGAGAGGCAGGGACTGGCCCCAGGTCTGCCAGCCGGCTTTCATGCCTAAGGCGGGACTAGAACTCTCAGTCTCCTGGTTTCTAGCCCTTAACCCCTAGACCAAACTGGCTCTCTTGCTACCTTTTCTCTTTTCCTGCTTTGAGTTGTTAAAACCACAAACTGCAGAGGGACGGACGGCCTCGACACCAGATGCTCATCTCCGTTGATGCCTTTCCCTAAAATTGGGGGTTTCAATGGATGCAAAACTCTGACTCCTCCTCCTTAGTTCCGATAATCGTGGATTTTGCATTTCCTAATTCATAACTCCAATGCTATAATGAATGCTTTTTTCCCCCAAAAAGGATCAGGTAGGCTAAGCGGAGAGTAGTACCTGGTGAATTACCCGGTTTAGTAGCGATCTGGAATTGATCCTTGCAGTAAACCAAAAATCAATAACGTCATTTTCTATGGTGGTATGTTGCACAGCCGCTTGTGGCCTATTCAGCAACAGCTCAAGCAAGCCACAGCTTGGCATGAGGTACACGCTCGGCCACCGCAATGAATTCTCTTGGATGTCCCGGGCACCCTCCTTCCATCTGTCTGTCTGGGACTAGCCGTTTGCCTGCCCCCCCCCGCCCCCCACTTCATCTGAACTAAGAACCAGGTCAGGCAATCTTCCACGGCAGGATTTCCAGCCAGCACTGCCCGTTGGTCAAGGCTCAGAGCTTGGTAGCCGCCTGAGGGGCACCCGATTGGAGGAGGCCAAGAGAGGAATACAGTCCCTGCGTGATGTGTTGCAATCAGGGCCACTGATGGGGTGGCCCCTCAGAGGGTCTAGCAGTGTTTCTCAAGCTTGGCAACTTATACTCAATTGTTCATCTCCGTCCCGGGTGAAGTAAGTGTTGCAGTCGACACCCTATCTCAGTGCCTGGGGGCTGTAGGGGCCTGGATGGGGAACAACAGGCTTCAACTGAACCCTGGTAAGACGGAGCGGCTGTGGATTGATGGCCTCTCGGCTTCTAGGAAGTTGTCATCTTTAACTCTGGATGGGGTGGCACTGCCCCGTTCAGATTCAGTGCGAAACTTGAGGGTCCTCCTGGACTCACAACTCCTGCTCAAAGAGCAGGTGGCAGTTGTGGCCAGGAGGGCCTTTGCACAGCTTCGGGTTGTGCGCCAGTTGCGCCCCTTCCTAGATCGAGAGGCCCTCTGAACAGTCACTCGTGCCCTTATCATCTCTCATACAGATTATTGCAACGCGCTCTACATGGGGCTACCCTTGAAGAGTATCCGGAAGCTTCAGCTGGTCCAGAATGCGGATCAGCACATGTAAGACCGCTGCTCCGTGAGCTGCATTGGGTACCAGTTTGCTTCCAGGTCCAATTCAAGGTGTTGGTCATCACCTTTAAAGCCCTTCATGGCATGGGGCCAGGGTACCTGAGGGACCGTCTCATCCCGATCACATCTATCCGCCCCACCCGGTCATGCAGGGAGGGCATGCTTCGGATCCCATCAATAAAAGAATTTCATCTGGCGGTGTCCTGGAGGCGTGCCTTCTCTGCAATAGCACCCACCCTGTGGAATACCTTGGCCCCAGAGGTGAGGCAGACGCCCTCGCTCCTGGCTTTCCGGAGGTCTTTAAAGACCTGGTTCTGCCGCCTTGCTTGGGACGAAGGAAGGAATAGTTCCTATAAATTTGGTGAATTGTATAATTGTATAAGGATCTGTGTATGTAAGCCGCCTAGAGTCCTCCATTAGGGAGGGGATAGGCGGGGTATAAATATCAGTATAAATAAATAAATAAATAAATAAAATAAACATGTGAACTGTGTATCTGCTTGTAAGCTGTTTTTTTTACTTCTGCACTGCTGTAACGTATATACAACTCTGCTTTATCTACAAGTAAAGATTTATAGCTTTGAAAAGCTGCTCTCTGTCTGTTTACTCTTCGCCTCCTTCCCATTAGCCAGTATAAATCAACAAAGTTGTCATCAGAGTGACCCCCTTCTGAGTAACTTTTCCCCCTTCCTGGGGGAGAACTTGCAAGATGTGTTGTAAGGTTTGGTTCATCATGGCCATCTGCTGACTGATTGACAGCTAGGGTTCTCCCTTTGGCCGGCCCGCCCGAGGAGGGAAGTCTCAAACCTGTGTCGGGTTCTGATGTTTCTTCTTCCTCATCACTTTCGCTCGATGTCTCACTCTCTGCCGAAACGGTTTCCCTATCTCCCGGGACTGGTTCTTTGGTAGGGCAGCTTCAGGCACAGTAACTTAACGGTGGAACCTAACCCTCCGATGCTCCAGATTTCCTCTTTTAGGAGCTGCGCCAACCAGAAAGATTTCTGCTCTCCCCCCAAATCTAAAGATGGGAGTATTCCGTCCCTACTTCCACGGTCCAAAATATCACAGCATTGGATTCAGCATCAAAAGAGCCCATTTCAGCAGAGGTCGGCTCAGGCAGAGTCGCTCTCCTTCTCCCGCTGGACGCCCGAGGAAAAGTCCCTCCTTTGCCCAAGAATCCAGGTCCACCACCCTGAGCAGCAGCTTCCAGGTTACTGGGGTTCCAGCTCCTCAGCTCCAGCTCCTTCCAAGCTGCCTGGTCAAAGGAAGCAGGAGACCCTCCGCAAGACATCAGGGAGGAAAAGGGAGGGGAAGGGCCCAAACACCCACTTGGTGAAAGTCTTTGAGGTCCAAGGGAGCCTGCAGGAGGAGGAGGGCTGGAGGGAAGTGAGGGAGGCCCAGTTAAGTGTCTGCGAAGATGATTAAAAGATGACCCAAGCACTCTCCTTCTGGGCCTGAAGAAGGACGCCAACGCTGAACCTCTGGACTGGGGTCGAGACACACAGCTGTGGAGGAAGAGATGCTCCCAGGCAGGTGACCCAGAGCAGTCTGTCAGTACTGGGGGGAGACGGCCGGGCAAGCGGAGATCAGGTTGCTGATCAGTACAATGGCGCCTTGGATAGGCTCCCCAGGAGGGAGATCGAGGCCGAGGAGTCTGGCAACGAATTCTTCAACATGCTTATGAAGTGCCAGGTTGGTTTGTGGCTTGTTGAGGCTCTCCCACCCTTCCTCCCCCTGCTGTGAAATTGTTGTAAGGGGGGGGATTCCACCTCTGCCAAACCTCACAGCAGTGATGGGCGTTGCCCATTGCACTGTGCCTTCATGTTCCCTGGGTGAGCATAGAACCCTTCAAGGGTTAACGTTTTGGCCTTGGTGGGAAGGTCTGGGTTCAAGCCATCATTTAGCCACAGAGTTCATTGGGTGATTCGGAGCCACTTGCTTTCTTGCAGCCAAATCTACCTTGCGGGCTTGTTGGGATGGAGATAAAATGAGGGGAGAGACACCCCGATGTATGCCCTCTTCAACAAAGCAGGATATAAATGCCGTAATATGTAAACAAGCGCACCATTATGGCTAGCTCAACAAGCTATAGTTCAGACAAGCCATGGCTTAGCATAATGGGAGAAACCAGTATGTGTCTAGGACCAGGGGAGAATGGATTTTGCTGGTTCCAGGTCTATCTATAGGAATTGCATACCATTCCTCCTGGCCTTTGCTCATACCTGAAGATGTATTCATATTCTGAAGATGTTGTAGTACATACCATGATTAATTAATTTACATGCTTGGACTAAGCAGCCAGATGCCTCAACTGGGATGAGCCGAACACATTTATGGTGGAAAAAGAGACTCATTTTCTTTTCCATCATCTCCTCATCTGAGTTAATGGGTGATCATCAACACCCCAATCAGGATCAACAGCTGCTTAGTCCTCTTAATCTTTGTTAGTGTTGTCCTCCCAAAACATCCCTGTTTGTAAGGTACTTTCAAAACTCCGGCCTTTTTACGGAGGGAGTTGTGTTAGGCTGTGGTGGCAAAAAAGCCCGGAGGAGTTGGGTAGCATGCTGAAGCTCCTGAAAGCATCTGCCTTTTCATAAAATGTGTTAGTTGCAAGAGGTGCGACCCAACTCTGATTCTTTGCCTTTTTAACACCTCAGAAGGATTGGAAAACCTCTCAAATAACGCAGCCGTCTCCAGCGCGTTCCCATCCTCTTTCTAGACGAGTCTCCTCGCTGCCGCCCAGAACTATCTCTGTCCTGAACTGCAGGCCAAGACCACAGAAAAAGCCCCTGCTGAGAAGGGGGTCCCTGTTAACCGCACGTAGATCCGTGTCCCTCCTGGCTAGTAAAATTGGTCCGGGAGGTGACTTGTGGTTGGGTCCAGGCGATGATTAATACATCTCTTGGGGAGGGAGTGTTCCTGGTGGCCTTTAAGGAGGTGCTGGTGCACCCCCTCCTCAAGAAATCATCCCTGGACCCTACTATTTTGGACAACTTTCGTCCAGTCTCCCACCTCCCCTTTCTGGGGAAGGTGTTTGAGAAAGTGGTGGCGCCACAACTCCAGAGGATTCTGGATGAAGCAGATTATCTAGACCCCTTTCAGTCAGGTTTCAGGCTGGGATATGAGATGGAGACTGCATTGGTCGCACTTATGGATGATCTCTGGTGAGGGTGGGATAGAGGGAGTGCATCCATCCTTGCTCTCTTAGATCTCTCAGCGGCTTTTGATACAATCGACCATGGTATCCTTCTGGGGCGGCTCAGGGAGTTGGGGGTGGACGGTGTAGTTCTGCACTGGTTCACCTCCTTCCTCCGAGGTCATTCCCAATCAGTGATGATAGGGGAGGAGAGATCTGACCCGTGGCCCCTCTTGTGTGGGGTGCCACAGGGTTCGGTGCGCTCCCCTCTCCTGTTTAACATCTATATGAAGCCGCTGAGTGAGATCATCTGTCACCACAGGATGAAATACCATCTATATGCTGATGATACTCAGCTGTATATTTCCATTCTGGGTAAAGTGATGCGGTATTCTCTCTTCTTTTTTCTTTTTTAATATTGAAGCTTCTTTAATACTTAATCCTCTTATAACTGCCTTCATTAAATCCCATAGTATTCCTTGCTCAATCTCACCATTGTCATTAATCTGCCATACTTCCTTCCATTCTCTAGTTTTTCTGTTATCTCTTCATTTCTAAAAATATTCATATCCATTTTCCATCTTTTAACTTCCTTATAATCACATTTCACTTTCATTTGAATACTCATCATTGAATGATCACTAACTTTTATGACTCCAATTTCTACATTTGTAATTTTTGTCAACGCATTATTTGAAGCGAATATATAATTTATTCTCACATATGTATTGAGTACTAGTGAAAAATATGTAAATGCTTTTTCCTCACCCTTCAATTCTCTCCAAACATCTTTTAAATGAATGTTTCATCAATCTGTTTAACACTGTTTTTCTATTTTCCATCTCCTCTAACGTTACAGTTGGTTTATCCAACTTCTTATCTACTACCATATTACAATCTCCTGCTAATATAATAATCCCTTTACTTTCTTTTTCAACCCGCTTCACTACATTACTAAAAAAACTCACTCTGTTTTTCATTCGGTGCATACACATTTATTAATGTTATATCCTCACCTCTTATTTAACCTTCATCATCTGTTTTTTCCATTATAAACCCACATCTTTTAGAAATCAATATTGCTACTCCCCTTGCTTTTGAAGTACCATACGATTTTTCATATTTATCAATCCAATTTAGCTTCAATTCATTAATTCCATCCTTTTTTTGATGTGTTTCTTGCAAAAAAAATTGTTATTTGGTCTTTCCTTTAATTGTGCTTCCACTCTTTGTCTTTTTAACACATTACCCAAGCTTCTAACATTCCATGTTACAATTTTTATGTTTAACCATCTTTAACCTTATTTCTGTCCCAACAAATATTTTTGTCCCACCTTGTGAACTATCTATACCAGAGCTTTCCAAACTGTGTGTCGGGACACGTTAGTGTGTCAGCTGCAGTGTCTGGGTGTGTCGCGGCTGCTGCTGCCTCCTGGCTTCCACGCAGGTTCTAGTGCCTGCCCTGTGCCCTGCCTCCAAACCTGCCCTGCCAGGATTCCACACAGGTCCTAGTGCCTGCCTTGTGCCTTGCTGCCTCCAAACCTGCCCTGCCAGGATTCCACACAGGTCCTAGTGCCTGCCTTGTGCCCTGCTGTAAGTGTGTCGTGAAATGATGCCCTGCTGTAAGAGTGTGTCGCGAAATGATGCATGTCTAAAAAGTGTGTCACCAATATGAAAAGTTTGGAAACCTCTGATCTATACTGTTTAACAACTTACTATAACATTAAATATATAAAGATATATCACAAAACTCTCCAGCAAAGGAGATCGTTACCTTGTCGTGGTGCTGGAGCTTGAGCACCTCAATGAAACCATGAGCTAAACCGTGAAGGGACACCCAAGATGGGAAGGTCGTGGCAGAGAGGTCAGACTAAATACAATCCCTGGGGAAGGTAATGGCAACCCACCCCAGTATTCTTGCCATGAAAACTAAATGGATCAGTACAACCAAAGATATGTCGGTATACCATCGGAAGATGGGACTCCCAGGTCGGAAGATGGTCAAAATGCTACTGGGGAGGAACAGAGGATACGTTCAACTAGCCCCAGATGTGATGACGCAGCTAGCTCAAAGCCGAAAGGACGGCTAGCGGCCGACGGTGCTGGTGGTGAACGACGAATCCGATGTTCTAAAGATCAACACACCATAGGAACCTGGAATGTAAGATCTATGAGCCAGGGCAAATTGGATGTGGTTATTGGTGAGATGTCAAGATTAAATATAGACATTTTAGGTGTCAGTGAACTGAAATGGACTGGGATGGGCCACTTCACATCAGATGACCACCAGATCTACTACTGTGGACAAGAGGACCACAGAAGAAATGGAGTAGCCTTCATAATTAATAATAAAGTGGCTAAAGCAGTGCTTGGATACAATCCAAAAAACGATAGAATGATCTCAATTCGAATTCAGGGTAAGCCATTTAACATCACAGTGATCCAAATATACGCCCCAACCACAGATGCTGAAGAAGCAGAAGTAGATCAGTTCTATGAGGATCTGCAGCACCTACTGGATAATACACCAAAAAGAGATGTTATTTTCATTACAGGAGACTGGAATGCTAAGGTGGGTAGTCAGACGACACCTGGAATTACAGGCAAGCATGGTCTGGGAGAACAAAATGAAGCAGGACATAGGCTGATAGAATTTTGCCAAGACAACTCACTGTGCATAACAAACACTCTCTTCCAACAACCTAAAAGACGACTTTATACGTGGACTTCACCAGATGGTCGACACCGAAATCAGATTGACTACATCCTTTGCAGCCAAAGGTGGCGGACCTCTATACAGTCGGTAAAAACAAGACCTGGAGCTGACTGTAGTTCAGATCACGAACTTCTTATTGCAAAATTTAGAATCAGACTCAAGAGAATAGGGAAGACCCACAGATCAGTTAGATATGAGCTCACTAATATTCCTAAGGAATATGCAGTGGAGGTGAAGAATAGATTTAAGGGACTAGATTTAGTAGATAGGGTCCCAGAAGAACTATGGACAGAAGTTCGCAACATTGTTCAGGAGGCGGCAACAAAAAACGTCCCAAAGAAAAAGAAAACCAAGAAGGCAAGATGGCTGTCTGCTGAAACACTGGAAGTAGCCCAAGAAAGAAGGAAAGCAAAAGGCAACAGTGATAGGGGGAGATATGCCCAATTAAATGCAAAATTCCAGAGGTTAGCCAGAAGAGATAAGGAATTATTTTTAAACAAGCAATGTGCGGAAGTGGAAGAAGACAATAGAATAGGAAGGACAAGAGACCTCTTCCAGAAAATTAGAAACATCGGAGGTAAATTCCAGGCAAAAATGGGTATGATCAAAAACAAAGATGGTAAGGACCTAACAGAAGCAGAAGAGATCAAGAAAAGGTGGCAAGAATATACGGAAGATCTGTATAGGAAGGATAATAATATTGGAGATAGCTTTGACGGTGTGGTCAGTGAGTTAGAGCCAGACATCCTGAAGAGTGAGGTTGAATGGGCCTTAAGAAGCATTGCTAATAACAAGGCAGCAGGAGACGACGGTATCCCAGCTGAACTGTTTAAAATCTTGCAAGATGATGCTGTCAAGGTGATGCATGCCATATGCCAGCAAATTTGGAAAACACAAGAATGGCCATCAGATTGGAAAAAATCAACTTATATCCCCATACCAAAAAAGGGAAGCACTAAAGAATGTTCAAACTATCGAACAGTGGCACTTATTTCCCATGCCAGTAAGGTAATGCTCAAGATCTTGCAAGGTAGACTCCAGCAATTCATGGAGCGAGAATTGCCAGATGTACAAGCTGGGTTTAGAAAAGGCAGAGGAACTAGAGACCAAATTGCCAATATCCGCTGGATAATGGAGAAAGCCAGGGAATTTCAGAAAAACATCTATTTCTGTTTTATTGACTATTCTAAAGCCTTTGACTGTGTGGATCATAACAAATTGTGGCAAGTTCTTGGTGGTATGGGGATACCAAGTCATCTTGTCTGCCTCCTAAGGAATCTGTATAACGACCAAGTAGCAACGGTAAGAACAGAGCACGGAACAACGGACTGGTTTAAGATTGGGAAAGGAGTACGGCAGGGTTGTATACTCTCACCCTACCTATTCAACCTGTACGCAGAACACATCATGCGACATGCTGGGCTTGAGGAATCCAAGGCTGGAGTTAAAATCGCTGGAAGAAACATTAACAATCTCAGATATGCAGATGATACCACTTTGATGGCTGAAAGCGAGGAGGAGTTGAGGAGCCTTATGACGAAGGTGAAAGAAGAAAGTGCAAAAGCTGGGTTGCAGTTAAACCTCAAAAAAACCAAGATTATGGCAATGAGCTTGATTGATGACTGGCAAATAGAGGGAGAAAAAGTGGAGGCAGTGACAGACTTTGTATTTCTAGGCGCAAAGATTACTGCAGATGCTGACTGCAGCCAGGAAATCAGAAGACGTCTACTTCTTGGGAGGAGAGCAATGGCAAATCTTGATAAAATAGTTAAGAGCAGAGACATCACACTGACAACAAAGGTCCGCATAGTTAAAGCAATGGTATTTCCTGTAGTAACCTATGGCTGCGAGAGCTGGACCATAAGGAAGGCTGAGCGAAGGAAGATAGATGCTTTTGAACTGTGGTGTTGGAGGAAAATTCTGAGAGTGCCTTGGACTGCAAGAAGATCAAACCAGTCCATACTCCAGGAAATCAAGCCAGACTGCTCACTTGAGGGAATGATATTAAAGGCAAAACTGAAGTACTTTGGCCACATAATGAGAAGACAGGATACCTTGGAGAAGAAGCTGATGCTAGGAAAAGTGGAAGGCAAAAGGAAGAGGGGCCGACCAAGGGCAAGATGGATGGATGGTATTCTGGAGGCGACGGACTCAACCATTGGGGAGCTGGGGATGGTGACGGCCGACAGAAAGCTCTGGCGTGGGCTGGTCCATGAAGTCACGAAGAGTCGGAAACGACTGAACGAATAAACAACAATATCACAAAACTACATAAACATATACCCCCTTTCCCCCACCTTAAACCAAACCCCACACTTAGTAATCTCTTATCCCCCACCCATCCTTCAGGGTTCCTCACCCAGGTCCTCGCCCGAAATGCTCCTAGGGCAGGGCTTTCCAAACTGTGTCGCAACACAGTATTGTGTTGCCTGGGGATCCCAGGTGTGTCGCACAACCCAGCAGTGCGCACAGCAGCGGTGGTGGCAGGCCATCAGCACTTCCGGGTTGTCGCGGAACACACCAGGATGCCGCTACCGCCGCCACAGCACACAAAAACCCGAAAGCACGGCACGGCGGCAACCTGGAAGCACCACCGTCGGTGCTTCTGGGGTTTTGTGTGCCGCGGCAGCAGCGGCGCTTCCAGGCTTTTGCACACCGCAGTGGTGGCGGTGCTTCCGGGGTTTTGTGCACCGGCCGTTGGTGTGTCGCCAATGGCAAGTTTGGAAAGCCCTGTCCTAGGGGGAGGACACGCCTCTTTCTCCCCATATTTAACCATTTCTGTCCCTCACCGGCTGCTCGACTTTCCTTCATAATTTTCCATTTCTATCCACTTCACCTATAATCTTCTTCTGTATCTTTTGCTAACCCTTTCCCATGGATCTCACTCTAAACTCTTAAAAGCCTAATACTTCTTAATTAATACAATCATTACTAATTATATCGTATCTAAAAATTTCTTTAAAGTTTTTACCATTGCATATTCTTTACACTACAGAATACATTTTACTCAAAATCTTTTACATATACTTAATTTTCCCTCTGGATCCCACTAATTTATATCATTATACAGTAGCTTTCTTTATTTCTTTTTTTGTAGTTTTTAAATTTTTATCATAGCTTTTATCAATGCTCTAAACTTAATAGAATTCTTTTTTTAAAAAAAAGGATAAGTAACCATATCTGTGCCTTATTGGATTGTAATTAGTGTCCATGTATTAACAGTCAATGACTTTCTTAGCCATTGTGCATTTCATCCGGTTGGTTATTGAAGCATTTCATCCACGCTCTATCCATTTATGCAGTTTCTCCCGTGTGGATTCTTATATGGTTTTAGAGCAGGGCTTTCCAAAGTTTTGACGCGGGAAAACCCGGAAGTGCTGCTGCCACTTTCGGTTTTTACGCGACGCCGTTGGTGTGTCGCCACGGGAAAACCCGGAAGCGCTGATGATGATGATCAGCGCTGATGATCAGCGCTTCCAGGTTGTGTGGCGACACACCAGACTGTGTGGCAACACACTTTTGTGTCGCGACAGTTTGGAAAGCTCTGTTTTAGAGATTTCCATTTGTTCTAAATGATTTTTCACACTCCGTGCACTTAAAAACTTTCTTCTCTGTGTGAGGCTTATAATGTTAACTGAGACCTATGTTGTAACTGAATCTCCATGCATTTTTATGGTTTCTCTCCTGAATGGATTCTTTGATGTCTCTTGAAATGTCCTATCCGATTGAAACTCTTTCCACACTCCAGGCATTTATAGGGTTTCTCCCCAGAATGGATTTTTTGATGTGTATAAAGGCTTCCCCTTTGACTGAAGCTCCTTCCACACTCCAGGCATTTATAGGGTTTGTCTCCTGAATGGAGTCCTCGATGTAGATAAAGGGTTCCCCTGCGACTGAAACTCTTTCCACAGTCCAGGCATTTATACGGTTTCTCTCCTGAATGGATTATTTGATGTGTATTAAGGCTTCGACAGCGACTGAAACTCTTTCCACATTCCAGGCATTTATACGGTTTCTCTCCTGAGTGGATTCTTTGATGTGTCTTAAGGCTTCCCCTCTGACTGAAACTCTTTCCACACTCCAGGCACTTATGCGGTTTCTCTCCCGAGTGGGTTCTTTGATGTGCATAAAGGCTTCCCCTCTGACTGAAGCTCCTTCCACACTCCAGACACTTATGCGGTTTCTCTCCCGAGTGGGTTCTTTGATGTGCATAAAGGCTTCCACTGCAAATAAAACTCTTTCCACACTCCATGCATGTATAGGGATTCTCTCCTGAATGGAGTCTTCTGTGTATATAAAGGGATTCACTGCGACTGAAACTCTTTCCACACTCTAGGCATTTATGAGGTTTGTCTCCTGTGTGGATTCTTTGATGTCTAGAAAGGGTTCCACTGCGACTGAAACTCTTTCCACAGTCCAGGCACTTATAGGGTTTCTCTCCTGAATGGATTCTTTGGTGTGTAAAAAGGCTTTTCTTGTGACTGAAGCTCCTTCCACACTCCAGGCATTCATGAGGTTTTTCTCCCGTGTGAATTCTTTTATGTACACCAAGATTTCCTCTGCAACTGAAGCTCTTTCCACAGTCCAGGCACTTATAGGGTTTCTCCCCTGAATGGATTCTTTGATGTGTATAAAGGCTTTCCCTGCGACTGAAGCTCTTTCCACACTCCAGGCATTTATGGGGTTGTTCTCCTGTGTGAATCCTTTGATGTCTCCTGAGATGTCCTAAGTGATTGAAACTTTTTCCACACTCCAGACATTTATATAGTTTTTCTCCCGTGTGGATTCTTTGATGATATCTGAGACTTCCGTTTGTTCTGAAGGATTCTCCACACTCCAGGCACGAATTGGGCTTCATGCGTATTCTGACGGTCTCCTCCTTCCCGCATCTCCTCCCGGGCACCCTCCTTTCACGGGGTCCCTCCTCGCTCCGGGTCATCTCGTTGGGCGACCCTTCGGCAGCCCCGCAGCCTCCGCGCCCTTCCCGCCGCCTCAGGCCAGCCGCGTCCCGGACCGGGAGGCTCCTCTGCGGGCTCCCTCCTCTCCGCTCGGGCTCCACGTCCTTCCTCCGCCGGACTCGGCCGTCGTCCTGAAGGGCGAGAGGAGCAAAGGGGGGCGGAGGAGAGGCGGTGCGAGGCCTCCGTTCCCTTCCCTGAGGGGAGTCCGAGGCCCGACGGGGGAAGGCCGAAACCTCTGGCCCCTTTCAGGCAGGCGGCGGACCCGGCCTCCCCCTCAGCGCCGGGACTGCTGGACCGGCCCTCGGGCTCCCCGGCCTACCCCGCTCCCTTCTCGGGAAGAGGCCCACTGCGGCTCCCAGCACCCCCCGCGCCCTACCTGCATCCGGGCACCCCCGCTGCCGAACCTCGCGGAACGGATTCTGGAAACATTTCCGCACTTTTCGCTATACTCCGGCCAATCAGCGTGCCGCGTTCCTGGCCGCGCCCCCTTTCGCTCTCGCCCGCCAATCCCGCTCTGCTCCCGGCCTTCAGATGCGGCGGGAGAACCTTCCTGGGAGAGATTCCCGGGTTGCCTGTCAGAGGAAGCCCAGACGGGCGAGGGAAGCCGCGGGGAGCAAGAGCCGCCTCCCTTCGCCCAGTCAGGGCAGGCGGCGGTAAACTAGACGTCAGACGGCGGGCTCTGCCGCAAGGACAGCTTTCCAGCTGCGCAGGGCGCGGACTCCCATAATCCCTACCCGCGGGAGATTATAGGAGTCGAAGTCCAACCCGCTCGCGAGTCTCTTTCCTTTAGATCAATGTTTCTCAACCTTGGCGACTTTTCTTCCCAAGTCTGGCTGGGGAATTCTGGGAGTTGAAGTCCACGTATCTTAAAGTCGCCAAGGTTGAGAAACGCTGCTTTGGAACTTGCAACATTTCGCTATACTCCAGCCAATCAGCGTCGCTGGCCCCGCCCTATTTCGCTCTCGCCCGCCAATCCTGCTCTTCTCCCGGCAAAGGCGGGGCTTCAGCGCTTCCGCCTTTGGCAACTTAGTAGCCGCGGGCCGGCGGGGAGGATGCGGCTGTGGGCGCCCGCGGGCTGCGGGTGGTCGGCGCGGGCGGCGCAGACGGGGCTCAGCTGGGGCGTCACGGCGGGGCTGTTTCTGCACAGCACAGGTGAGACCCCCCAATTCCTGCTGGGGGGAGGATGATTCGGGCCCCCAAACAGGAAGATTTGGGTGACCCGGGTTTGAATCCCCGCCGCGCCAAGCCCCGCGGGCGCAATCGTGGCTTGGTGACTCTAAGCCTTTATCGGTGTAGCCCCGCTTGCCGCCTCCCCCATAATTGGCCAGGAACTCAGCCATAAACTGTCCCTTAGAAGTACCGTCAAAGGATCGGTGTGCTGCGCTAAGCGACAACCAAGCGAACCATTCCTACGCTTTCGTGCAAAGTGGGAGCCGTGTTGCTCCGTCCCTTTTTTTTAAAAAAGTAGCTGAGTTTGCACACCTGGCTGAAAAGAGTTGGGTTGGGCGGTTCGGGGACTTGTGGGCATCGTTATGCGTGCCATGAACCAGCGCATCTGATCTTGTTTGGGCATTGCATTTTGTGTGAAAGCGGCAGTTGTGTTTTTGTTAACCCAGCTTAAGGGGTGCTTAGTGGTTGTGTGAACCCATCCTGGGAGTGCTGAATCAGCATGTGAGGTCAACATCCTTTTTCCAGATTCTCTCAATGCTTCTGAGGTTTTTTTCTTCTTATTTTCTTCTCTGGATCTTCAGCCATCCTGCCTTTTGACTAGGGAGGGAGGGGGCATCCTTTGTGCTATTGGTTTATTGATGCATTGCAATTATTTATTACCTGCATTTCAGGGTTTCCCCCCCCCCCCAAACCAATGATCAGCCCTTCGAGGGAGGCCAGGTCAAGAAACAGACACCACAAGGATTCCAGGAACGCTCTATTGTTGAGTAGAATAACGGAATCTTAATTTTTTTAAAAAAAATTATTACTGGCATATAACGACAAGAAGATATGAAAAGAATCATATAAAATATAAAATATTTAAAAATCAGAATAGTAATTAAATGAGAGACATTTGAAGAAACTAAAAATATATCCATAAAGTCTTAATACAGAACTAGCTCAATCCTTTAATGTAGTATTTAATCCAGCCATATAGACCATCTATTGCTGCACCTTCTCAGTTTTGGTACAATGTGTTATTTCAATACAATGATATTTTTACAATATACTCAGATTCATAATATTCTATCATTTAGGTGTCATAGAGTATTGAATATAGATAAGGGGGGAAAGGATAGTCTATCCATATTATAGTTTCAGATATTGATCTTACAAGTAGTATGATTATTTGACTTTTTCGTCAAAATTAAATATAACATTGAAATGAAAAAATGAAGGGAGCGGATGCATCAAGGTATGTTTTATAACAACGGTTTTGGTCTTAAGTTAAATTACTTAAGATTTCCATCGGGTTGTTACTTGGTAGAATAAGAGAATTTTGAAAGCTTCTCCAAGTCCCTCTCTGTCCCATCTTATACTAAATAAAATCAAGGTGGGGTTATTTTGAGCCTCTTCATCACCCTTTCCTCTTTCCCAGGACTGAGTAACCTTTTTTTAAAGCCCCCCCCCCACCTTAATAGCTCATTCCTGCCTTCCCCATTCCCATGGTCAGCTCTTCAGAAAGCTGAATAAACTATTTTAGAGAAAAAGGGACATGTATAAACCGTCAAAGGACTTCTAGCATCCTTCAAGGGAGGGGTGGGGGGGAATCCTCAGGGCAGGTGAAGGGAAGGGGGGGAGGGATAGTCTTTTCTCTTTCCTTCCCAATTCTATTAGAAACTGTCAGGCTTTAGATAGACCAGATTAGGAAAGTCATGAATGCGAATGCTCCTTTCATTATAAGGTTACAGGAACAGAATCTTGCAAGTCTGAATGCACTTCCCCCTCCCACGAGCATCCCCACGGTCACGTGATCACGATTTGGGCGCTGTGAGGAAGAGCTGTTTATTAGAACAAGTATTGTCCTGACTTCGAGTGCAGAAATAACACGCTGAGCTTGGGATCAAAGCTCTGGTGTTTATTATCTTACACCCCTAACAGAAATCCAGCTAAACTGACATAATTTGGCAATGCCCAGAGATAAGAGTCCAAAATCTAGGGCGGGGCTTTCCTGAGCCTCTTGGGAAGGAAACAGAGAGTCTCAGTACTACGCATACGTTTCCCTTCCTGGAGGGAGCCCCCTCCTTCTCCGCCCGTTATCTCCCTGACACCTATGCATAAATCCAAGTTGAAGTCCCGAATGAAAATTCCCGCTCAAAGTTACAATTAAATCATGTCCAGCCCCTAAGATTCCAACCCCCTTCCAGCATCATCAGCCATTCAGCACTTATCCCCTCAAACGGCACCGGCACCCCCTTCGTGTACAACTCGCAGACACTCCCAGATGATGACAACAGTTCTGACCTTGACCGTCTGCTTCACTCTGCTTTCCTAACGGCTGCACTGCAATGTGCCTAATCCACCTCCCCTTCCCGTGTCTGTTCTAACTTACATCTCTAACCCCTACACGTGTCTACCCATCACCTAACTGGCAGGATGTGGAATTCGAATCCAGTTGTCTGCTGCATTCGCAATCCACATCATGACAGGCGCTTGGCAACCAGTTCGCATTTATGAACGTTGCAGCATCCCATGGTCACGTGATCACCATTTTCGACCTTCCCAGCCAGCTTCTGGCAAGCAGAATCGATGGGGAATGTGTGATTTGCTTAACGACCGTGTGGTTTGCTTAATGCCTCTGGTGATTCACTTAACGACTGCCACAAAAAGGTCATAAAATCTGGTTGGATTCGCTTAATGACCGCTTCACTTAGCAACCAGAATTCCGGTCCCAATTGTGGTCATTAAGCGAGGACTACCTGTAACTAAAAGCCTCATGGTTCACCAAGGTAAGCTGTTCCTGACAACAGACAACATTTTGCTCCAAGCTATGAATGCACATCCTGGGCACAGTTCTGGCCAGGTTTCTCTGGCTGTTGCTATTGTTGTTGTTGTTGTTGTTATTATTATTATTTCCAATTTGTCTTCCTCTTCCAGATCTGCGGACGCAGATTGAACAGGGAGATCTTCTTCAACCTTTTTTGTACATCTCGCTGGTTCTCTGTTCCGTCATCCTCTATTTTGTGGTGTCTCTGATGAATCCAGGCTACGTCGAGGACAACGAGGAAGAGAAGGTTGGTTGGTCACCTGGGAAAAACCTGGGAATGCTTTGGGCACTGTTGGATTTCAAAGGGTATGAAGTCGAAAGCCTTGAGGATGCAAAGCATAGTGTAAAAGATTAAAGCACACAGCTAAAAAAAGGTGTATGTATAGCTCAGCGGGTAAGACGCCAGGCTTATTGATGGGAAGATCGCAAGTTCGGAGGTTCGAGACCCTAGTCCCACGTGACGGAGTGAGCTCCCGCACTCGCCCCAGCTCTTGCCAACCTAGCAATTCGAAAGCATGCAAATGCAAGTAGATGAATAGGTACCACTTCGGTGGGTAGGTAACAGCGTTCCAAGTGCGTCATGCCGGCCACATGACCGCGGAAGCGTCTTCGGACAATGCTGGCACTTCGGCTAACAAACGGAGATGAGCACCGGACCCTAGAGTCAGACACGGTTGCACAAATGTGCGGGGGGAACCTTTACCTTTTTATTATATATACACAAAGAGAAAAATATCATTTTTACTGATTTTATTTCTTGTTTTGGGGGTTGCGTTGTTTTTACTGTTTTACTCTTTTGTACGCCACCCAGGGTTGTTATTAAATATGGGCAGCTTTATAATAAAATGAAATAAAATATAAAATATGCAACAGAAGCTTCTTCTAAGCTTGTATCTTGAAGATTTTCATACAACATTGTCCACAGTTTGTTTATATACAGTTTTGTTAGATTTAGAAGACTGACGACTCCCAAATGATTTTGTTCCTGGCGTGGCTATTTTAGCTAGTAATTTGGGGTGGGGCTGTAGCCTAAAAGTGTCGGAGGCTGCAAAGTTAGAGCGCGCTTGACTCAATTATGCAACAAAAGATATGAGATACAGAAAGCGTGGTACTGAATTCATCCCCTTTCTGAATATCTAAAATACCCTGCACCGTATTTCAGACACTACACGAACCCCAAAGCTTTTTCTTTTCTCGTCTTACTCTTCCCTGGTGTATTTTTTTTAACAGTTAAAACTTTATTTAGCAATACTACAGCATGTACAGAGATATATACAGGTAGTCCCCTTTTAGCGACTGCCTCATTTAGTGACCATTCGCAGTTAAGATGCTGATGAAAAAGTAACTTTATAAGCAATCCTTACATTTACAACCTTCGCAGGTGTGTAAAGCAAAGGAAAGCTGAAGTCAGATCATAAGCACAGCTGCGGTTTCACTTAGCGGCCGCTTCATTTAACGACTAAGTGGCTGGTTCCGATTGTGGTCGCTAAATGAGGATGGCCTGTATAATTGTGGTCACTAAACGAGGACGCCCTGTACATTTCTCTCTCTTAGAAGGTACATCAACTGTACTCTCTGCTTGTTTTATTTTTTTAGTCTTATCCTTTCATTTTGTTTAAAGCAAAACTGTTTTTTCAAAAAAGTTATCTAGGAATTAATGGGTAATTACTGAGGTTATACAATTATTGCTCAATATAACATTAGGATCATTTGAGGTACCTCCTGTGATTTTTATAGGGCCCAGTGAACGGAGAGCAGAAAGCCACGAAGTTCCCGCAGGTTCCCAACGTTCGTCTCAGGCGCTGCGGATACTGCATGGTCAAGGTGGGCCAGGTGAACGCCCGAGAGAGGAACTTTGAACGTTGCAAAGGCATCGTAAGGCCCCTCGGGAAGGAGTGTTGAGTTCCACTTAACAGATTACGGCAGCTTTTCCACTCGCCTCCTAATTTGGAAGGTGGGATTTGTGCAGAGATTTCTGGCGCGAATGCATTGATGGACGGGGAAAACAGAGTCAAGAGCGGGAGTCGGCTAGCGGACGGCCATGGGAAGTCAGGGTGGGGAGGGACATTGGAGACCATCCGGTCCAACCTCCCGCCCAGGGCAGGGACCCGCCACTACGGCATCCCCGACAGATGGTCGCCCAGAGGTGTGGAAACAGCTCTAGCGAAGGTGAACCCAGCGTGACAGAATGCCTTTTGTGGTCTTGCAGCAGCCTTTGCGAGCCAAGCATTGCCAGGCCTGCCAGCACTGTGTCCGCCGCTACGACCACCACTGCCCTTGGATTGAGAACTGCATTGGGGAAAGGAATCACCCCCTTTTCGTACTGTATTTGGGGGTGCAGCTCGGCGTTCTGCTCTGGGCTCTGCAGGTGGCTTGGTAAGTAACAGGCGATCCTTGCCTGAAGTCTGAAAAGTGGACAGTGGCTTCTCTGTGACATCAAAATCAGGTTGCCCGTGACCGTGTGTCATCACGTCAATGACACGAACGATGCTCTTGTGTTAGGGTGTTATGCCACACGCAGCGTTGTTTAACTGCCCTTGGAGATGGCTCTGGATGGAAACCTCCTCTTATACATAGATCCAAACTGAAATTGCAGGCTAAGAGGTTGTCTACTGTTGTGAACTACAACAGGCTGGCTGGGGAATTGTGGGAGTTGAAGTCCACACCTCTTAAAGTTGCTCAGGTTGAGAAACACTGCTCTAGAGGTACCAAAGAGTGAGTTCAAAAATCAAGGAATGATCAGATAAAAGAGGGAGGAGCCCGCAGCTGCATAACGGGCGGAGAAAGAAACTCAGAAAGCACCCTTCCTAACTTAGCAGGCTGTAAAGAGGGACGGCGGGAGAACTGTACTTTCAGACTTGCAGGATTCTGTTAATGTAGCCTTACAGTAAAGTAGAATTCGCTCATCTGGTTGTGTTTCCTGTCTGGTTACCTGGGAGGGCTGACAGGAAGTGAGGCCGCAGTGTTCCCACGTTTCCTTTTTTCTCTCCTCTTCAAAGGTCGGGCCTGAATTTCCAGCAGTTTTCCTGGGCATGGCTGCAGTGCAACCTGTTCCTCCTCCTCTCCTTCCTCTTGATCATCGTGTGCACCATGGTTGCGACGCTGCTGCTGGCCTCCCACCTGTACCTGGTGTCCTGTAACACCACCACCTGGGAATTCATGTCCCGCCATCGCATTTCCTACCTGAAACACTGCAAGGTGGAGAACCCTTTTGACCAAGGGGTCTTCCTCAACCTCTGGAGATTCTTCTGCGCATGTCGCCTTGTGGCGTGGGAAAAACTGTACCCCCCCGAGGAAGGCAACTTGGTGTGATGGCAGGAGGCTTTCGAGAGATGGATCGGGCGGATCTGTTGCTGAGGTCACAACGGAAGCTTTGGAGATGACACGGAAGCAGCAGATCGTCATCCCACTTGGAAGATGGGCCTATTTTCTGCTGCATCACCTCTTCTAACCAAAGGCTAAAATCTGATGGGTTGGGTTGGGGTCAGCCAGTCAGGGATGCTAACCCTAATGTTGGAGATCTGCCGACTGGGCAGCTGCTAGAGGGAAAAACCAAAGGAAGCATACAGTGTCACACAGGGAAGAAAAAATTGCAGGCAGCCAAACATTAAGAGGTCCAGACCCCCCGCTTGAAATACTGTGAGGCGGATGTTAGCAGGATGTTCGTATCAAATTAATGCCAGAGGGAACAGGCGCTCCTTGGAAGTCGAGCGTTTTTCCTAAGCAAATAAGAAGGCAGCTTCACATCGTGCCTTGGGACAGAGCTAGAAGGAAAATGGTTTTAACCCAACACTAATTTTAATAAAAGACCAGTGTTTGGATCGAAGGATGCGTTCTGTCTGCAGGATGTGCGCGTGTGCAAATGAATGGAGGGCGGGGTCTGCCTGGGAAAGCTGACATCCATCTTGCAAGCCTGAAAGTACAATTCTCCCACCGTCCCTGTTACAGCCTGATAAACTAGGGAGGGTCCCTTCTGAGCTTTCTCCGCCCATTATATGGTTGTGGGCTAAGCCCTCTCTTATCTGACCGTTCCCTAGGCAGCGTCTCTTTGCCCAGTCTCCCAAGATCATTCCCACATACCATTACAGTACCCTCCCCTCTCTCCCTGCCCGGCCGGCACGCAGATGATTTCAGCACCTTGCTCTTGACTTAAGACTTGTCAAGGCCACTCCTAGTTGCCAGCTCCTCACCAGACACAGGCTGGAGTCGGGGGGTGTAATAAATACATTTAATAAGTAATCAATGAAAATTGAATAAATACATATGCTGTATAAACAGTAGCTGGAGAAGGGCAGTCACTAGAGCCGAGTTTCTCAACCGTGGCAATTTCCAGATGTCTGGACTTCAACTCCCAGAATTCTCATCAATGGCTATGCTGGCCGTGGAATTCTGGGATTTAAAGTCCACCCCCCTGGAAATTGCTAAGGTTGGGAAACCCTGTGCTAGGGAATGTAAACCATGGGTTTAAAACCACCCTCGGTTTCCCACACTACCTCTATAAACCCCAATAGCTGGGTTTGCATGTTGCAGCACGCCACAGCCAAACCCCGATGGGGTGCAGGGTGACGTGTGAATCTGCTAGGGCGTTCAGTAAAGCTGGCACTAAAGTGTTACCAATCGAAGAGAACAGCAAACAACAGCCCAATCAAGATACTACCAAGGAGAGTACAAGACCCCCACCAACACAGGCAGGAGAAGCCAGGGTATATAAACAGAGAGCAAGTCCCACTCCCTTTTCGCACAGAAGATGTTGCCTAGCCTGGCAATGAAACGTCTGCAAGAAAACAACAAGGCTCAGAGAGCACCAAGGACTCCACACTAAAGTGTTAATTTAAATAATAAAATTAAGGCCTCTGTTTCAGGGCTGGTAGGATTAGAACAGGAGAAAACTCACAAGTATGTGGTGACCAGTTCAGTCCCAGCTCCAAAAAAAACCCCAACCCCCCCCACCAGGGGCATCTGCAGGGAGGTCAAAAAAGTCAAGATGCAGCCCTTTTTGACAACCTCACAAATTCCCCTTGCTTGCACTGCAACTTCCTCCTAATGAAACTATTCACGCCTACCAAAATCATTTGTGTCCTATCAACCTCAAAGGACAGCACGCACAGGGGGATCTTCAGCATTGCAGTCTCCAACCTGACCCTCCCAGGTATGATGTACTACAGTTCCCATCCTCCGCAGTGGGACTCAAGATAACAGGTGGCCCAGGGCACGGCTTTGCCATGGAAAAAACTTTCATGCCGCTTGTGAATGCTGAACTAGGCTAAGATGATTTCCAAACTCCAGCTGAGTCACCTTACAAAACACTCTCATGCTCTACTTTCATATTCAAAACTGTTTAATTTTAAATATTAGATCACAGTGGATTATTCAAAGGTGAGACGCATTTTGCATTCGGTTTCCATCCATGTGCATTCTCTCTTCCGTTCCTCCCTCCTGCACAAGATGGAATTTGCACTCTGTTGCTGATGCAGAGAGACTGGCAGAGGGGAAGAAAAAAAACCTGAATATTGGTCTATAATTCTTTGTTAAAGTCAAATCTTGTTGATCTTTTGGAATCAATGCAATATGAGCTTCTTTCCATGTTTCTGGCATTATACCTGTTTCTAAAATCGAATCCATAGTCTTTTGTAAAGGAAGACAAAGCTCATCCTCAAAGCATTTATAATAAGCCGCTGATAAACCATCGGGACCAGGCGCTTTCCCACTATTAATTTTCTTGAAAGCAGTTGACATTTCCTCTACCGTTATAGGGTTATTAAGCAATAACTTTGCTGATTAGTGAGAACAGTTAATTTTTGTTTACTCAAATATTTGTCAATGTCATCTAATGGAACATCTTGCTTTTTATATAATGATGAATAATAACAGTAAAAGGCTTCTTGGATACCTACGTTGTCCACCAAAGTTCTCCCCTCATGTTGTATTTTAGAAATTAAATTCTTTTGTCTTTGTTTGCGCAATTTATAAGTTAACCATCTGCCTGGTTTCTTTGCAGCCCAAGTTATCAGCAATCACAGGATGCTTGTCGCACCCCGAACATTTCACTATGACGACTCTGTGATAAGCCACCTTGGAAAGAGGTTTTGCAGATCGTGTCCCGCATACCTGAAAGAGAAGCCAAGCTCCGCTCAGTGACATTTGGAAGTGCTTCTCTGGAATATCAAAGGCATTTGTAAGGCCACCCAACTCCCAGTGACTCTGGGTGGCTTACAGAAGAGTGAAAAAAAATAAAGAACTGAACAAAACACACATAGTATTACAAAAGAAAGCTGCCTGGGGCTCAACGAACAGCCTAACCCCCAGCCCAGGGGCAAAGCCACATCTCCAAAGACTTAGGGAAGCCTTGTCGGGTGAGGCAGGCAAATCTCCTGGGCGATGCTGTTCCAGAGGGGAGGCGTCTGCAGCTTTCTCAGCAGCAAAGTGTAAGCAATCAGCCACCGCTGCCTTTCCAATTTCCCAGCCCCGCTCCAGGTACTAAGCAGGCTGGACCTCAATTAACCTTTTCCAGATCAGTCCAGATCACAGGGTTATTCAGCTGAGTGGGCAAACCATCCTCAGGTCAAGCCCAACACCCGTATCATTCGAAGCACCTTCATGGCATTCTCTTGGCAGCAATACAGAAGGGACTGGTTCTTTTTTAAACATTCCAGTTGTAGCCGCCAGCTCTTGCATTTCCTGGTGGTCTCCTATCCAAGCGCCAACTACGCCTAAACAAGCTTTGCTTTCCAGAACAGCCAAGACTGTCCAGGCACTGAGGTGGCGTAACTAAGAGACGGAGACTAACCCAGCTGGAGAAGGTTCCCCTGTGATTGCGCAGTTCATTCCATCCCTGCCCAGAGTCGTTCCGTTTGTTTTCCCAGCTGATTGCCCGGTGCAAAGATGGCGCCCGCGTCCTCTCTTCCTTCCACCTCCACCCGCCGCTGGGTGTAAAGATGGCGTCCGCGACGCATCTTCGACTTCCGCTTCGCGCCCACTGCAAAGATGGCGCCCTTGGCTTCCCTGCATTCCACCGCTTTTACGCGGCAGGGGACGATGAGGGAGCATCGGACACCGCCCGCACAGGCCACCCGCCAAACCCGGAGCTCCGGCCCCCGCAGCTGCTGAGGAGCCGACAGCCAGGATTCTGAGGAGAGCTGCGCGGGTAGCGGCCGCCATCTTTATTGAGGGCAGAAGCCGCGGCCTTTCCCGGCCCTTGAGGTGACCTCCATCCGTGCTGCAGGGCCGGCAGCCGCCACGAGGGGGCAGCAAAGGACGGGGCTTTGTGCCATCTGGCAGCCCTCGGGAGTCTTGCGCCTCAGAGCGTGGTGGGTGTGGGGCGTGCGACCGGCCTTCCTGCCGAGGATGTGGGGCACCAGCTCTCCCCAGACTGGAACTTCACAACAACCTGCCTGGTAGGGCCAGACGAAGGCTTTATACACATCAAACACTCTCTGGCACCGCCCCTGAGATTTGTCGGAAATGGCGCGCGGGAGAGCCCGCCCCCACTTCCGGAATCCGTCCGACCCACGGAGCCAGGGACCTCGGAACGGGAGGACCCCGAGGTGGGAGGGGCGGGGCGCTGGTGGCAGCGCCGTCACTCTCGCCCAGAGGAGGAGGAGGAAGGGCTTCCAAACAAAGGGCGCGAAGGGGGATCCTGTTCTCATTCCCGGAATCTCTCCTGCGAGGAAGGGAGCTTCGTGGTTCGCCGGCGGGGGTGCCCGGATGCAGGTAGTGCCCGGGGGGTGCTGGGAGTCGCAGTCCGGGGCGGCGCTGCGGGTCGCGAGAGGGAGGGAGGCCGGGGAGCCCGAGGGCCGGTCTGGCAGTCTCGGCGCTGAGGGGGAGGCCGGGTCCGCCGCCTGCCTGCCTGCCTGCGAGGGGCCAGAGGTTTCGGCCTTCCCCCTTCGGGCCTCGGACTCCCCTCAGGGAAGGGAACGGAGGCCTCGCACCGCCTCTCCTCCTCCTCCCTTTGCTCCTCTCGCCCTTCAGGAGGACGGCCGAGTCCGGCGGAGGAAGGAGGAGAAGCCCGAGCGGAGAGGAGGGAGCCCGCAGAGGAGCCTCCCGGTCCGGGGCGCGGCTGGCCTGAGGCGGCGGGAAGGGCGCGGACGCTGCGGGGCTGCCGAAGGGTCGCCCAACGAGATGACCCGGAGCAAAGAGGGACCCCGTGAAAGGAGGGTGCCCGGGAGGAGATGCGGAAAGGCGGAGAGCGTCGGAATACGCGGAAAAAATCACCCAGGAGAGAAACCCTATAAGTTCCTGGAGTGTGGAAAGTGCTTCAGTAAAAGGGGAAACCTTAATACACATCAAAGAATCCACACAGGAGAGAAACCCTATAAATGCCTGGAGTGTGGAAGGAGCTTCAGTCTCAGGGAAAGTCTTTATACACATGAAAGAATCCATTCAGGAGAGAAACCCTATAAATGCCTGGAGTGTGGAAGGAGCTTCAGTCTCAGGGAAAGTCTTTATACACATGAAAGAATCCATTCAGGAGAGAAACCCTATAAATGCCTGGAGTGTGGAAAGAGCTTCAGTAACAGTGGAAGCCTTTATACACATCAAGTAGTCCATTCAGGAGAGACACCGTGTAAATGCCTGGAGTGTGGAAAGAGCTTCAGTCAAAGGGGAAGCCTTTATACACATCAAAGAATCCATTCAGGGGAGAAACCCTTTAAATGCCTGGAGTGTGGAAAGAGCTTCAGTCATAGGGGAAGCCTTAATACACATCAAAGAATCCATTCAGGGGAGAAACCCTATAAATGCCTGGAGTGTGGAAAGAGCTTCAGTCATAGGGGAAACCTTTATACACATCAAAGAATCCATTCAGGGGAGAAACCCTATAAATGCCTGGAGTGTGGAAAGAGCTTCAGTCTGAGGGGAAACCTTTATATACATCAAAGAATCCATTCAGGAGAGAAACCCTATGAATGCCTGGAGTGTGGAAAGAGTTTCACTCAGGCTGGAAACCTTCATACACATCAAATAATCCATTCTGAGGAGAAACCCTATAAATGCCTGGAGTGTGGAAAGAGTTTCATTCAGACGGGAGACCTTTATAGACATCAAAGAATCCATTCAGGAGAGAAACCCTATGAATGCCTGGAGTGTGGAAAGTGCTTCAGTCGGAGGGGAAGCCTTTATAGACATCAAAGAATCCATTCTGGAGAGAAACCCTATAAATGCCTGGAGTGTGGAAAGAGCTTCAGTCTGAGGGGAAACCTTTATATGCATCAAAGAATCCATTCAGAAGAGAAACCCTATGAATGCCTGGAGTGTGGAAAGTGCTTCAGTTGGAGGGGAAGCCTTTATACACATCAAAGAATCCATTCTGGAGAGAAACCCTATAAATGCCTGGAGTGTGGAAAGAGCTTCAGTCTGAGGGGAAACCTTTATATGCATCAAAGAATCCATTCAGGAGGGAAACCCTATAAATGCCTGGAGTGTGAAAAGAGCTTCAGTCGGAGGGCACATCTTAATACACATCAAAGAATCCATTCAGGAGAGAAACCCTATAAATGCCCGGAGTGTGGAAAGAGTTTCAGTAACAGTGGAAGCCTTTATACACATCAAGTAGTCCATTCAGGAGAGAAACCGTGTAAATGCCTGGAGTGTGGAAAGAGCTTCAGTCAAAGGGGAAGCCTTTATACACATCAAAGAATCCATTTAGGACAGAAACCCTATAAATGCCTGGAGTGTGGAAAGAGTTTCATTGAGATGGGAGACCTTTATAAACATCAAAGAATCCATTCAGGAGAGAAGCCCTATAAATGCCTGGAGTGTGGAAAGAGCTTCAGCCGGAGCGGAAACCTTTATAGACACCAAAAAATCCATTCAGGACAGAAACCATACAAATGCATGGAGATTCAGTTACAACATACAGTCTTGTGAAAAAGTAAGTACACCCTGTCTATGAAGGTTCTCAGTCATCCAGGTGGAATTGTCTGTAGCTTGAATCATGTCAACTGGATTTCTATTTTCTTAGTGGAAACGTTTCGCTCCTTATCCAAGGAGCTTCTTCAGTCTGAGCAAAGTTGGTAAGGGAATCCTAAATATGTTTCTAGGTAGCTGTGTGACCTTACACCTGGGGGCTTTACATTGAACTTTACATTGGAGAAACCAAACAACTTTTGTACAGGAGGATGGCCCAACACAGGAGAAGTAACACCACAGGACCAGAGTCAGCAGTTTATCTTCATTTAAAGGAAAAAGGACACTCATTTGATGACATTAATGTTCACATTTTAGACAGAGAAGATAGGTGGTTTGAGAGAGGGGTCAAGGAATCCATTTATGCCAACTTGGAAAATCCTTCCTTGAATAGAGGTGGGGGCCTCAGGCACAATCTTTCTCCCATCTTTCTCCCGGCTCTGTCTTCTGTGCCTAGGAAGATTAAGACCATTTCACAAGCTCAACAGCAGCATGGTGTTTTTAACGACCCTCCTTTAGATGATAAAAGGACTTAAAATAACATCTCAATATAACCATGACCTAGCCCCAGGTGCAAGGTCACACAGCTACCTAGAAACATATTTAGGATTCCCTTACCAACTTTGCTCAGACTGAAGAAGCTCCTTGGATAAGGAGCGAAACGTTTCCACTAAGAAAATAGAAATCCAGTTGACATGATTCAAGCTACAGACAATTCCACCTGGATGACTGAGAACCTTCATAGACATATGTGTACAGTCTTTTCCTGATTGTGCTGTCATGAACTTTAACATTTAACATGGTAACTCAGGCCTGTAGAGTCTGAGGTGTAACTCGGGTTTTTTTACAATTTCTCAGCATTGCACGTTCTGACCTTGCAGAGACTTGCTGGGACGTCCACTCCTGGGAAGATTGGCAACTGTCTTGCATGTTTTCCACTTGTGAATAATCTTCCTCACTGTAGAATGATGGACTTTAAATTGTTTGGAAATGGCCTTATATCCCTTCCCAGATTGATGGGCAGCAACAATTGCTTCTCTAAGATCATTGCTGATGTCTTTACTCTTTGGCATTGTGTTAACACACACCTGAATGCTCGAGACCAGCACACCCCGAAAACTTTTATAGAGGTGGTCACCCTTGCTGGTGATCAATTAATCAAGGGCATTTGATTAGCAGCACCTGGCTGCTACGTGGCCTCTTCATACCTATGGAAGCAGTCAGGGTGTACTTACTTTTTCACACGTGGCTTCTGACTGAAGTGGCCAGTGGAAAATAGGTCCTTTTCCTATTGTTAAATGCATTAATGACGTTTCAGCTGGAACTCCCAAAAAGTCTAAAAAAGGCACATCCTGTGTTCCATTGCAGCTTATTGAAACCAGAGCGTCAATCAGATCGGTGGCATCCAGTGAGTCAACCACCAGCTCCGACGACGATTGAAGGAGAGCAGCATTTTGAGATCTTACAGATACTGGACTCTAGAATACATCACAAAAAACTGCAATACCTAGTCCAGTGGAAGCATTTACCTATAGGCCATAATGAGTGGGTTGGCTGTCAACATGTTAGGGCCCTTAAGTTAGTAAAACTGTTCCATCATGAATTTCCTGAGAAGCCAAAATAAAACTCATATCTGTAGCTTGAATCATGTCAACTGGATTTCTATTTTCTCAGTGGAAACGTTTTGCTCCTTATCCAAGAAGCTTCTTCAGTCTGAGCAAAGTTTGTAAGGGAATCCTTAAATATGTTTCTAGGGTGGCTGTGTGACCTTGCACCTGGGGCTAGGTCATGGTTATTTGCGATGTTTATTTCTAAGTCTCTTTATCATCCAAAGGAGGATCGTTAAGATTACCTTGCTGTTGTTGAGATTGCGAAATGGTCTTAATCTTCCTAGGCACAGAAGACAAAGCAGGAAGGAAAATAGGGGAAAGATTGTGCCTGAGGCCCCCACCTCTATTCAAAGAAGGATTTTCCAAGTTGGCAGAAATGGATTCCTTGACCCCTCTTTCAAACCACTTATCTTCCCTGTCTAAAATATGAACATTAATGTCCTCAAATGAGTGTCCTTTTTCCTTTAGATGAAGGTAAACTGCTGACTCTGGTCCTGTGGTGTTACTCCTCCTGTGTTGGGCCATCCTCCTGTACAAAGGTTGTTTGGTTTCTCCAATGTAGAGCTCAGAGCACTCCTCACTGCACTGGATTGCATACACTACATTGCTTTTCTTGTGTTTTGGAGTTTGATCTTTGGGGTGTACAAGCCTCTGTCTCTACAATCCAACAGTGTGTTGGTGGGTTTGAAATATACAGGTATGTGGTGTTTGCCAAATATCCTTTTTATCTTTTCAGACACGCCAGCCATGTAAGGAATGACCAGGTTCTTCCGTTTACTCTGAGTCTCAGCCCTGTCTGTCGCTGTTTTAGGTCTGGTAGACTTAGATTTAGTGAAGGCCCAATTTGGATATCCACAGGCCTTCAGAGTTGTTCTCAGGTGCTGATTTTCATTCTTTTTGGAATCCATGGAGGTGGGGATGGTTTCTGCTCTGTGTGACAAACTTACAAAGTTACAAACTTTGCTCAGACTGAAGAAGCTACTTGGATAAGGAGCGAAACGTTTCCACTGAGAAAATAGAAATCCAGTTGACATGATTCAAGGTACAGACAATTCCACCTGGATGACTGAGAACCTTCATCGACAAAACTCATATCTGTTTGCTTAAATGTTTTTTTTTTTAAGGACTGCGTTTAACTGCTAAACTGAAAGTGTAATGCTAGTTGTGACTTTGCTTGGAAATGGAAGCTAATCTTTATTAAAAATAACTTGTTTGGGTTGGATCCTAACAGTAATGAATTTCCTATATGGTCTGTGTTTAACTGTAGCTTGAATCATGTCAACTGGATTTCTATTTTCTTAATGGAAACGTTTCGCTCCTTATCCAAGGGGCTTCTTCAGTCTGAGCAAAGTTGGTAAGGGAATCCTAAATATGTTCCTAGGTAGCTGTGTGACCTTACACCTGGGGCTAGGTCATGGTTATATTGAGATGTAATTTTTAAGTCCTTTTATCATCTAATGGAGGGTCGTTAAAATCACCATGCTGCTGTTGAGCTTCTGAAATGGTCTTAATCTTCCTAGGCACAGAAGACAACACGGGGAGGAAGATGGGGGAGAGTTTGTGCCTGAGGCCCCCACCTCTATTCAAGGAAGGATTTTCCAAGTTGGCATAAATGGATTCCTTGACCCCTCTCTCAAACCACCTATCTTCTCTGTCTAAAATGTGAACATTAATGTCCTCAAATGAGTGTCCTTTTTCTTTTAGATGAAGATAAACTGCTGACTCTGGTCCTGTGGTGTTACTTCTCCTGTGTTGGGCCATCCTCCTGTACATAGGTTGTTTGGTTTCTCCAATGTAGAGTTCAGAGCACTCCTCACTGCACTGGATTGCATACACTACATTGCTTTTCTTATGTTTTGGAGTTTGATCTTTGGGGTGTACAAGCCTCTGTCTCAGTGTGTTGGTGGGTTTGAAATATACAGGTATGTGGTGTTTGCCAAATATCCGTTTTATCTTTTCAGACACGCCAGCCATGTAGGGAATGACCAGGTTCTTTCGTTTACTCTGAGTCTCAGCCCTATCTGTCGCTGTTTTAGGTCTGGTAGATTTAGATTTGGTGAAGGCCCAATTTGGATATCCACAGGCCTTCAGGGCTGTTCTCAGGTGCTGATTTTCATTCTTTTTGGAATCCATGGAGGTGGGGATGGTTTCTGCTCTGTGTGACAATGTCCTGATGACTCCTAGTTTGTGCTGCAGTGGATGGTGGGAGTCAAACATCAGATATTGATCTGTGTGTGTGGGTTTCCTGTAGATCCCTATTTCTAGCTTGCCACCGGTCCCAATGAGGACTTCACAGTCCTGGCATTCCTAGACTGTGAAGTCCTCATTGGGACCGGTGGCAAGCTAGAAATAGGGATCTACAGGAAACCCACACACACAGATCAATATCTGATGTTTGACTCCCACCATCCACTGCAGCACAAACTAGGAGTCATCAGGACATTGTCACACAGAGCAGAAACCATCCCCACCTCCATGGATTCCAAAAAGAATGAAAATCAGCACCTGAGAACAGCCCTGAAGGCCTGTGGATATCCAAATTGGGCCTTCACCAAATCTAAATCTACCAGACCTAAAACAGCGACAGATAGGGCTGAGACTCAGAGTAAACGAAAGAACCTGGTCATTCCCTACATGGCTGGCGTGTCTGAAAAGATAAAACGGATATTTGGCAAACACCACATACCTGTATATTTCAAACCCACCAACACACTGAGACAGAGGCTTGTACACCCCAAAGATCAAACTCCAAAACATAAGAAAAGCAATGTAGTTTATGCAATCCAGTGCAGTGAGGAGTGCTCTGAACTCTACATTGGAGAAACCAAACAACCTATGTACAGGAGGATGGCACAACACAGGAGAAATAACACCACAGGACCAGAGTCAGCAGTTTATCTTCATCTAAAAGAAAAAGGACACTCATTTGAGGACATTAATGTTCACATTTTAGACAGAGAAGATAGGTGGTTTGAGAGAGGGGTCAAGGAATCCATTTATGCCAACTTGGAAAATCCTTCCTTGAATAGAGGTGGGGGCCTCAGGCACAAACTCTCCCCCATCTTCCTCCCCGTGTTGTCTTCTGTGCCTAGGAAGATTAAGACCATTTCAGAAGCTCAACAGCAGCATGGTGTTTTTAACGACCCTCCATTAGATGATAAAAGGACTTAAAAATTACATCTCAATATAACCATGACCTAGCCCCAGGTGTAAGGTCACACAGCTACCTAGGAACATATTTAGGATTCCCTTACCAACTTTGCTCAGACTGAAGAAGCCCCTTGGATAAGGAGCGAAACGTTTCCATTAAGAAAATAGAAATCCAGTTGACATGATTCAAGCTACAGACAATTCCACCTGGATGACTGAGAACCTTCATAGACGGTCTGTGTTTAAGTTGCTTTTAAAAGATTTAGAACCAGGATCCTCACAGTAGGTCTCAGTTAACAATATAAACCTTTTATAAATGCACAGAGTGTGAAAAGCCCTTCAGAAGACATGGGAATCTCCAAAACCATATTAGAATCCAGGGAGGAGAGAGACCATAGAAATGGATAGAGCGTGGCTGGTATGTTCAGTAACCAGCAAAATCAGTGCAGTCCTGGATGAAATGCAGAAGGGTTTCTCAAGGGCTAAGAAAGTCATTGAGTATTTAGACACAGACACTAATTACAATCCAGTAAGGCACAGGTATGGATACTTATCCTTCATTGCCATCTCAACCTGTGTAGTCAACTTGAGCCTATACTGTGTTATCAGCCCAAACATTAAAGGGTATGGAAACTCCTGAACAGGATCCTTTTACTACTTCCTTTATTGCTATGGTTTGTTTAATGATTGTGCTATTCTGTGAAGCCTAATAGTTTATTTTGAGTCACAATACAAATAAAACTCATGGGTTCTGCCTGATCACTCATGTTTTCTTTTAAAGTAGTCCTCATCTTACAAATCCTGCAACGGTTATGTAAACTTATGAGCTCAACTGTATTCAATTCCACATACTAATATCATCACAATGTGGTTGTGTGCCGTAAAGCATGTGGGCCATAACCTTTGCCTCACACAACTTCAGTGCTGCAGGAATACATTCCTTGCCTTGGGCGTGAAAAAGCTCCTCCGTGCTGATCGTTTCATATAATCTCTATGGTTGCCCCCATTTCAATTTCAGTTTCAACTTATTTCCCAGCAATTTCGGATTTTGGAGGAAAAAGTAGAGAGGTGCCCATAGTTTTGGCCGCATCGGGAGGACTCTCGTTCGCCTTGTCCTCCTCTGAATCTGGTGGTGTCCAAGCCTGGGCAGAGCATTTGAGGTGCAGGTTGACCGAGGCAGAACCAAGCGGAACAATTCTTTGTATTTCACAGCTGCCGTCTGTATTTCTGTGACGGCCCAGTTGCTGGATCCATCTCTCTCGTTCAGAAAGGGTTTCAGCTGGAGCCAGGATTGAGTTCTCCAGGTGTTTGGGGAATCAGCCCAATCGTGCTGCCTTGGCCTTGAACCGATGCACCAGTAGTTGGCACAGCAGCTGGAGGAGACAGACAGAAGTGGACGTTGCTTCTCGGTCTTTGGACTGAGATCGTGTCTGGTGGAGTGGACGGACAGGGGTTTGCAGGCAGATTAGTATCTCCAGAGGCTTCTCTGCGTACACTCAAAATACATGGGATGGGAGGGGATGGCAGAATCGGAATGCCCACTTTTTTCATCTTGGTTTGAGACGCGCTTACTGTTAGGATCCAACCCAAGCAAATGGTTACACGGTGTCAGGAATGCCACAACGTGGGCCGCCAATGTTTCTTCCAATAACCACGCGCACACGCTCGGATTGGGAAGCAAACGTTTATTTGGGTGCGCACGAGTTGGCGCCAAGAAAGACGGGAATATCTGGCCTGAGTGTAGCTGAGTATTTAAGCCTCTTTTTGCCCTGGGTCCCACCCCTCCCCAACATGCATTTTCCCGGGGTTTGCTCAGGTAAGTGTCACTCAGTGATTATATGTCCATCATCGTTAAGCTGCGGTTGATTGTTGTTGATCGCTCTCGTTCCGGCATTCATTGCCGCTTTCCTGTCAGTTTCGGTTTTCCCTTTGTTCTCGGTGATGGTTGCTTAATGGCAGGGCTCTGAGTGCCTGTCAGAGTTCTGACATGCCTCCGGCCCAAGATCTTCTTCCCCCCTCCCGTCTCGTTTCTGCGCCTGAAATTAATTTAAAGTCTGTCACGGTATCTGTAATGAGAGAAAAGAAACTTGTTAGTATATTGTTCAGTGGGGTTTTTCGGGGAATTTGCGGTGGAAGCATTTGATTAGGTCGGGTGCTTGCATGTGTATGGCTGCCACCCATTCTTTGAAGCTGGCTGGTAGGTGTTGCCATTTTACTAGGTATTGTAGTTGTCCCCTGTGCCATCGTGAGTCGAAGATGTCGTCGATCTCAAAGTGTGGTTCTCCGTTTACGAACGTCGGCGTTGGTTCTGGTGCTTTTGGTTGCCATTGGTCCGATTGATGGTATTGTTTTAGCAGGCTTACGTGGAATACTGGGTGGACTTTCTTCAGTGATTTTGGAAGTTGTAGTCTTGCTGTCACTGGATTGATTACTCTTATTATGGGGAATGGTCCGATGAACCTTGGGGCTAGTTTTCGTGATGCTTGTGTGGATCTTAAATTTTTTGTTGATAAATATACTTTGTCCCCTTCTCTGAGTTCCCACTCAGTCGTTCTTGTCCGCATATTTTTTTATGTAGCCTTTGCGTCCTGTAATGTTTGTAGCATTACTGGCCAATTGCTGGTTATTTTTTTGATCCACTCATCTGCTTGCAGGGGCCCGTGCATTTCTTTTTTGTGAATCATGGCCACCTCTGGGATGGCTGCGAAGTCTTGTCCGGTGGCTATTTTGAAAGGCGTGAATCCGGTGCTCTGGTGTACTGCATTATTGTACGCCACTTCCGCAAACGGTAGCAAGTCCGCCCAGTCGTTTTGCTGATAGCTTATGTAGCACCGGAGGTACTGCTCGAGTATGGAAATTAGGCGTTCCGACGAGCCGTCACTGCAAGGATGGAATGCGCTGCTTAGCCCTTGTTCTGATCCAATTAACTTTAAAAATGCTCTCCAAAATTTTGACGTGAATGTGCTTCCGCGGTCGCTAATGATTCGTTCAGGTGTTCCATGTGCTCGGTAGATGTGTTGGATGAAGAGTTTGGCCATCTTGGGTGCTGTCGGGATCCCATTGCACGCAATGAAGTGGTCTTGCTTCGAGAACAGGTCTGTCACCACCCAAATCGCTGTTTTGCGTTTACTCGTGGGTAGGTCAACCACAAAATCCATGGCAATCTGTTTCCATGGTTGGGTGGGGTTAGCCACAGTTTGCAACAGTCCCGTGGGTTTCCCTATTGTTCTTTTTGCTGTGGCACACACTGGGCAGGTTCTCACATAGTTTTTTACATCCTTGCGCAGCGTGGGCCACCAGAACTTGCGTCTGACGAGGTGAATGGTTTTGACAAAGCCGAAATGCCCCGCTGTTTTGTGGTCGTGGCAATTTTCAAGTACTCGTTTCTGTACCCTGTCGGGTACATATAATTTGTCCTCTTTCCACCACCCTTCATCTTGTTCCTGTAGCAGTTCTTTGTTTTCGCCCCACCAAGTGTCATCTTGGATTGCTGCCTGTATTTCCGTTTCTAGTGCGTACTTTTTTGTTTGTCGTTCCCCCTGCCTTCGTGTGACTGCCAAGTTCCCTCCTTGTATGTTCTGTGTTTCTCGCTCGTTTGTTGTGTGCCAGGTTGTTAGGGAAGAGCGTTTCCGTGACTTCTTCTGCTCTTCCTTCGTGTTGTGGCAGGCGAGACAGCGCATCTGCCAAGTAGTTTTTCCCCCCCGGAAAGTACTTCAACGTAAAGTTGAATCTGCTGAAGAACTCAGCCCAGTGGAGCTGTTTGGGGTTTAGTTTTCTTGGGGATTTTAGTGCTTCTAGGTTTTTATGATCTGTCCATACCTCAAATGGTACGGATGATCCTTCCAGCAGATGCCTCCACATGGCTAGTGTGTGGCGAACGGTGAACGCTTCCTTCTCCCAAACATACCAGCATTTTTCCGTGTCGCTGAACTTTTTGGAGATGTATGCGCAGGGTCTCAGTTTGTTTTCTTCGTCTGCTTGCAATAATATGGACCCGACTGCTCCATGCTTCTTTTCGCGGGCTGACTGCTGAGGCGGGTAGAGCCGATCTCGACCGCAGAACTTCCTGCAGGTTTCAGGTGTCGTCCCTGGGAATATCAGCTGAAATGATTCCTGTCTTTATGTCAGGAATGCCACAACGTGGGCCGCCAACGTTTCTTCCAATAACCACGCGCACACGCTCGGATTGGGAAGCAAACGTTTATTTGGGTGCGCACGAGTTAGCGCCAAGAAAGACAGGAATATCTGGCCTGAGTGTAGCTGAGTATTTAAGCCTTTTTGCCCTGGGTCCCACCCCTCCCCAATGTGCATTTTCCCGGGGTTTGCTCAGGTAAGTATCACTCAGTGACTGTATGCCCATCATCGTTAAGCTGCGGTTGATTGTTGTTCATCGCTCTTGTTCCGGCGTTCATTGCCGCTTTCCTGTCAGTTTCGGTTTTCCCTTTGTTCTCAGCGATGGTTGCTTAATGGCAGGGCTCTGAGTGCCTGTCAGAGTTCTGACACACGGGCCTTTGCTGATTATACAGCGGAAGGAAGGAAGGGCCAAAAATGTCTCCAGAGAACGAATTCTGTCTGTCCTCTCTGCCCTCCACCCCACTGCCACCTTTGGTTTTCATTTTTCTCGTGAAAACCAGATTGTGCCGGACAGTTGAGAAAATAAACTCCAAAGAACTTTGCTCAGAAAAGGTTTATTAAACGTTTTTTCTCTTCTCCTTGATGGGGTATATGCTGGCTTAAAGGGGAAAAACCCGAGGCTTGAGAATAAACAGACAAGAATGCAGCTTGTTAGGGCCAACAGTGTTTACTGATAGACATAAGGCAATAATGCAGATACAATCACATCGCAAATATGAAAAAGATGAATATACAGGATACATCATTGTAAAAGGAAAACAAAACAAACTTATAAGCAGAGTTCCGTGTATTGATCCCAGGGCCAGAGTTCCTGCCATGGCCTATACCCAAAGCCAGGCATAGCTCACTCTGCCCAGTCCACGGGAAGTGAACACGTGAAGAACTACATAGCTAAGAGACACTAGAAATCAAGAAGACATAGAACACCATTTTGCATGGTCGTATATTCAGTTCTTCTAGCATTCTGATTGGCTGGAAGTTAGCTGTGACACGCACACTAGGCCTCAAAGCACACAGCATGGAGTTCCCCCCTTTCCTTGCTCAGGGGGGGCCTGAGCACGGCTTCCCATGGAAGGTTATCAGGAGACCTTGTTCCCATGCAATCTAGTCAAAACAATACACACGTGATTTTTTGCTATCTTGCACCTGCACTTCACGTCGCCATGAGTAGGCTTTTGCTTTGTTTTGTATAGGAATAATTCGCCAGGGCAACACAAGAACTCTAACACTCCTCTCCACCCCAAGGTATCTATATGTGAATTAATTTGGCAGCTCTTTGATTTTTCTGGGGAAAGAGAAAGTACCGTCATTAAAGTTCTTTGCTTCCTGTCCCATCCCGCCCACACAACAAATCACACTTCCAAAAACAATAACTTAGCGAATACATTCAAGTCTACGGGCCAATCTTCCCTGCGACAGCACTGCAGTGGCGTTTTGCTTGGGCTGGTTGGCTGCAGCCTGGAAGAAGGGAGGGCCTGGCCCCCTCTCACCTGCGGGCAGGGCAAGCGGCTTTGGCGGCTCAGGTGGTGGCCACCTCCCCCTCTAAAGCAGAGAGCTGGACGGGTCTTTGGTAAGCCAAGTAGCGCCAAGCGTGGGGCCCTCTGCACCAGCAGCTGGGTCCCCTGGCACGCCTTCCCCACTGCACGTAGGTCCGACGAGAAAGGCTTTCCGGCTGCTGCTATGGCCAGAAGGGGCATTTAGCGCCCCTTTAAGCCTCGGTGTCAGGACAGGTTCTCCGCCCCCAGATGCGATCAGAGATGATTCTGCTGAGAAGCCATTGGATCTGGGATATCCTCACCCATCCAAATACAGTCCCCCAATCTCGGTCCCTCAGTTAATCCAGCGGGGCCGGCCAACCTGGATGGCCCTTCGCTGGCAGTGTTCGCTGGGCGGGACAGAGAAAAGCAGAGCCGGCATTTCACCGTAGTTGTCGGGGTTTCTGAGCCACTGCAGTTGGATTCCCAGGACAACCGGTGATGGGCGTCTCCCTCCTTCGCCATCAGGCGCCCAGACGTGCACCCTCTGCTCCAGAAACAGATTGCAGAGAAGGGCCTCTGCAGGGCTTCCTACCGTGGGAGGCTCCATCAAGGGCTGTGTTGGGACAAGAGGCTTCTCTGAAGAACGGTGGGCTGACCTCGCCGCACTGCACACAACGCATGGTCCCCCGGCATGGGTTGGGTTCCCGGTAAGAGCCCCGCGCTTTGCGCAAACTCAGCCTGTGGGAAGGCTGGCTCCTGCCTCTAAGGGGGCTTCCTTGATCTGGCCCAGATCTCGGTGGTTAACAGGGACCCCCTTCTCAGCAGGGGCCTTTTCTGTGGTCCTGGCCTGCAGTTCAGGACAGAGATAGTTCTGGGCGGCAGCGAGGAGACTCGTCTAGAAAGAGGATGGGAACGCGCTGGAGACCGCTGCGTTATTTGAGAGGTTTTCCAATCCTTCTGAGGTGTTAAAAAGGCAAAGAATCAGAGTTGGGTCGCACCTCTTGCAACTAACACGTTTTATGAAAAGGCAGATGCTTTCAGGAGCTGCAGCATGCTACCCAACTCCTCCGGGCCTTTTTGCCACCACAGCCTAGCACAACTCCCTCCGTAAAAAGGCCAGAGTTTTCAAAGTACCATACAAGCAGGGGAGCCAGGAAGATAAAATCCAAATCAATTCCCCAGGGTAATGGCAACGAACTGGGTCTAACACCACAGTCCTTGATTAAACTGAGGAACGTAAACTTCAACTGTCCAAGATAGCGAGAGAAAATGACTCCTCCCTGCCTTCAGGGAAACTAGATTAAAAGAGGGCTACAACCTGGCTAAAAAGATCAGAGGCTGCAGGCACACACCCCTTATTTTAACTTAAAATCCCATTAATTGGCTACTGTGTGAGGGTCTCCCTGCATGTATCTTGCTTTGGTGATGGCTGCAGTAGCTGTACTTATGAGCCCAAGTCTCCCCTGGCTAACAGAAACCTCCCATCTTGGCTCTAGATGTTTGGCTCCCTCTCTCTCTTCCACAGCACCTTTACAGCCAGCATCAGACTGCACCTGAGAAAAAAGTGCACCAAGGACCATATTTCTAAACAAGAGATTTGGCACACACATCCACTGTCAGGGCGAGCGGATGGAGCGGCCTGCTTCTCTCCTAGGCACCAGCGATCCAAGTACTATGCAGTAAATAGACTCCAAACAGAGATTATATCAAATATCCTATTTACTTATATACATACGTATTTACAGATTACAGATCATACAGAGGTAGAATGAGAAAAATGAGAAGAACGAGATACAGAATCTCTCTGTTTATATATACAAACTGACCAATCACCTTATAGGTCACTCTCATTATCCACCACACCCAACTTAACTCTTAGAACCTGTTGTATGTGTCATATACTGCCACATCATCCCTACAACAATGGCTGCTAATTGGGTGACTCTGCAGAATATTTCCCCTCTCACCTAGATATCAAGCCTCTCATAATTTATATCTAGCTGTAAATTCCTGGATATATCAAACCCCAACATCCACTGATTGTCATCCTCAATTCAGATTCCAAAGTCAGCCGTCAATTTGGCACGGGACATGGGCTTGCAGTGGCAGAGGCACCGATCAGCCTGGCTTGGGGTCAACCCCCTCCGGCTGCCCCTGCTGCTGCTGCTTCTGGGTTTGGGCCTGACCCAGACCCCTTCCTTTTTCTTGCAGGTGGTCCCCTGCATCTTTCTCAGAGGTTTTCAGCTTATGGCCTTCACTAACAGGCCTCCTTCTCAGTTCTTGAGCCTGTTTCACAGCTGATGCTCAAGCAGAGAAGATGCTTCACCCTTACCAACCTTGCCCAGCTGGCACAGAGGCAGCCTGGAGAGGAGAGTGCCCACCCCTTCTGCTCCCCACTCTCGTGAGTGCCATTTTCTCCAGGGTGAGAAAGTGCAGAAAGCAGCCAGCACCCCCAGGAACGTGCTGAGCGCCATGGCGCAGATCTTCAGCTGGGGGCATCCGGAAGTCCACCCCTTCACCGCCTCTCGCCCCGGCTTCTTAACTGAAGCTGGGCCTTTGCTGCTGATCTGGAGGTTGGTCTTTTGCTCGATCTTCCTCGGCCGAAGCCAGGTCCACTCTCCCCTCGTCCATTCACTTGGCTTGGACACGCTGGATGAGGCTGAAGAAGTCCTCATCGGGCACGGTGGGGCCACGGGGAATGGAGTTGAGCGGGGCACAGCGCTGGTCATCAAGGCGGGAGGACTGCAGAGGAGCAAAAGAAAAGGCCACATGCGTGTCTAAGGGAGGTCAACCAAACCAAGGCAAAGGGGTCTTCTGTGTCCAAAATATGGGGTTCCAACCAAGCCTGTCTCACACAAACACAAGGGATGGGTGGCTATGCTGCAACCTAGCTTTGCTGCTTTGTGTGGGAGGGGCTTGAATCCCGGTTTCCTGTTTCCTCTTTCTTTCCTTTTCCTCTCCTCGGAGGTCCTCTCGTGGCTCATACGTGCAGCCAGCAAATCCGCCAAAAGCGGGTTTGGTCAGAACAACTCGCTTGCACACATGGGACTGTTTCAACAATGAAACTGCTTGTATCAACATCTACAATAAAAATGTAAGCAATCTTTATTTTCCTTTTTTACACTGACTAAATGTGTGGAGAGTGTTTTATTTTTCCCGAACTTAATTAAGCCTTGTGCAAGTTGCCACACGCTTCCACTCTGCTAAGACTAGATAAACGCTGGGTGGGATTTTTCTGTTACTAGCATTTCAGAACCCCTACATTCTGACGGGTTGCTACAGAAGATGCCACCAGGCAGGTCTTCCTTGCCAGCCAGCTTGGCAGGGCTGTCAGGAGACTTCTGTGGGAGGCAGTGAGAATCCTGCGCACTGCCCTGGGCGTCTTGGAGATACCAGGATGGGTGTAACCTAATTTAGAGAACTACCAATTTGACCTGGTGAAGATCTCTTCAGTGAGAGGTGGGCAGTGGGACCGATACGCTCCGAGATAAGTCCCCACAAAGGGAAAAGGATGGTCCCCTCCTGCTTGGCTCTCCACGAGGAGGACATGGTGCCCTGCCTGCGCTTAGTCCCTGGTGCTTCTGGACTGGCATCGTTGCCCATTATGTTCCTCCACAGGCTGAGCAGAGAGGTGCCCAATGCTAGAAAAAATTTAGCCACCAGGTCTCGTGAACTGGACCAGACTGCACTGAACAGCTATGTAACTCCCTGGATAATTCCTCTCTCTCCAAGATTAATTTGTTGGATGGATAAATAAATAAATAAATAAATTTAAGATGTATTGTCGAAGGCTTTCACGGCCGGAGTTCGATGGCTGTTGTGGGTCTTCCGGGCTGTGTGGCCGTGTTCTGGAAGTTGTGGTTCCTAACGTTCCGCCAGCATCTGTGGCCAGCATCTTCAGAGGGCAGGAGCACAGACAGAAGCGAAATCTCTGTGCCCAGGTAGAGTGGTAATGTTTGTTTTCTATTTATAGAGCTAAGTTATAGGAGATTAGGTGGGGTTTTTAAGATTTTTAATTTTAAGATGTTTTGGGAGGACAACACTAACAAAGATTAAGAGCTCTAAGCAGCCTGATTGGGGTGTTGATCATCACCCATTAACTCAGATGAGGAGATGATGGAAAAGAAAATGAGTCTCTTTTTCCACCATGAATGTGTTCGGCTCATCTCAGTTGAGGCATCTGGCTGCTTAGTCCAAGCATATCTTAATTAATTAAGCATGGTATGTACTACAACTTCTTTGGAATTGGCCCAGTTATGAGCAAAGTGTGGGGTGTTGCTGGCTATTGGGGTTCCAGGCACAGAGTAATCCAAACAACGTGTTCTAAGGCTAACAATATCTTTATTGATAGCATAAGGCAATAATGGATGGAGGCCAGCAGGAATGGTATGCAGTTCCTACAGATAGACCTGGAACCAGCAAAATCCATTCTCCCCTGGTCCTAGACTCATACTGGTTTCTCCCATTATGCTAAGCCATGGCTTGTCTGAACTATGGCTTGTTGAGCTAGCCATAATGGTGGGCTTGTTTACTTTATTACGGCATTTATATCCTGCTTTGTTGAAGAGGGCGTATGTCGGGGTGTCTCTCTCTCCCCTCATTTTATCTCCATCGCAACAAGCCCGCGAGGTAGATTTGGCTGCAAGAAAGCAAGTGGCTCCGAATCCTCCAATAAACTGTGGCTAAATGATGGCTTGAACCCAGACCTTCCCACCAAGGCCAAAATGTTAACCCTTGAAGGGTTCTATGCTCACCCAGGGAACATGAAGGCACAGTGCAATGGGCAACGCCCATCACTGCTGTGAGGTTTGGCAGAGGTGGAATCCCCCCCCCTTACAACAATTTCACAGCAGGGGGAGGAAGGGTGGGAGAGCCCCAACAGGCCACAAACCAGCCTGGCACTTCATAAGCATGTTGAAGAATTCGTCGCCAGGCTCCTCGGCCTCGATCTCCCTCCTGGGGAGCCTATCCAAGGCGCCATTGTACTGATCAGCAACCTGATCTCCGCTTGCCCGGCCGTCTCCCCCCAGTACTGACAGACTGCTCTGGGTCACCTGCCTGGGAGCATCTCTTCCTCCACAGCTGTGTGTCTCGACCCCAGTCCAGAGGTTCAGCGTTGGCATCCTTCTTCAGGCCCAGAAGGATAGTGCTTGGGTCATCTTTTAATCGTCTTCGCAGACACTTAACTGGGCCTCCCTCGCTTCCCTCCAGCCCTCCTCCTCCTGCAGGCTCCCTTGGACCTCAAAGACTTTCACCGAGTGGGTGTTTGGGCCCTTCCCCTCCCTTTTCCTCCCTGATGTCTTGCGGAGGGTCTCCTGCTTTGACCAGGCAGCCTGGAAGGAGCTGGAACCCTGGTAGGTCAGCCCAGCCTTTCCTGGAAGATCCTGCTCAGGGTGGTGGACCTGGAGGGATTTTTCCTTGGGGGGGGGGAGAGAAGGGGAGTGACTCTGCCAAAATGGCCTCAAATAATCCATCACCAATAATTGGCATAATAATAATAATAATAATAATAATAATACCAACAACAATTTTCCACCCCGGGGCGCCTCCCCCCACCGTCATATTTAGCGGTGATCCGAGGCTTTTTCGGCTCGTGACAGTGGCGCTCTGGCAAGAAAAGCTGCGGTCGCGAGGGGAAAAAACCTCTGATCACCGCAAAAAGTGACGGTGGGGGGGTTCCCCAGGGTGGAAAATCTCCGCGCCGATCAGCTGTACGGCGGGGAGGCGCACTCGAGCTATCCTGGTAGGGGGAGCAAAAGTGTGTGTGTGTGGGGAAGTCCGCCCGCCCCCCGCCGGGGTGCCCCTTCAGAAGGGCAGAAGGGGAGGCGCCCCGGGGTGGAAAATTGTTGTTGGTAATGCTGCGGAGAGCAGCAGGGAGGCGAAAAGCCTGACCAGCGCCTGCGGGGGGCGGGGTTTCCAGACAGGAGCCAATCGCGTGGGCCGGGGACCCCTGTTATTACTGCGTCGAGAAATGAGGCACCTCTAAAACGTGTAGCTCTGTTCGCGACGCACCTTCATTCGACTTCCGCTTCGCGCCCAGTGCAAAGATGGCGCCCCTGGCTTCGCTGCCCTCCACTGCTTCTACACGCAGGCCTGTTCCCCCCCCAAGACCGGCGACGCATTCCGTGCGAGCCCACCTTGCACGTGTACACCAGCCTGTAGTGCGCCGCAGACTTTGCGGGCTCCTGCTGCTGCAGCGCTCCGGCCCCAAGCGTCAAGGCACGTCGCCGGGTACCTGCGGCGGGGGACGATGAGGGAGCAGCGGGCGACGCCCGAACAGGGCCCCCGCCCAACCCGGAGCTCCGGTCCTGAGGAGCCGCCAGCCGGGATGCCGGAGGAGCGCTGCGCGGGTCGCGGCCGCCATATTTATTGCGGGCAGACGCCGCGGGCTTTCCCGACCCTTGAGGCGACCTCCACCCGTGTTGCAGGCCCGGCAGCCGCCACGAGGGGGCAGCAAAGGACCGGGCTTTGTGCCATCTGGCAGCCCTCGGGAGTCTTGCGCCTCAGAGAAGCTCAGCCCCGGGTGTGGGGCGTGCGACCGGCCTTCCTGCCGAGGATGTGGGGCACCGGCTCTCCCCAGACTGGAGCTTCACAACAACCTGCCCAGGTAGGCCAGGGGAAGGCTTTATACAGATCAAACACTCTCTGGCACCGCCCCTGAGGAGATTTGTCGGAGATGGCGCGCGGGAGAGCCCGCCCCCACTTCCGGAATCCGTCCTACCCACGGAGCCAGGGACCCCGGAGGAGGGGAGGACCCCGAGGTGGGAGGGGCGGGGCGCTGCCGGCAGCGCCGTCACTCTGGCCCGCCGACGGCGGCGATTGGCGGTAGGACCCCTGGGGCGTTCCCTGGGGAGAAAGAGGAGGGGCTTCCAAACAAAGGGCGCGAAGGGGGGTCCTGTTCTCATTCCCGGAATCTCTCCTGCGAGGAAGGGAGCTTCGTGGTTCGCCGGCGGGGGTGCCCGGATGCAGGTAGTGTGCGGGGGGTGCTGGGAGTCGCAGTCCGGGGCGGCGCTGCGGGTCGCGAGAGGGAGGGAGGCCGGGGAGCCCGAGGGCCGGTCTGGCAGTCTCGGCGCTGAGGGGGAGGCCGGGTCCGCCGCCTGCCTGCCTGTCTGAAAGGGGCCGGAGGCTTCGGGGAAGGGAACGGAAGCCTCGCACCGCCTCTCCTACTCCCCCCTTTGCTCCTCTCCCCCTCAGGAGGACGCCCGAGTCCGGCGGAGGAAGCAGGCGAAGCCCAGCGGAGAGGAGGGAGCCCGCAGAGGAGCCTCCCGGTCCTGGGCGCGGCTGGCCTGAGGCGGCGGGAAGGGCGCGGACGCTGCGGGGCTGCCGAAGGGTCGCCCCAAAGAGATGAACCGGAGCGAAGAGGGACCCCGTGAAAGGAGGGTGCCCGGGAAGAGATGCGGGAAGGAGGAGAGCGTTGGAATACGCGGGAAAAATCTCCCAGGAGAAAAGCCCTATAAATGCCTGGAGTGTGGAAAGAGTTTCAGTCAGAGGGGAGACCTTAATAAACATCAAAGAATTCACACCGGAGAAAAACCCTATAAATGCCTGGAGTGTGGAAAGAGTTTCAGTCGGAGTGGACATCTCAAGATACATCAGAGAATTCACACGGGAGAAAAACCGTATAAATGCCTGGAGTGTGGAAGGAGCTTCAATCAGAGGGGAAGCCTTTATACACATCAAGGAATCCATTCAGGAGAGAAACCCTATAACTGCCTGGAGTGTGGAAAGAACTTTAGTGTTGGTGGAAGCCTCAATCAACATCTAAGAATTCACATGGCAGAAAAACCGTATAAATGCCTGGAGTGTGGAAGGAGCTTCAGTCTGAGTGGAAACCTTAATAAACATCAAAGAATCCATTCAGGAGAGAAACCCTATAAATGCCTGGAGTGTGGAAAGAGCTTTTCTGATGGATGGCACCTCAGTCACCATCAAAGAATTCATACAGGAGAAAAACCATATAAATGCCTAGAGTGTGGAAAGAGCTTTTCTGATGGATGGGACCTCCGTCAACATCAAAGAATTCACACAGGAGAAAAACCATATAAATGCCTGGAGTGTGGAAAGTGCTTCAGTCAGAGAGGAAATCTCAGTGAACATCAACGAAGTATTCACAAAGGAGAAAAACCATATAAATGCCTGGAATGTGGAATGAGTTTCAGCCGGAAGGGAAACCTTAGTACACATCAAAGAATGCACTCAGAAGAAAAACCCTATAAATGCCTGGAGTGTGGAAAGAGCTTCAGTGTGAAGGGAAGCCTTTATACACATCAAAGAATCCACTCAGAAGAAAAACCCTATAAATGCCTGGAGTGTGGAAAGAGCTTCAGTGTGAAGGGAAGCCTTTATAGACATCAAAGAAACCATTCAGGGGAGAAACCCTATAAATGCCTGGAGTGTGGAAAGAGCTTCATTGAGAGGGGAAGCCTTAATACACATCAAAGAATCCATTCAGGAGAGAAACCCTATAAATGCCTGGAGTGTGGAAAAAGCTTCGGTCTGAGTGGAAACCTTTATACACATCAAAGAATCCATTCAGGAGAGAAACTCTACAAATGCCTGGAGTGTGGAAAGACCTTTTTTTTTGGTCGCTACCTCCGTCAACATCAAAGAATTCACACAGGAGAAAAACCCTATAGATGCTTGGAGTGTGGAAAAAGCTTCAGTGTGAGGCGAAACCTTTCTAGACATCGGAGAATCCATTCAGGAGAGAAACTGTAATTCACACAGGAGAAGAACCCTATAAATGCCTGGAGTGTGGAAAGAGTTTCAGTCTGAGGGGAAGCCTTTATAAACATCAAAGAATCCATTCAGGAGAGAAACCATACAAATGCCTGGAGTGTGGAAAGAGCTTCAGTCTGAGGGGAAGCCTTTATAAACATCAAAGGATTCACACAGGAGAAAAACCCTATAAATGCCTGGAGTGTGGAAAAAGCTTTGGTCTGAGTGGAAGCCTTTATAAACACGAAAGAATCCATTCTAGAGAGAAACCATAAAATATATGGAGATTCAGTTACAACATAGGTCTCAGTTAACATCATATACCTGACCCAGAGAAGAAAGTTTATAAATGCAGAGAGTGAAAAATCCTTCAGAAGAAATGGAAATCTTGACTTCCGGTGAGAAGATGGCCGACTGAACACCCTGCTCGCAAGATCAGCAGGCAGACCCAAAACTTGGATTCTTTTTGGAGGCACAGGCAGGCTTTTCCTGTTGCCCTGGAGTGTTTTCATGGGCAGAAAACACTCGGAATCATCCCATTTGTACTTCATAACGTCACCTTGTAGCCTGAAGATTGTCCATGGTGTTGGCACTATTCCGGTAAGAGGAGACGGGAGTTGGGGATGCCGCCATTTCCAGACCATGCTGCAACCCCTTTGGGACACTAGGTCGAGCCTTTCTCATTTCTAAATCGCCTAGTTTGTATATTTTTAAGTTTTTGGACCCAAGAGAGGTTTTTAACAAGAAGATACGAATCTCTTGGTGCATAATGTTGTTTCTGGAGGAGGTTTAAAAACTTTTTTTCTCTAGCTGCTAGCTTGCTTTCCATTCAAATTTAAGGAGGACTGAGAATAAATAATCATCTCTCCATTATTATTTTTCTATCTAGTTTGAAGGACTTAATATTTTCCTACAGATTTAACTCTTTTTTTTTAATTTTTTGATTTTCTGTTCATTTGCCTTGGATGCTGTAGTTTAGTCTCTGGAAGCCTTTTATTAACCCATTAGTTTATACACATCAGCAGAAGGTGCCAGTCTTTACTGTTTGAATTATGGACGACCTTAAGAAAACAACCTTAGAGCTCCGTGCTGAGCAGTCTGCTGACTTTAACAAGATTTTCCATGAAATTGTTCAAGCTACTTTACAAGAAGTATGGGATATTGCTTTTAAGATGTATCAGTCGATTGAGGATTTTCTGAAGGGAGAGAAAGATTCATCAAGGAGGAAGTATCCCTTCTGACTGGGAGAATCCAGATAGTGAAGAAACAACAGATATGAAGGAGTTACAATTTGTCTTTCAAGAAGAAAAATTGCTTGTTTATTACAGGGCCTGTTCTGAGAATGAGGGTCATGTGGGAAATTTTCTGTTGACTTTGCAGAGGAGATAGCTGGGTTTCTTGATCTGCCTATAAAAAAACTGCTGTGTATAATATGGAGACAAATGTTTTGGTTTCTTTTGAGGTGGGATAGGAAATTAAGAGTAAATATGTGGATTGACTTCAAGGCTCTATGATGTTATTTTTCAGTAATGATTTAAAGTTTGTTTTTTAAGGTTTAATAGGGGTAACATTGAAATAGTATAAAAACAGCATAAAAGTAGATAATATAAATGTTTTTTAATGCTTTTACAATTTGTTAATATAGAAATATATAGAAATGAATAAGTATGTGGATTGATTATAAGGTTGTATGATTCTATTTTTTTCTAATGATTTTTTAAAGGTTTAATAGGGGTAATATTGTAGTATTAAGCATAAACGTAAATATTTTTTTTTAAAAAACGATTACAATAATTTGTTAACCTAGTGGCCAGAAATATATAGAATAGTGATAGGAGGAAAACAACTTATAAATAATTTCTTATGGGGGGAGAAGTTGATTTGAAGGTTTATATATTTATTTTTTTTATAAGGGGAAGAAGCATTTGCTTTTATTGATTTACATAATGACCATGGAATGATTTATAGAAATAATGTGATTTTGGTTAAATTTAGAGAAAGGGATTAATTATGGGAATTGCTATATATTCTTGTTGAAAGTCGGAAGTCACTTCTTATATAATCTTAAAAAAAAAAAAATTCTTGTGTTTTTCACTTTTCCTTTTTTTGTATTTTTTATTTTTTATTGTAGTTTTTATCTATGCTCTAAACTTAATAAAATTCTTTTTTTAAAAAAAAGAAGAAATGGAAATCTCCAAACCCAGATTAGAATCCATGGAGGAGAGAAACCATTGAATTGGATAGAGCGTAGCTGATATGTTCCGTAACCAGCAAAATCAGTGCAGTCCTGGATGAAGTGCACAAAGGTTTCTCAAGGGTTAAGAAAGTCATTGACTACTTACACACACACACTGATTACAATCCAATAAGGCACAGGTATGGTTACTTAACCCTTCATTGCCATCTCAACTTATGTGTGTCAACTTGTGCATATACTGTGTTATCAGCCCAAACATTGAAGGATATGCAAACTCCTGTGCAGGTTCCTTTTACTTCTTCCTGTGCGCCACAAAGCATGTGGGCCATAACCTTTGCCTCACACAACTTCAGTGCTGCAGGAATACATTCCTTGCCTTGGGTGTGAAAGAGCTCCTCCGTGCTGATTGTTTCATGTAATCTCTATGGGTTTTCCAAATGCCAGGAGCATGTAGCACCATCCCCACATATTTGAAACCCTTAACTTGTCCTTGGATTCCCTCAATGGTCCACTTACCTGTTTTTAGCAAAAACTTCTGCAAGCAACTGCCTAAGGCCAACTAAGGTTTGTGAGATAAGAGCCATGTCATCAGCATATAGGACTAGTGGCACACCTGGGTGCATCGACTGAGGCAGGTGTAAATTGGAGACAGGTGACCTGTGCCGAAGTGGCATGCCATGTCAGTGTGATCAAAGCTCCATGGTGCTGCAGTAGCACCGTCATGGCCACCATCGTGACTTTTTTGACCACCCCCTGCAGACACCCAATTCAGGCTTTTGGCTGCAGGGATGGCCAACCACACAGGGGCACTTCCAGGTCCCATCCCTTCCCCGGTGGCTGCATATGCTGCCCCCCCCCCCCTTTACTGGCTTGACAGGCTTGAACTACTAATCAAAATGGGCAGATTCTTGATGGAGAGGGTCAGCCTAGTGCTCAGGAATGTGCACACTGTACAACTAAGGCCATGCTAGCCTTGCTCAGCCCCCATCCTGGACCTTCACAAGACCAAAGACCTTCAAACTGCAGATGGCTCCTCCATCCCTGAACGGTAATTTTATCTCTCCCCACCAGGTGGCAGTAATGCTACAAGTAGAAGATGGTAGTGAAAGACTACTGCAAAATCCATGATGATCTGAGCGGGGAGTCAGAGTTTTGCATCCATTGAAACCCCCAATTTTATGGAAAGGCATCAATGGAGATAAGCATACAGTGTCAAGGCCGTCCGTCCCCCTGCAGTTTGTGGTTTTAACAACTCAAGCAGGAAAAGAGAAAAGGTAGCAAGAGAGCCTGTTTGGTCTTGTGGTTAAGGTGCTGAGCTAGAAACCAGGAGACTGAGTCCCGCTTTAGGCATGAAAGCTGTCTGGGTGACCTGGGGCCAGTCCCTGTCTCTCAGCCCTAGGAAGGAGCCAATGGCAAACCAGGAGACTGAGGGTTCTAGTCCCGCCTTAGGCATGAAAGTTGGCTGGGTTACCTTGGGCCAGTCCCTGTCTCTCAGCCCTAGGAAGGAGCCAATGGCAAACCAGGAGACTGAGGGTTCTAGTCCCGCCTTAGGCATGAAAGTTGGCTGGGTTACCTTGGGCCAGTCCCTGTCTCTCAGCCCTAGGAAGGAGCCAATGGCAAACCAGGAGACTGAGAATTCTAGTTCCGCCTTAGGCATGAAAGCCGGCTGGGTTACCTCGGGCCAGTCCCTGTCTCTCAGCCCAAGTCACCTGACAGGGTGGTTGTTGTGGGGAAAATAGGAGGAGGAAGGAGTATTAGGTATGTTTGCCGCTCTGAGTTATTTATTAAAAGTAATTAAGGCAGGATAAAAATAAAATAGTAAATAAAATAAATGATCTTTAATTTAAGGAAGCCACAGTGAACATTTCCTAGAATTAGAAGCTGCTTGCTCTTGGAAAACGGGACGTTAAGTCATAAAGGAGAATTGACAATCCATCAAGGCCAGGAGATTTTCCAGTTTGAATAGTATTAAAGACATTGTAATTTCTGAAATGGAAAACAGAGATTCCATGAATCGTATATCTTCTGGAGCCAATTCTGGGAATGTTAATCTATTTAAATATTGATTATTTTTTATCGGCGATGGATTATTTCAGGAATATAATTGTTGAAAAAAGTTGTTGACCTATACTTATTTTTAGTCACAATTTGGCCATTGCTGTTTGATTGCACTAGTACATTTTTTCTCCTTAGCTTTTTTAGATTTTACGACAATGTTTACGGCTGTCGTTAAGTGAATTACAGGTAGTTAAGCGAATCCAGCTTGCCCCAATGGGTGTTTTTTGCCAGAAAACAGCAAAAAACATAGCAAAATGTGATCACGTGACTGCAGGAAGTTGCAACCGGTGGTAAATGCAAGCCGGTTGCCAAGCGACTGAAATGCAATCATGTGACTGCTGGGGAGGTGCGACGCGTGATGCTCGGAGGTGCTTTATGGGCTGTCAAGCACCCATTCTGAGGCCATCATAACTTCAGACCGTTGTTAAATTGTCGGGACTGTCTATATATTATAGCAGAGCTTTCCAAACTTTTCATGTTGGTGACACACTTTTTAGACATGCATCATTTCACGACACACTCTTACAGCAGGGCACAAGGCAGGCACTAGGACCTGCACGGAATCACAGCAGGTTTGGAGGCAGCAAGGCACAAGGCAGGCACTAGGACCTGCGCGGAATCCTGGCAGGGCAGGTTTGGAGGCAGCAAGGCACAAGGCAGGCACTAGGACCTGCGCGGAATCCTGGCAGGGCAGGTTTGGAGGCAGCAAGGCACAAGGCAGGCACCAGGACCTGCGTGGAATCCTGGCAGGGCTCGGAGGCAGCAGCAGCCGCAACACACCCAGACACTGCAGCCGACACACTAATGTGTCCCGACACACAGTTTGGAAAGCTCTGTATTATAGGATTAAAATGCCAATTATAAGTAAATGGAATGCTTTCTTCTAATTTGTGGGTAATAATCAGTAGAGCATGATCTGATATGAATATTGGTGTAGTGTTAACTTATTGTAGAAAATTAGAAAAAGTTTTAGATGTCCATATATAGTCTATCCTACAATGCGATTTATGTCTACCTGAATAAAATGTATGTGTTTTTGTTGCACAGTACATAATTCTCTGCTATCTATGAGTCCAAGACTGTGCATTAAGTTTTGAAATCTCTTGTGCATTCCAATCTGGGGCTTTAATGCATCCGTATTGAAGTCCCTTGTTATTATAAAATTATCTGGATTACTTTTTATTCTGTTCATAATCTTTTGTAAGTAACCAATCTGACCCTGATTAGGAGCATAAATAGATGCTAGAGTTAATGTTTTATTATCAAATTCCCCTTCTATAAATATTTATCTACCTTCCCTATCTTTCAAAATCTTTTGAACCTTAAAATGTATACCGGCTTTGAAAAGAATCGCTACTCCTCTTGATTTATTAGATCCTTGTGCAAAAAATTGTTTTTCAAAATACCTATCAGTCAACCTATTTGTTGTATATGTTTCTTGTATCATAACCACATGAGGTTTAAATGATTGGACATAATTAACAATCTTTTCCCTCTTAATAGGATTTCCCAGACGTCTAACATTTAAAGAAATAACTGTACATTGCTCTCCCATCACCTACATTTTTAAGAATGTCTCTATCTAATTTGTCTATGAAATTAAGATTATCTCGGATCCAAAAAGTTGTTGAAAGCTTATTGCTCACAAAATCTATCAAAAGGTTACCTGTTATTATAGAAAGCATGTATAACATTTGTGTTCTTTCCCCTGCATTAATGCCCTCCTAGTGCAGGGGGGGAACCTTTACCTTTTTTACTCCATGAGCCTTTACAGAAAGGAGGCCCTGAAGTCATCCTGAAAAGTAATTGAGAATTAGGCATGTAGAGAAGTAGGGCTTTTGTTTGCACTCTGCCATCAAAACGCTTGTAGGCCGGCATGTCTCCACTGGCATGAAAGGATATAACCCTGGGAGATATTTGGGGGTGGGGGCAGAGGGGAGAAGGCTAACATGGGATGGGGGACCAGGATGGATGCGCTATAAAATTAGGCACAGGGCAGAGAGAGTGAGTCAGCCACTCTCAAATACTAGAACTGAACAGGGTGACCCAAAGAAAGTGAACAGCAGAAGATTCAGGACAGGAACAGATGTGTTGGCAGGTGATCCACTACATCAGAGCTTTCCAAACTTTTCCTGTTGGTGACACACACCAATGGCGGCGCGCCAACAGCGCTTCCAGGTTTTCACGCAACACACCTGGACGCGCAGGTGACACAGTAGTGCAGAGCTTTCCAAACTCTGTTGCAACACAAATGTGTGTCGCAACACACAGGGTGGTGTGTCGCCACACCACCCGGAAGCGGCAGCGGGGGCATGCACGGCAGCGGTGGCAGTGGCGCGCCATCAGTGCTTCCGCATTTTAGCGGAGGCTGCCACCGCTGCCGCCACCACCATGCACACCGCCGCCGTGCATGCCCCCGCACGCGCTGCCACCGTGCACGCCACCGCAGCTGCCACTGTTGGTGTGTCGCCAACGGCAGCACTTTGGAAAGCCCTGCAGTGGTGTGTCACGACACACACTTTGGAAAGCTATAAAAGGTAAAGGTTCCCCCCACACATTTGTACAGTCGTGTCCAGTGGCCGGTGCTCATCTCCATTTGTTAGCCAAAGAGCCAGCGTTGTCCGAAGACGCTTCCACGGTTATGTGGCCGGCATGACGCACGCGTAACGCTGTTACCATCCCACCGAACTGGTACCTATTCATCCACTTATATTTGCATGCTTTCTAATTCCTAGGTTGGCAAGAGCTGGGGCGAGTGCGGGAGCTCACTCCATCACGTGGGACTAGGGATTCGAACCGCCGAACGTGCGATCTTCCGATCGACAAGCCTGGCGTCTTACCTGCTGAGCCACCACACCCCTTACATTAACAGCATCTTTGCTGCAAATATGGGTAGGATTCAAAAGTCATCAGAGCAATTTGACAGTGCAACCACGTATCCAGACTGGTGCTGAAGCTGCTCAGGGCAAGGGGCCTCAATCCTGCGGGTTCCAATTATTGGTGGTGGATTATTTGAGGAAAGAGCCCATTTCAGCAGAGGTCGGCTCGGGCAGCGTCGCTCTCCTTCTCCCCCGGACGCCCGAGGAAAAGTCCCTCCTTTGCCCAAGAATCCCGGTCCACCACCCTGAGCAGGAGCTTGCAGGAAAGGCTGGGCTGACCTACCGTGGTTCCAGCTCCACGGCTCCAGCATCTTCCAGGCTGCCTGGTCGAAGGAAGCAGGAGACCCTCCGCAAGACATCAGGGAGGGGAAGGGCCCAAACACCCACTGGTGAAAGTCTTTGAGGTCCAAGGGAGCCTGCAGGAGGAGGAGGGCTGGAGGGAAGCGAGGGAGGCCCAGTTAAGCGTCTGGGAAGGTTGGCGAAACTGCGATGAAGCTCAGGTACTAAGAAAAGGATTCCACAGCAAGAAAATAAGAAAAGGAGCTAAAATACATTTACAACAACAATAAAAAGAAATAAATACTATGTAATGTTTAAAATAACTTGTAAACTGCCCAGAGTCACTGGGAGTCAGGTGGGATATAAATTTTAATAATAATAATAATAATAATAATAATAATAATAATAATAATAATAATAAATAAAGCTTTTACTGTTTGCTCTGAATCTCCTGTTTCTCTCCTAGGTCGTGACTTTCTCTGCAAACTTGGGGCCACTATTAAATGCACTCCCAATGGGTTGATTTTGGACATTCCCCTTTCACAGATGCATTGTCTTTTTACCTGTAGCTTGAATCATGTCAACTGGATTTCTATTTTCTTAGTGGAAACGTTTCGCTCCTTATCCAAGGAGCTTCTTCAGTCTGAGCAAAGTTGGTAAGGGAATCCTAAATATGTTCCTAGGTAGCTGTGTGACCTTACACCTGGGGCTAGGTCATGGTTATATTGAGATGTAATTTTTAAGTCCTTTTATCATCTAATGGAGGGTCGTTAAAATCACCATGCTGCTGTTGAGCTTCTGAAATGGTCTTAATCTTCCTAGGCACAGAAGACAACACGGGGAGGAAGATGGGGGAGAGTTTGTGCCTGAGGCCCCCACCTCTATTCAAGGAAGGATTTTCCAAGTTGGCATAAATGGATTCCTTGACCCCTCTCTCAAACCACCTATCTTCTCTGTCTAAAATGTGAACATTAATGTCCTCAAATGAGTGTCCTTTTTCTTTTAGATGAAGATAAACTGCTGACTCTGGTCCTGTGGTGTTATTTCTCCTGTGTTGGGCCATCCTCCTGTACATAGGTTGTTTGGTTTCTCCAATGTAGAGTTCAGAGCACTCCTCACTGCACTGGATTGCATAAACTACATTGCTTTTCTTATGTTTTGGAGTTTGATCTTTGGGGTGTACAAGCCTCTGTCTCAGTGTGTTGGTGGGTTTGAAATATACAGGTATGTGGTGTTTGCCAAATATCCGTTTTATCCTTTCAGACACACCAGCCATGTAGGGAATGACCAGGTTCTTTCGTTTACTCTGAGTCTCAGCCCTATCTGTCGCTGTTTTAGGTCTGGTAGATTTAGATTTGGTGAAGGCCCAATTTGGATATCCACAGGCCTTCAGGGCTGTTCTCAGGTGCTGATTTTCATTCTTTTTGGAATCCATGGAGGTGGGGATGGTTTCTGCTCTGTGTGACAATGTCCTGATGACTCCTAGTTTGTGCTGCAGTGGATGGTGGGAGTCAAACATCAGATATTGATCTGTGTGTGTGGGTTTCCTGTAGATCCCTATTTCTAGCTTGCCACCGGTCCCAATGAGGACTTCACAGTCTAGGAATGCCAGTCTGTTGTCCTTGGTGTCTTCTCTGGTGAAGCTAATGTTGGCATCTATAGTGTTTATATGGTCCGTGAAGGCCTGTACTTCCTGGGCCTTGATTTTGACAGTACAGGCCTTCACGGACCATATAAACACTATAGATGCCAACATTAGCTTCACCAGAGAAGACACCAAGGACAACAGACTGGCATTCCTAGACTGTGAAGTCCTCATTGGGACCGGTGGCAAGCTAGAAATAGGGATCTACAGGAAACCCACACACACAGATCAATATCTGATGTTTGACTCCCACCATCCACTGCAGCACAAACTAGGAGTCATCAGGACATTGTCACACAGAGCAGAAACCATCCCCACCTCTATGGATTCCAAAAAGAATGAAAATCAGCACCTGAGAACAGCCCTGAAGGCCTGTGGATATCCAAATTGGGCCTTCACCAAATCTAAATCTACCAGACCTAAAACAGCGACAGATAGGGCTGAGACTCAGAGTAAACGAAAGAACCTGGTCATTCCCTACATGGCTGGCGTGTCTGAAAAGATAAAACGGATATTTGGCAAACACCACATACCTGTATATTTCAAACCCACCAACACACTGAGACAGAGGCTTGTACACCCCAAAGATCAAACTCCAAAACATAAGAAAAGCAATGTAGTTTATGCAATCCAGTGCAGTGAGGAGTGCTCTGAACTCTACATTGGAGAAACCAAACAACCTATGTACAGGAGGATGGCCCAACACAGGAGAAATAACACCACAGGACCAGAGTCAGCAGTTTATCTTCATCTAAAAGAAAAAGGACACTCATTTGAGGACATTAATGTTCACATTTTAGACAGAGAAGATAGGTGGTTTGAGAGAGGGGTCAAGGAATCCATTTATGCCAACTTGGAAAATCCTTCCTTGAATAGAGGTGGGGGCCTCAGGCACAAACTCTCCCCCATCTTCCTCCCCGTGTTGTCTTCTGTGCCTAGGAAGATTAAGACCATTTCAGAAGCTCAACAGCAGCATGGTGATTTTAACGACCCTCCATTAGATGATAAAAGGACTTAAAAATTACATCTCAATATAACCATGACCTAGCCCCAGGTGTAAGGTCACACAGCTACCTAGGAACATATTTAGGATTCCCTTACCAACTTTGCTCAGACTGAAGAAGCTCCTTGGATAAGGAGCGAAACGTTTCCACTAAGAAAATAGAAATCCAGTTGACATGATTCAAGCTACAGACAATTCCACCTGGATGACTGAGAACCTTCATAGACATGTCTTTTTACCCTTTTCTCAGCCGAACCCCAGTTGGTGGTGCCCCCCGACTTAAGCACACTACCAGACTCCTTATGGGGATGGAATTCTTCGGATGTGGGTTTCCTAAAAAGCGCCACCCCAGTTGTCATTCAAACCAGACCTGGACCACCACCCTGTCTACCTCAATATAGTATCCCTGCTGAAGCTATCAGACCCATTCAAGCTCTTATTACTAGTTATCTCAAGCAAGGGGTCCTACGTCCCTGCACTTCCCCATGTAATACCCCTATTTTTCCTGTTCGGAAGCCTACGTTGGACGCTGCTGGAAATCCTGTTTATCGCTTTGTGCACGACCTCCGTGCCGTGAACTCCTACGTCATTCCTAGAGCACCTGTGGTCCCAAACCTGGCTACTATTATCACCATGATTCCCGCCACAGCCACGTGCTTTACTGTTATTGACTTATGTGCTGCTTTCTTTTCTATTCCAGTGGATGCGGCTTCACAATATCTCTTTGCTTTTACTTGGAACTCTACCCAGTATACCTGGACTCGGCTCTCCCAAGGGTATACGGAGTCTCCCACGCTGTTTTCACAGATCCTGAGGAATGATTTGGCTTCTATTGTACTACCCTGCCGGTCTGCTCTTATCCAATATGGTGATGATCTATTGGTAGCATCTGATACCGTGGATTCTTGCCGCACTGATACTTACGCCCTCCTCGCCTCTCTAGCAGACCGTGGTCATAAGGCGTCACCAACCAAGCTTCAGTATTTACAAACGGAGATAAAGTACCTGGGCTACCTCATTGCCCCCTGTTCTCGGAGACTGGGTTCTGAACGCATCCAAGCCATTTTGAACATGAAACCCCCTGCTACCAAACGCCAGGTACGTGCTCTACTTGGGGTGTTAGGGTTCTGCCGCCCCTGGATTCCTTCTTTTGGAGAATTGGCACGTCCCCTAATTCTCCTAACTGTAAAAGATGCCCCGACATATATCCAATGGACTCCTGACCTAAACGCTTTGTTAATTAAAATTAAGGGGACTCTTTCCTCAGCACCAACTCTAGGTCTCCCGGATTATTCTAAGACTTTCTTTATGTCCACGAGAATTGTGGCATCGCCTCAGGTGTGCTTATACAACTTCTAGGTCCCACACACCGCCCGGTCGCCTATTACTGAGTTCAACTGGATCCTGTCGCCCGCGGAGCTGTCCCATGTCTTCGCGCCGTTGCCGCTGCTGTTGAACTGGTGAAACGTTCTCGTGACCTTGTTCTCGGTCACCCTCTCATCCTGAGGGTGCCACATGAGGTCGCTGCAATCCTTCCCAAATCTCAAATACAGGCTTTTACTCACCAACGCCTTGCTCAATATGAAGCTGAACTTTTTACTTCTAACCATATTTCTTTTGAAAGGTGTTCTACATTGAATCCGGACACGTTATTACCAGAGTCTGACTCTTCTCAGCCACTTCATGACTGCCTTCATATTGTTCATGATACTGAGAACCCTCGCTGATCAGCCTCTCCAGAATCCTGACTGTGAATATTTCACAGAAATATTTTGAAATATTTTAATATTGAAATATTTTCACTTTACAAGTCTAAACCTTTTCCTCTGCAGTCCCCAGAATTGTTTCCTAGACAGTGAGGGTTAGGCATCCCTGGATCTTGGCATCCTAGTCCTGTGGACACTTTGCCCTGAGCCTCACAGTTGAGATCTCTAAAAAACTAATTCTACAAAAGTATCCTGGGGCGGTACGTGACCAAAGATACTTCTTCTTAGAAGGCAATAAATTGTCTTGTCCTTGCATAAGGGATGTAATTCAGGACGGCACCATCCAGGGTTATAAAGGATAAAAGATAAAAGATAGTTGACATGTAGATGACCTGACCCAATACTTCTCTTCCTGCTTGGACAGGAAGATGGGAGGGGGCATACCAGTCAAGGTAACTGACCGATTGGGTAGAAAGGATGTGCCATCCCTAAGTGGGTCTTAGGGAAACCTAGGGTATATAATGTGCTGTAGGAAGGGGGTCCTGCGCGATCGCCCACCTAACAGCCTGCTACTTTGTCTTTGCTCTTGAGTGAATAAAACTCCTAACTCCATGCAATTCGTCAGTTTCTTTACTCCCGGCTCAGGAACGAACCTGGTAAGATAAAATTTACTTCTAACAATAGTAAAGACTCTCTTTGTATATCCACTGTTGGCGCTGCAGCTTGGCGGAGAATAGCATGCCCTGAGGTTCAGGGGCCATCTCCACCAACGAAGGAGAGACCTTTAGCCTTGCTTGAAAGAGAGTAAAAAACTTGGAAGATTCTTGTCAGCCCCCCTAGGTAGACCAGACCTTGAAATCAACTCCACAAGAAAGAAAGTTAAAATTGCTTTTACTGAGATTGGCTCCAATAACAGAATCTTGCAACTCCGATTGCGCTGAACCTCCTTCCCCTTATACCCGTGTGAATTAGGGAGGTGTCTCCCTGAGCCGCTTCCAAATGGTAGCTGAGATTCTATGTATATTTAAAATTTAATAAAATATATATATATTAAAAAAAATATCTGCGGACTTCAACTCCTAGAATTCCTCAGCCAGCGCTCTATACCCTACGGGGTCTTTTGGTTTACTTAGGATGCTTTAGTTGGTTTGCGTGCTACGGTAAAGCCAAGTGGTTGCAACAGTCTCTTGGTTGTTTCTGAGATGATTTTGATGTACGGTAGTGTTTTCGATGGACTCGCGTTTCTAATTTGCCGTCATTTCCTCTGCTGTATCTCCTCCAGCTGCTGCGCCAACTGCTGCATCAGTACAAGGCCAAGGCAGCACAATTGGGCTTGGCTGGGTGTCCTGATTCCCAAAACGCCTAAAGTACTCCAGGATTGGAGAAGCTACACTATTTGCACCTCGAATAGGGGTGGGGTGGGGGTATAGTGGGTTTTCTATTTTGTATTTGGGGTTTTATTTCTGTAAGCTGCCCAGAATCACCGTTGACTTGGCCACCCATACAAATTTCTTTAATAAATAAATAATAAAAAATTGGGCTGGAAAACTCAGCTGGCTGGAACGTTGGCATGCTGTCAACTTTTCTTACTGGGCTTGTCCTGCATGAAATGGAAAATTGCCCTCAGCAAATGCAGATTACATAGACTGAAGCTGAAGAGGGCAGGGGGGTATTTGCATTGGCTAAGCAGCCACCTATCCAGCAGCTTGGCATCCACTCAGGTTTGTGCCGGTGTTTTTGGTATCCTTAAAAAGCATAGGTATAGAAGAAAGTGCAACACAAGTGTACCTGTGGTTTGAGAATTGCACGGTCTGCGGAGCTAATCAAGGCTGAAAGCTGTTTTTCACTTTGCATCTAGTTGCAAGAATGTACAAAAAGTCTGTTAACTTTAAAGCTTTTGTGCCCAGCTCTGGAAATTATTCCCAGGCACCTCTGCGCAGAATAACTACTTTTATTATCTCCACCCTGGTCTGTCTTATTGGGCAATTGCATGCCAGGCTAGAAACCCCCCCCCCCCCGAGTTCCTGGGAGAACAGGGGGAGAGGGGTGTTGCTCCAGATGCCCAGCCTGGGCTTCCAGCATGAGCCTGTGGGTTAATGCTGGCTTATAGGGTTAAGGCGCAGAGTAAACAGACAGTGTGCAGCTTTTATGGCTAAAATATTTACTTGTAATAAAAGGCAATAAATGTTCTTAAAGAGTGGAAACCTTTGATGGACTATTTGCAAAAAGCAGGAGGAGTAAAGCTAATATGGGGATTTGATGATTAGATTATATATAAATAGTATATAATAGACAAGAAAAGTATATGAATGTTATATGAATAACCAGCATGTAAAAACAAACTATCTATTTTATTCTTATGACCATAGTTGGATCGGAGGTTATCCAATTTCTTTGTTTGTGTTTTTCTTTCTTTCTTTTTCCTTTACTGCACTTTTCTTTTCTTTTTCTTTTTTCTATTTTTCTATTTCTATTTCCGTTTCATTCTTAACTTTTAGCTTTGTATATTTAAAATCCAATAAATTTTTTTTAAAAAAAGAGAGAACAGGGGTGTCCATATGGTCCAAAAAGTCAAGATGGAGGCCACAATGGTGCAATCAAAGTTCCCCCATTTTTAACATGCGTCATGTCTGAAATGTTTCATGCTTGAGACAGATCCTATCAAGCTCCAAAAAGATGTTTGGTATTCCAAATCTGTTTCAGCTTTATACCAGAAGTGATCTGACCATGTTTCAACCATCCTGGCAGTGTTTTCAGCTTGAAACAGCCCATAAATATCCAGGGAAGAAGGAACATGTGATCTCTAAACATTCTGGATTTTTGCACATTTCTAGTAAAAACCCATTTAATTTCTCCTGCTCTAATAAACAGGAGGTTTGGGACAAAATGTGCAGCCTGCCAGCAAGGCATTCCTCCCACCCAAGTCGTGCGAAGGGCCCAGGACTTTGTCTACCATCTCCACTGCTTCTCCTGCATCGTCTGCAAGAGGCAGCTGGCCACCGGAGACAAATTCTACCTCATGGAGGACAGCCGACTGGTCTGTAAGGCGAGAGTGCCAAGCAAAGAGGTGAGTTTGCCAAAGCGGAGAAAGAAAATGGGTTGGGTTCAGCTCATGTCTTTACCTTGCTGCCTACAGAAGTCTTCAACTTGTCCTCCAAATGGGTGTGGGTCCCACCTCTCAAAATCTGTAGTTCCAAGCTAGGAAGTCATGGCAGATGGATTTCCATGTGTAGAAAGGTTGCTAAGACACACTACCCATAACTATGGTGGGCAGAATAATTGCCTGGCTTCCTACTATACATGGAGTCCTCTATTATATAGCTTCTGGAAAGATCTAGGCATCCTTGGTCAAACTGGATGCTTTAATGAATCCCTAAGGCAACCTCATGACATCTTTCCACAAATCTGAATGCAACCTGTAACTATGGACAAGCTGTTTACAGATTCAGAATAAGAAAACAGTGAAAATGGTAGGTGCAGAATTTTGGACACTATTCCACCCAGTGTTTTGTACCATCTCTGGCAGAAATAACAGCTTCCAAACATTTTCTGTGGCCAGCTAAAAGTCTTTCCATTCTTGCTTATGGATTTTTTTTCCTACTCTTCCATGCAGAAATTTTCTAGCTTAGAAATATTCTTAGATCTCCTTGCAGGCAATCCATGTATGAAATTTCTCCACAGATTTTCAATAATATTCAGGTCGTGCGAAGGGTTAAACACAGATAAGCATTATTCCCATTATTCCCACAAAGGAAAAACATACCCTGTTAAAAACATACCCATACATCTACATTATGACAACCATGGCATTGAGGAGGAAGGAGAAGGATAAGGAAAAAGAAACTGGAAGGACATTCACAGATCCTTTAACACCTGGAGCATCAATGGAGCCTCCTCAATCAGAAATGAAAAAACTCCTGGAAGTAATGGCATCACTTAACAAGAAAATGGAAGATTCAATGGCATCACTTAACAAGAAAATGGAAGATTCAATGGCACAAAATAAACAGATGGGAGAACAAATTGCATCTTTAGATAAAAAAATTGATAAGAAGATGGAAGAAATGAAGAAAGTGATAACCCAAGAGATTACACAAGAGTTTAAAAAAGAGGTTCAGACAGTGAGGGAGGTTGTGAATATTTTGTCAGGGGAACTCGAGGATATACAAGGCCAGATGCAAACATTAGAGACTAAATTAGAAGATGTTACTGAGGAACTTGAATATAATTTGGATGTTGCTGCATTGGCAGAAATGAGAGAGAGGGATTACATTTTGAGATTGAGAGCAGTTCCAGAACAATTAAATGAGGATGAGAGAGAGGGGACTGTTTCTGTATTAGCTAAACTCTTGGAGATGAAGGAACGGGATCTAGATTTGGAAATAGATAAAATTTTTAGAGAACAGAAAGTGTTTAAAGAACAAAAGTTAAGGACAATTTCTACTTTAAAAGTTAAAACATTTCTAGAGAAATATAAGACAGACATGAGGGAGGCACCAGGAGAACGTAAGAAGCATTTTATAGAATAGAATAGAAGTAAGGAATAGAGATAAATGGTTGACCTATAAGGACTTTTTATTGCTAAAATTGATGGATTGGCAGAAAAGGATAAATTGACATGTTTATTAAAAGAAAATTCGACTATTACTTTTTTAAAGATTAGAAACTATTAATGGACTATTTTGGAAAATACTGGAGGGGCAAAGCTTATATGAGGATTTGAAGATTAAATTATATATAAATTGATATATTAGATAAGAAATGTTTTTTCAAGGTGATGTATTATAGACCTAGCATGTATGACAAATTTTGTAAAGTACTGTGACCAGAGATTAATCGGAAGTTGACTACTTTCTATGCTTCATCTTTTTTTCTTTTTTTCTTTGCTTTACTACACTTTTTTCTTCTTTCTTTGATTTGTATTTCTATTTCTTTTTCCATTTCCAACTTTTAACTATGTATATTCAAAACCCAATAAAATATTTTTAAAAATATATAAATATATATTTGAATACAGAAAGAAGTCTTTCTCTACCTTCTTCTATTTGCAGCACTATTGCCACCTGGTGGGGAGAGAGAAAATTACCATTCAGGGATGAAGGAGCCATCTGCGGTTTGAATCAAAGGTCTTTGGCCTTGCGAAGGTCCCGCATTGGGGCTGAGCAAGGCTAGCGTGGCCTTAGTTGTGCAGTGTGCGCATTCCTGAGCACTAGGCTGACCCTCTCCATCAAGAACCGGCCTGTTTTCATTGGTAGCCACCAGGGAAGAGATGGGACCTAGAAGCACTCCTGTGTGGTTGGCCATCCCTGCAGCCAAGAGCCTGAATTGGATGTCTGCAGGGGGTGGCCAAAAAAGTCAAGATGGTGGTCATGATGGTGCTACTGAAGCTCGGATGTTTTACTTTTTCTCATTCAGGGGTTGTATGAAAATTCTACTATCATGTAACTCAAATAATGTGGCTATTATCTCATAAACCTTAATTGGCCTTAGACACTCTTGTAGCGTTTTTTGCTAAAAAGCCTAAAACACGTAAGTGGATCATGGAGGGACTGCAATGGACAAGTTAAGGGTTTCAAATATCTGGGGATGGTCCTACATGCTACTGGCATTTGGAAAACCCATAGAGATTATATGAAACAATCAGCATGGAGGAGCTCTTTCACGCCCAAGGCAAGGAATGTATTCCTGCAGGACTGAAGTTGTGTGAGGCAAAGATTATGGCCCACATGCTTTACGGCGCACAACCACATTGTGATGATATCAGTATGTGGAACTGAATACAGTTGAGCTCATAAGTTTATGTACCCCTTGCAGGATTTGTAAGATGAGGACTATTTTAAAAGAAAACATGAGTGATCAGGCAGAACACGGGAATGTTTCTAGCAGGGTCAATTGGGGTTTGGAACCCATGGAAAAGGGAGAAACCTATCTTCTCTATTGATTTAGGCATATGCCTTGAACAGGGTATGTTTTTCCTTTGTGGGAATAATGCTTATCTGTGTTTACACGCTAATTGGACAGGCACTTGCTCTCTTGTCCACCTTCTACCTCAGATTTCTATTCTTCCAAAGGGGGAAGCACCTCCTGTACCACTCACTTCTCATGTACAGAAGCGTGCAATCTTTCTCATCCCCCTTCTAGTTGCCCTAGGGGTAAGGTAGGGATTCCCTTACTAACTTTGCTCAGACTGAAGAAGCTCCTTGGATAAGGAGCGAAACGTTTCCACTGAGAAAATAGAAATCCAGTTGACATGATTCAAGCTACAAACTTGGCATTACCTGAGTGGACAACGTTTAGCATGTGACCACTCACCTATTACTTATTTGGAAAAGAACCAACAGGTAACTTTCTGATTGGCCAAGTCAAACCAGACCTTCAGGCACCAAATAATCAACATTCCTGAGGAGGGAGTTAACATGAGTGTCGGGGTTTCTGTGTAAAAAAAAATCAAATCGCTTTCTTCACTGTGTACTGTGTAATTTTTGTTTACTATTACTCTGCTCTGTTCTCGTGGTGACGTGCAGTGCATGTACATATCACGTGTGTATTGTTATGGCTAGTGCCTACACATTCTCATGGGAATAATGTCTCCTGATTTCCTCTGTGGGAAGCCTTGCTCTGTGTAGAGCAGGGAAGGGGGGAATCACATGAGCACTGCTATGGCCTATGCTTTAGGCCTGGTGTGTGTCACACCTAACTTCCAGCCAATCAGAAAGCTGGAAGAACTGAATATCTAACCATGCAAAATGGTGTTCTATGCTTCTTGACTTCTGTCCGGTCTTGTAGCCACTGGTTGCCATGTTCCTGTATGTGATCTGTTCCTGTGTATAGCCTATACACGCCTGGCTGTTTATGTAGGCCATGGCGTCCTTCACATCTGCTGATGGAACCAAGGAACGAAACTCTGCTTATAGGTTTTTTTCTTTTTGCAATAATGTAACTATATACGCATTCATTGCCTTATGCTACAAGTAAACACTTTTAGCCCTAAACGCTGCACTCTGTTTTGTTTACTCTGCGCCTTGCCCCATAAGCCAGCATTATTCCACAATGAGCCCTCCTGACTCCAACAGAAAAAAACCTTTTCAGTCTGACTTTTAAAATAGCTTTCCATATTCTTTCCAAATCATAAAATATATACAACAATTAATATATGCTTGGACTAAGCAGCCAGATGCCTCAACTGAGATGAGCCGAACACATTCATGGTGGAAAAAGAGACTCATTTTCTTTTCCATCATCTCCTCATCTGAGTTAATGGCTGATCATCAACACCCCAATCAGGATCAACAACTGCTTAGACCTCTTAATCTTTGTTAGTGTTGTCCTCCCAAAACATCTTAAAATTAATTAATCGAATTAATCTTGGAGAGAGAGGAATTATCCAGGGAGTTACATAGCTGTTCAGTGCAGTCCGGTCCAATTCACAAGACCTGGTGGCTAAGTTTTTTCTAGCATTGGGCACCTCTCCGCTCAGCCTGTGGAGGAACGTAATGGGCAACGATGCCAGTCCAGAAGCACCAGGGACTAAGCGCAGGCGGGGCACCATGTCCTCCTCGTGGAGAGCCAAGCAGGAGGGGACCATCCTTTTCCCTTTGTGGGGACTTATCTCGGAGCGTATCGGCCCCACTGCCCACCTCTCACTGAAGACATCTTCACCAGGTCAAATTGGTAGTTCTCTAAATTAGGTTACACCCCTCCTGGTATCTCCAAGACGCCCAGGGCAGTGCGCAGGATTCTCACTGCCTCCCACAGAAGTCTCCTGACAGCCCTGCCAAGCTGGCTGGCAAGGAAGACCTGCCTGGTGGCATCTTCTGTAGCAACCCATCAGAATGTAGGGGTTCTGAAATGCTAGTAACAGAAAAATCCCACCCAGCGTTTATCTAGTTTTAGCAGAGTGGAAGCGTGTGGCAACTTGCACAAGGCTTAATTAAGTTCAGGGGAAAATAAAACACTCTCCACACATTTAGTCAGTGTAAAAAAGGAAAATAAAGATTGCTTACATTTTTATTGTAGATGTTGATACAAGCAGTTTCATTGTTGAAACAGTCCCATGTGTGCAAGCGAGTTGTTCTGACCAAACCCGCTTTTGGCGGATTTGCTGGGTGCAACTATGAGCCACGAGAGGAGAGAAGGTTAAAACCTTCTTCCCTCATGGACTTCCGAGGAGAGAAAAAGGAAAGAAAGAGGAAACCGGAAACCGGGATTCAAGCCCCTCCCACACAAAGCAGCAAAGCTAGGTTGCAGCAGAGCCGCTCCTCCCTTGTGTTTGTGTGAGACAGGCTTGGTTGAAACCCCATATTTCCAACACAGAAGACCCCTTTGTCTTGGTTTGGTTGACCTCCCTTAGTCACGCACGTGGCCTTTTCCTTTGCTCTTCTGCAGTCCTCCCGCCAGGACCAGCACTGTGCCCTGCCCAACTCCATTCCCCGTGGCCCCACCGTGCCCGACGAGGACCTCTTCAGCCTCATGTCCAAGCGTGTCCAAGCCAAGCGTATGGACAAGCAGAGAGTGGACCTGACTTCGGCCGAGGAAGATCGAGCAGAAGACCAACCTCCAGATCAGCAGCAAAGGCCCATCTTCAGTTAAGAAGCCGGGGCGAGAGGCCGTGAAGGGGTGGACTTCCAGATGCCGCCAGCTGAAGATCTGCGCCATGGCGCTCAGCACGTTCCTGGGGGCGCTGGCTGCTTTCTGCACTTTCTCACCCTGGAGAAAATGGCACTCACGAGAGTGGGGAGCAGAAGGGGTGGGCACTCTCCTCTCCAGGCTGCCTCTGTGCCAGCTGGGCAAGGTTGGTAAGGGTGAAGCATCTTCTCTGCTTGAGCATCAGCTGTGAAACAGGCTCAAGAACTGAGAAGGAGGCCTGTGGGTGAAGGCCATAAGCTGAAAACCTCTGAGAAAGATGCAGGGGACCACCTGCAAGAAAAAGGAAGGGTTCTGGGTCAGGCCCAAACCCAGAAGCAGCAGCAGAAGGGGCAGCTGGAGGGGGTTGACCGCAAGCCAGGCTGATCGGTGCCTCTGCCACTGCAAGCCCATGTCCCGTGCCAAATTGACAGCTGACTTTGGAATCTGAATTGAGGATGGCAATCAGTGGATGTGTGTGCAAATCTCTTGTTGTAGAAATATGGTCCTTGGTGCACTGTTTTCTCAGGTGCAGTCTGATGCTGGCTGTAAAGGTGCTGGGGAGGAAAGGGAGCCAAACATCCAGAGCCAAGATGGGAGGTTTCTGTTAGCCAGGGGAGACTTCGGCCCATACATACAGCTACTGCAGCCATCACCAAAGCAAGATACATGCAGGGAGTCCCTCACACAGTAGCCAATTAACGGGATTTTAAGTTAAAATAAGGGGTGTGTGCCTGCAGCCTCTGATCTGTTTAGCCAGGTTGTAGCCCTCTTTTAATCTAGTTTCCCTGAAGGCAGGGAGGAGTCATTTTCTCTCGCTATCTTGGACAGTTGAAGTTTACGTTCTTCAGTTTAATCAAGGACTGTGGTGTTAGACCCAGTTCGTTGCCATTACCCTGGGGAATTGATTTGGATTTTATCTTCCTGGCTCCCCTGCTTGTATGGTACTTTGAAAACTCCGGCCTTTTTACGGAGGGAGTTGTGCTAGGCTGTGGTGGCAAAAAGGCCAGGAGGAGTTGGGTAGCATGCTGAAGCTCCTGAAAGCATCTGCCTTTTCATAAAACGTGTTAGTTGCAAGAGGTGCGACCCAACTCTGATTTTTTGCCTTTTTAACACCTCAGAAGGATTGGAAAACCTTTCAAATAACGCATCCGTCTCCAGCACGTTCCCATCCTCTTTCTAGACGAGTCTCCTCGCTGCCGCCCAGAACTATCTCTGTCCTGAACTGCAGGCCAAGACCACAGAAAAAGCCCCTGCTGAGAAGGGGGTCCCTGTTAACTGCACGTAGATCCGTGTCCCTCCTGGCTAGTAAAATTGGTCCGGGAGGGGTCTAGATAATCTTCATCCAGAATCCTCTGGAGTTGTGACACCACCACTTTCTCAAACACCTTCCCCAGAAAGGGGAGGTGGGAGACTGGACGAAAGTTGTCCAAAATAGTAGGGTCTAGGGATGATTTCTTGAGGAGGGGGTGCACCAGCACCTCCTTAAAGGCTGCCAGGAACACTCCCTCCCCAAGAGATGTATTAATCATCGCCTGGACCCAACCACAAGTCACCTCCCGGGCCAATTTTACTAGCCAGGAGGGACACAGATCTAAATGACATGTGGCCTTCACAATCCAGAGGATTCTGTCCACTTCCTCAGGTCCAGCAGGATTGAACCGTTCCCAGATAACAGAGTAAGTACGTTCTTCTGGCATCTCCCCAAACTGTGCATCATGCTTAGAGTCCAACTTAGAATGGATCTGAGCTATTTTCTCCTGCAGATGCTCTGAAAACTCCTCTGAACGACCCTGTAAATGGGTCACTGATTGTGTTTGACCCAGAAGACATCTCGTAATCTTAAACAGGGTCGTCGGGTGATATAAGTTAGAAATAATAATAATATTAATATTAATAATAATATTATAATATTAATAATATAAATAATATTAAATATTTATTTAATAATAATAAATAAATAAATTCTGCGAAGGCAAGAGCGGAGAAATATTCGCATTTCGCCACTCTTACCGCCACAAGGTAGGCCTTAACAGCGGCTCTAGCTTGTGTTCGGTCCGATTCAGTCTTTGTCTTTCTCCAGCGGCGCTCTAGGCGTCTCTTGACCCTCTTCAAAACCCTCAACCCCTCCGTGAACCACGGGGAGTATCGGATGAGATGTGGTAAGAGAGGCCACATAGGCGCGATCCTGTCCAAGGCCCCAGCCGCCTCCCTGTTCCAGGCTGCAGCCAGGACCTCCGCTGGAGCGTGCAGTAGATCCTCAGGTATAACCCCCAGCTCCCTCTGTAACCGTATTGGGTCCATTAGTCGCCGGGGGTGGACCAATTGAATGGGTCCTGCCTCCCTGCGGAGTGGGGTGGCATAACAGAATCTCAAGTCCACCAGGGCGTGATCTGACCATGACAAAGGGGAAAGATGTAACTCTCCCCTCAGAGCACACTGCCACTGCTCCAACAAGAAAACTAAGTCCAAGGTGAATCCACTGTTTCGAGTTGGGTCTCGGATGATCTGGAACAGGCCCATGGCTGCCATGGTAGTCATGAACTCCCGAGCCACCTCAGAGGCACGACCCTGAGTTTGAAATATACAGGTGGGTTTGAAATATACAGGTATGTGGTGTTTGCCAAATATCCGTTTTATCTTTTCAGACACGCCAGCCATGTAGGGAATGACCAGGTTCTTTCGTTTACTCTGAGTCTCAGCCCTACCCCACCAACACACTGAGACAGAGGCTTGTACACCCCAAAGATCAAACTCCAAAACATAAGAAAAGCAATGTAGTTTATGCAATCCAGTGCAGTGAGGAGTGCTCTGAGCTCTACATTGGAGAAACCAAACAACCTTTGTACAGGAGGATGGCCCAACACAGGAGAAGTAACACCACAGGACCAGAGTCAGCAGTTTATCTTCATCTAAAAGAAAAAGGACACTCATTTGAGGACATTAATGTTCACATTTTAGACAGAGAAGATAGGTGGTTTGAGAGAGGGGTCAAGGAATCCATTTATGCCAACTTGGAAAATCCTTCCTTGAATAGAGGTGGGGGCCTCAGGCACAAACTCTCCCCCATCTTCCTCCCCGTTTTGTCTTCTGTGCCTAGGAAGATTAAGACCATTTCAGAAGCTCAACAGCAGCATGGTGATTTTAACGACCCTCCATTAGATGATAAAAGGACTTAAAAATTACATCTCAATATAACCATGACCTAGCCCCAGGTGTAAGGTCACACAGCTACCTAGGAACATATTTAGGATTCCCTTACCAACTTTGCTCAGACTGAAGAAGCTCCTTGGATAAGGAGCGAAACGTTTCTACTAAGAAAATAGAAATCCAGTTGACATGATTCAAGCTACAGACGTTAAAAGAAGGACATTATAAAATTATGGGATTAGCCATCCCCATGAGGAACTATCCCTTCCTCCTTCCCATGCCAGGCGGCAGAACCAGGTCTTCAGCTCTTTCCTAAAGGTCGGGAGGGAGGAGATCTGTCTCAACTCTGGGGGCAAGATGTTCCATAGAGTGGGCGCTACCACAGAGAAGGCCCGCCTCCTAGACCCCATCAGATGGCATTCTCTAATTGATGGGGTTCGTAGCAGGCCCTCTCTGAATGACCGGGTGGGGCAGGTCGATAACATGGGGATAAGACGGTCCCTCAGGTATTCTGGTCCCATGCCATGTAGGGCTTTAAAGGTGATAACCAACACCTTGAATTGTACCCAGAAGCAAACCGGCACCCAATGCAGCTCGCGGAGCAACGGTGTTACATGTGCAGATCTTGATGCACCCAAAACTGCCCGCACGGCGGCATTCTGCACCAGCTGTAGCTTCCGGATAGTCTTCAAGGGTAGCCCCATGTAGAGCACATTGCAGTAATCTACATGGGAGATGACGAGAGCATGAGTGACTGTTTGGAGGGCGTCGCGATCCAGGAATGGGCGTAACTGGCGCACTAACCGAAGTTGTGCAAAAGCCCTCCTAGCCACGACTGCCACCTGCTCATCGAGCAGGAGTCGTGAGTCTAGAAGGACCCCCAGATTACGCACCAGTTCCGAACGGGGCAGTGCTACCCCATTGAGAACCAAAGATGATAATTTCCCAGAAGACGCTAAGCCATCAATCCACAGCCACTCGGTCTTACCAGGGTTCAATTGAAGCCTCTTGTTCCCCATCCAGGCCCTCACAGCCCCCAGGCACTGGGACAGGGTGAACACTGCATCACTTACCTCACCAGGGATGGAGATATACAATTGAGAATCATCCGCATACTGATGATACCTCATCCCATGGTGACGGATGACCTCACCCAGCATGTAGATGTTGAATCATGTAGATGTTGAATAGGAGAGGAGAGAGAACCGAACCCTGTGGCACCCCACACAGGAGTGGTAGCGGGCTGGATCTCTCCTCCCCTATCACCACCGACTGGGATCAGCCCCGGAGGAAGGAGGTGAACCAGCGCAAAACTACGCCACCCACCCCCAACTCCCCGAGCTGCCCCAAAAGGATACCATGGTCGATGGTATCGAAAGCCACTGAGAGATCTAAGAGAGCCAGGATGGATGCACTACCTCCATCCCGCTCCCGCCAGAGATCATTGTAAGCACGACCAATGCAGTCTCCGTCCCATGTCCCGGCCTGAAACCTGACTGGAAAGGGTCTAGATAATCCGCTTCATCCAGGGCCCTTTGAAGTTGCAACGCCACCAGTTTCTCAACCACCTTTCCCAAGAAGGGAAGGTGGGAGACTGGACGAAAATTGTCCAGGATGGTAGGGTCCAGGGATGGCTTCTTGAGGAGGGGGTGCACCAATGCCTCCTTGAAGGCAGTTGGAACCACCCACTCCAACAAGGATGTATTAATCATTTTAATCATATTAATCACCCATCCGCCTGTCACCTCCCTGGCCAATTTTACCAGCCAGGAAGGGCAGGGATCTAAATAACATATGGTGGAATTAACAATTCGAAGGATCCTGTCCACTTCCTTAGGTCCAACAGGATCAAATCATTCCCAGATAATAGGGCAAGACCACTCTCCCGGCATCTCCCTAGACTGCGTTCCACACATGGAGTCCAACTTAGACCAAATCCGAGTGATTTTATCCTGCAGATGCTCAGAAAATTCTTCCGCCCGGCCCTGCAGGTGGGTGGTCAATACCACCCTACCTAAGAGAGATCGAGTAATCTTGAACAGGGCCGTCGGACGGCATTCTGCGGATGCAATAAGAATGGAGAAATATTCACGTTTTGCCGTTCTTACCGCCACAAGGTAGGCCTTAGTAGTGGCTCTAGATTGTGTTCGGTCCAATTCCGTCTTCATCTTTCTCCAGCAGCGCTCTAGACGTCTCTTCACCCTCTTCAAGACCCTCAATTCCTCCATAAACCACGGGGAGTGACGGGTCGAATGGGGCTGGAGAGGTCGCATCGGCGCGATCCTGTCTAAGGCACTGGCCACCTCCCTATTCCAGGTTGCAGCCAGTGCCTCCGCTGGACCGTGCAGCAGATCCTCGGGTATTACCCTCAGCTCCCTCTGAAACCTCAATGGGTCCATAAGTCGCTGGGGGTGGACCAATCGAATAGATCCTGCCTCCCTGCAGAGTCGGGAGGCATAAGAGAATCCTAGGGATATCAGGACGTGATCTGACCATGACAACGGGGATAGTTCTAACTTTCCCCTCAGGTCACTTTGCCATTGCTCTGACAAGAAAACCAAATCCGGAGTGAGTCCACTGTCTCGAGTCGGGTCCTGAATAATCTGGGGCAGGCCCATGGCTGCCATGGTAGCCATGAACTCCCGAGCCGCTTCCAAGGCACACTCCAGGGACGGCAAGTTAAAATCCCCCAGGACCATAAGCTTGGGGAACTCCACCGCCAACCCCGAGACGGCCTCCAGTAGCTCAGGCAGGGAGGTTGCTACACAGCAGGGAGGCTGGTACAATAGCAACACTCCCAACTGTTCTCGGGCACCCAACTTGAAAAACAGGGTCTCACATCAGGATACTTGTGGAGCAAGGCCCCTGAAAGCCACCAAAGACTCTCTGATGATAACTGCCACCCCTCCTCCCCTACCCCGGTCTCTCGGCTGGTGCCACACCTGAAATCCGGCTGGGCACATCTCCGAGAGGGCTACCCCTCCCTCTGGGCCCAGCCAGGTTTCAGTAATACACGCCAGGTCAGCCCCTCTCTCTGTGATTAATTCACTTATGAGAGGGGCTTTGTTGTTTACTGACCTGGCGTTGAGTAGCAGCAGCCGAAAACCGGGGCCCTCAAGGATCTGCTGTCCAGAACCTAGGGTTGAACTCGGAGGACCGGAACGCGCCACCGGTATCAAACACCGGGGGCGCCTTCCCCGAAGATGGCCTGTCCTCCGGTTCCCGTCACAATATCTCCTGCCCGTCACCACCTCGATCGGATTGCCCACATTAATAGTCCCCAGAGTTTCCTGATCCGGTCGCCTCCACTCCCGAATCCCTCGAAAACCTGGAACTAGGCAGGGGTCTCTTCCATGCATCCATCCTTCCACTCTCAATCCTCCTGGGCAGTCGTAGGCCACCAGCGCAACCAACCGAAGCTCTCGGCGCTGGTAAGCCCCAACCGCCCCTTCCATTCATCATCCAATCACTCACTATGCCCCCTGTGGCCTCTCTCACTAGCCACAGAGGGGCAAACAGTCACTCCTACGTACCCTGTCTCTCACTCAGAGATAGGTACTCTCTCACACACATACAGTCCTGGACCCCCACCCGCGACTCTCACTCACGGGGGGGAACCACACTCACACGAGAGACCCCGCAATTTCTGCCGCCCTGGCAACGGGGGTGGTTGTCCTTCAAGTGACCAGCAAGCAACAACTATTGGACGATCTTAATTGAATTCAATAGTGGAGTCCAGATAGAAAATAAGCAAGTCCATTCTATCCCGGAAGCATCCCAGTTCCAGGGCCAGATTCCAAGCCCACCACCGGTTCCAATTCCAGCCGGCTTCTGCTGGTCTTGACAGGCCTCCACAGGTCACCACCGGCCTCCACAGGCCCCGGCTCCACAGCCCTCGAGGCCCCCCAAGTTCCTTGTGGGGTTACTCTGCTGATTCTTCGTGCCACTTCTAATTGGCTTCCCCTGGCCACCGTAGCCATCCCTTCTCTGGATGCAGAGGCCAAAGCCTCCACAGCCATCCACTCCGTAATGGGGCCTCCCAGGTCTGACGGACCCGTCGGACTCCGCCACGCAACGCCGCTCCGTCCGGGAAGGCCACCGGTTCAACTAGCCATCAAGCCTCGCTGGTCCGCGGCTCCAGCAACTCCGCTGGCCACTACTCCACAGCTCCACTGGGCTCCACAGCCTCCAGGCTCTGTTGAGCCACACTGGGCTGCAAGCTCCAGCAACTCCGCTGGGCCCAAAAAAGCCCCGGCTCGTCACGCCACCTCCGTCAGGCCCCCACCAACTCCACCAGGCCGGCGACTCCGATGACTGGTCGCAAGACCGCTGGGCTGCAACTCCGTCATGGCCACGGCCCCAACCACCAAACTCCGCTTACCGCTCTGCCCGGAGAAGTCCACTCACTCCCAACTCCAATGCAACTTCTCCAGCCCCAAGGTAAAATCTGTGGGGGTATAAAGAGGGTTTTTTCGGGGTTTACAGCTCACTTCTCCCGGAGCGGCTGCCGGCGTTTGCCTGCGGTCGCCATCTTGGATTTGCCATAACCTTTGACTCGCACAACTTCAGTGTTGCAGGAATACATTCCTTGCCTTGGGCATGAAAGAGCTCCTCCGTGCTGATTGTTTCATATAATCTCTATGGTCGCCCCCATTTCAATTTCAGTTTCAACTTATTTCCCAGCAATTTCGGATTTTGGAGGAAAAAGTAGAGAGCTACCATAGTTTTGGCCGCATCAGGAGGACTCTCGTTCGCCTTGTCCTTCTCTGAATCTGGTGGTGTCCAAACCTGGGCAGAGCATTTGAGGTGCAGGTTGACCGAGGCAGAACCAAGCGGAACAATTCTTTGTTTGTATTTCACAGCTGCCGTCTGTATTTCTGTGACAGCCCAGTTGCTGGATCCTTCTCTCTCATTCAGAAAGGGTTTCAGCTGGAGCCAGGATTGAGTTCCCCAGGTGTTTGGGGAATCAGAACACCCAGCCAAGCCCAATCGTGCTGCCTTGGCCTTGCACCGATGCACCAGTTGGCACAGCAGCTGGAGGAGACGGACAGAAGTGGACGTTGCTTCTCGGCCTTTGGACTGAGATCCTGTCTGGTGGAGTGGACGGACAGGGGTTTGCAGGCAGATTAGTATCTCCAGAGGCTTCTCTTCGTACACTCAAAATACATGGGATGGGAGGGGATGGCAGAATCAGGAATGCACACTTTTTTCATCTTGGTTTGAGACTCGCTTACTGTTAGGATCCAACCAAAGCAAATGGTTACATGGGCCTTTGCAGATTATACAGCGGAAGGAAGGAAGGAAGGAGGGGCCACCAATGTCTCCAGAGAACGAATTCTGTCTGTCCTCTCGCTCTCCACCCCACTGCCACCTTTGGTTTTCAATTTTCTCGTGGAAACCAGATTGTTGAGAAAATAAACTCCAAAGAACTTTGCTCAGAAAAGGTTTATTAAACGTTTTTTCTCTGCTCCTCTCCTCTTGATTTTTCCGGGTAAAGGGAAAGTACCCTGTCATTAAAGTTCTTTGCTTCCCGTCCCCTCCCTCCCTCACAACAAATCACACTTCCAAAAACAATAAATTAGCGAATACATTCAAGTCTACGGGCCAATCTTCCCCGTGGCAGCACTGCAGTGGCGTTTTGCTTGGGCTGGTTGGCTGCAGCTGGAAGAAGGGAGGGCCTGGCCCCCTCTCACCTGCAGGCAGGGCAGGGCAAGCGGCTTTGGCGGCTCAGGCGGTGGCCACCTCCCCCTCTAAAGCAGAGATCTGGACGGGTCTTTGGTAAGCCAAGTAGCGCCAAGCGTGGGGCCCTCTGCACCAGCAGCTGGGTCCCCTGGCACGCCTTCCCCACTGCACGTGGGTCCGACGAGAAAGGCTTTCCGGCTGCTGCTATGGCCAGAAGGGGCATTTAGCGCCCCTTTAAGCCTCGGTGTCAGGACAGGTTCTCCGCCCCCAGATGCGATCAGAGATGATTCTGCTCAGAAGCCATTGGATCTGGGATATCCTCACCCATCCAGATACAGTCCCCTGTACAGGCTGGCTCCTGCCTCTAAGGGGGCTTCCTTGATCTGGGCCAGATCTCAGACCAGACCGTGCAGTTAACAGGGACCCCCTTCTCAGCAGGGGCCTTTTCTGTGGTCCTGGCCTGCAGTTCAGGACAGAGATAGTTCTGGGCAGCAGCGAGGAGACTCGACTAGAAAGAGGATGGAAACGCGCTGGAGACCGCTGCGTTATTTGAGAGGTTTTCCAATCCTTAAAAAGGCAAAGAATCAGAGTTGGGTCGCACCTTTTGCAACTAACACAAAGGGGCGCGGTAGCTCAGCGGGTTAAACTGCTGAGCTGTTAGTCTGCTGACCATAAGGTCGGCAGTTCGAATCCGCGTGGCGAGGTGAGCTCTCGTCACTAGCCCTAGCTCTCTGCCAACCCAGCGATTCGAAAGCTAAATAGCAAGTAGATAAATGGGTACCACTCACGTGGGGCAATATGCTGGCATCCTGTCGGTGAGTCGCCTCGGAGCTGAGGACGAAGATCTGGAGGAGCCCGTGGATGGTGGCTGAGGACGGCGGCAGAGGACGACGGATCCCAATTAACAACTCCCATCTTGGCTCTGGATGTTTGGCTCCCTTTCCTCCCCAGCACCTTTACAGCCAGCATCAGACTGCACCTGGGAAAAAAGTGCAGCAAGGACCATATTTCTAAACAAGAGATTTGCACACACATCCACTGATTGTCATCCTCAATTCAGATTCCAAAGTCAACTGTCAATTTGGCACAGGACATGGGCTTGCAGTAGCAGAGGCACCGATCAGCCTGGCTTGGGTCAACCCCCTCCGGCAGCCCCTGCTGCTGCTGCTTCTGGGTTTGGGCCTGACCCAGAACCCTTCCTTTTTCTTTCAGGTGGTCCCCTGCATCTTTCTCAGAGGTTTTCAGCTTATGGCCTTCACCCACAGGCCTCCTTCTCAGTTCTTGAGCCTGTTTCATAGCTGATGCTCAAGCAGAGAAGATGCTTCACCCTTACCAACCTTGCCCAGCTGGCACAGAGGCAGCCTGGAGAGGAGAGTGCCCACCCCTTCTGCTCCCCACTCTCGTGAGTGCCATTTTCTCCAGGGTGAGAAAGTGCAGAAAGCAGCCAGCGCCCCCAGGAACGTGCTGAGCGCCATGGCGCAGATCTTCAGCTGGCGGCATCCGGAAGTCCACCCCTTCACGGCCTCTCGCCCCGGCTTCTTAACTGAAGATGGGCCTTTGCTGCTGATCTGGAGGTTGGTCTTCTGCTCGATCTTCCTCGGCCAAAGTCAGGTCCACTCTCTGCTCGTCCATGCGCTTGGCTTGGACACGCTGGATGAGGCTGAAGAAGTCATCGGGCACTGTGGGGCCACGGGGAATGCTGCTGGGCGGGGCACAGCGCTGGTCATTAAGGCGGTAGGACTGCAGAGGAGCAAAGGAAAAGGCCACGTGCGTGACTAAGAGAGGTCAACCAAACCAAGGCAAAGGGGTCTTCTGTGTCCGAAATATGGGGTTCCAACCAAGCCTGTCTCACACAAACACAAGGGAGGAGCGGCTCTGCTGCAACCTAGCTTTGCTGCTTTGTGTGGGAGGGGCTTGAATCCCGGTTTCCTGTTTCCTCTTTCTTTCCTTTTTCTCTCCTCGGAAGTCCGTGAGGGAAGAAGGTTTTAACCTTCTCTCCTCTCGTGGCTCATAGTTGCACCCAGCAAATCCGCCAAAAGCGGGTTTGGTCAGAACAACTCGCTTGCACGCATGGGACTGTTTCAACAATGAAACTGCTTGTATCAACATCTACAATAAAAATGTAAGCAATCTTTATTTTCCTTTTTTACACTGACTAAATGTGTGGAGAGTGTTTTATTTTTCCCGAACTTAATTGAGCCTTGTGCAAGTTGCCACACGCTTCCACTCTGCTAAAACTAGATAAACGCTGGGTGGGATTTTTCTGTTACTAGCATTTCAGAACCCCTACATTCTGATGGGTTGCTACAGAAGATGCCACCAGGCAGGTCTTCCTTGCCAGCCAGGTTGGCAGGGCTGCCAGGAGACTTCTGTGGGAGGCAGCGAGAATCCTGCGCACTGCCCTGGGCGTCTTGGAGATACCAGGATGGGTGTAACCTAATTTAGAGAACAACCAATTTGACCTGGTGAAGATCTCTTCAGTGAGAGGTGGGCAGTGGGGCCGATACGCTCCGAGATAAGTCCCCACAAAGGGAAAAGGATGGTCCCCTCCTGCTTGGCTCTCCACGAGGAGGACATGGTGCCCCGCCTGCGCTTAGTCCCTGGTGCTTCTGGACTGGCATCGTTGCCCATTACGTTCCTCCACAGGCTGAGCGGAGAGGTGCCCAATGCTAGAAAAAACTTAGCCACCAGGTCTCGTGAATTGGACCGGACTGCACTGAACAGCTATGTAACTCGCTAGATAATTCCTCTCTCTCCAAGATTAATTCGATTAACTAATTTTAAGATGTTTTGGGAGGACAACACTAACAAAGATTAAGAGGTCTAAGCAGCTGTTGATCCTGATTGGGGTGTTGATGATCAGCCATTAACTCAGATGAGATGATGGAAAAGAAAATGAGTCTCTTTTTCCACCATGAATGTGTTCGGCTCATCTCAGATTGAGGCATCTGGCTGCTTAGTCCAAGCATATATTATAAATACATACTGTGCTTGTTTATATTATTACAGCATTTATATCCTGCTTTGTTGAAGAGGGCATACGTCGGGGTGTCTCTCAGCTCATTTTATCTCCATCCCAACAAGCCCGTGAGGTAGATTTGGCTGCAAGAAAGCAAGTGGCTCCGAACCCCCCAATGAATTCTGTGGCTAAATGATGGCTTGAACCCAGACCTCCCCACCAAGGCCAAAACGTTAACCCTTGAAGGGTTCTATGCTCAGCCAGCCTTGAGGGCACTATTAGCTTCCCCTGGGGACCTCGGCTCAGCTCAGCTCTCCTCTCCCTCATTTTGGCAGCTTTGAAGATCAGGAGTTAGCTGCTGGACCCCCCCCCCCAGGGGTCTCTTCCACCCCCAGCGGCCTCTGCAGAGCCCAACGTGAAAGGGTCACTTTTGCTTGGGAAGCAACAACCTCCCTTCGTTATCCCCAATTGCAGGAACGACAGATCACTTGAGGTTCTCCTGTGCCGACTTTGCTGGGAACCAGTGCAATTTATTTAGAAAATATCTCAGGACCCACCCACCCCAATCCAGAGGTTCAGTGTTGGCATCCTTCCTTCAGGCCCAGTTTGGGCGTTTGGGCCCTTCCCCTCCCTCATGTCTTGCGGAGGGTCTCCTGCTTCCTTTGACCAGGCAGCCTGGAAGGAGCTGGAGCTGAGGAGCTGGAACCACGGTAGGTCAGCCCAGCCGTTTCCTGCAAGCTCCTGCTCAGGGTGGTGGACCCGGATTCTTGGGCAAAGGAGGGACTTTTCCTTGGTGCCAGGGGTGGGGGGGAGAAGGAGAGCGGCTCTGCCTGAGCTGACCTCTGCCAAAATGGCCTCAAATAATCCATCACGAATAATTGTCTCTATAATAATAATAATACCAACAATTTTCCACCCCGGGGCGCCTCCCCCCACCAGAGCCTGTTCTGAAGGGGAACCCCGGCGGGGCGGACTCCCCCCCCCCACTTTTGCTACACCCTACAGGGTAGCTTGGGTGCGCCTCCCCGCCGTATACTCGGCGCAGATATTTTCCACCCTGGGGCACCCCCCAACCGTCATTTTAGATGCTGAATCAAAGGCATCTCGCACTCCAATCCAACTCCAATGTATATTGTATTTTTAGTTCAATTAATAGTGCGCTAGGCTCCCAACTTACTACTCTACCTGTTATCCTAGAAGGAATAATATAAGGAAGGGATGGTATGACCAAGATTGTAGAAATAAAAGACGAGCCTTGAGAAAACTACAGAGGAGAGTTAGAGAGGAAAGGACAGATTCCTTGATTCAGCTATTGATCCAATTTCGATCCCAATATAAGGAATTATTAAAGATTAAGAAGTTATCTTATTATAGAGATCAATGGAGGGAACTTGGCCTCAGCTTAATTCAAAAAAATGAGAGGAAATTTTGGGAATTGGTGGCTAATGGTATTTCCACACACACCACCATGACCCATGCATGTATTTCAGCACAAAGTTGGACCCAATATTTTTCCTCCATTTATAGCTGCTCACATACTGAGCCAATAACAGTCTCTATTGAATTAAACACATTACCAGAGTGGCCAGCTGTCACAAAATCTGAGTGTAAGCAGCTGGTTTCAGCCTTGGCCCTTGGAAAAGCTCCTGGAGAGGACATGATTCCTCCAGAGGTATATAAGATGAATGATTCTTGGTGGGTCCCCATCCTGACTAGACTCTTCTCAGAAATAGATAAAACATGTGTTGTACCTCCCCACTGGAAACAAAGTATAATATACCCAATCTTCAAAAAGGGTAATCGGCAGGAACCTGCCAATTATCGCCCAATTAGTCTGCTAGACAGATTTCTTCCAAGCTCTATGCCAGACATCTCTTGAATAAACTAGAAGATTGGGAGGAAGAAACAAAACTCTTTCATCCAGAACAGGCAGGGTTCCGTAAAGGACATAGCACAGTAGATCACTGTGCTACTCTGAAGGCCCTTATTCAGAAATATACCAATGGGCATACAAAACACCTCTACATAGCTTTTATTGATCTCACCTCTGCCTTTGATTCCATTGACAGGTCTCGACTATGGGAGAAATTAGTTAGGACAGATATTGATAAGCGCCTTCTTAAATTAATTATAGAACTATATACCAACATTACAGCTAGGGTAAGAACGGGTCCACAAGGGTCCTTGTCAGACTCCATTTTATTGGAGAGAGGAGTTAAACAGGGCTGCCTACTTGCTCCCTTTTTATTTAATTTCTACATTAATGATATTGTAGAGGTCATGAAGTCACAAAGTTTTTTCTCCCCTTCGCTCAATGGACAGACAATCTCAATATTAATGTACGCTGATGATATGGCTCTTATTTCCTATACTGAGATCGGCCTCAGAAGATTATTGGCCAGACTAGCTGCTTATTGTGAAATGGAAAAATTGAAGATAAACTACAATAAAACTAAAGTAGTAGTTTTTGGCAAAAGTAATATTAAACATAGATGGACAATTAATGCCCAACTAATAGAGCAATGTCCCTCTTTTAAATACCTGGGCATCACCTTTCATAAGTCCCTTTCGTGGAAAGTACATTTATCTAATGCTTTGGCAACTGCTCAGTGAACAGTAGGTGCCATTTTGAAATTTTTCTATTCTAAAGGAGGGCAATTGGAAGCCCCTGTACTTAAAATATTCCAAGGCAAGGTGATAGCCCAGATGCTGTATGGGTCTGAGATTTGGGGGTGGGATGAGAAGGTCATTGCCCAATTGGAAATAGTCCAAAACAACTTTTTAAGGAAGATCTTAGGCCTCCCCCAGGGCACCCCTGCTGCCTATTTAAGGATGGAGGTAGGACTACCTTCCATTGCTGTTCCATTGCATTGTTGGGCCACTATAAGAAATTAGAAAGCCTTCAAGAAATCCCATCTCGCCAAACTTTGTTTTATCCATTACACAGCTGGAAATCAGTGGACTAAACTTTTGTCACCCATTTTACAAATGTATTCCCTACCATCTTTGGGAGAACTCAGAACTTGGAATAGAGAAAACATTAGAGATTGGCTTTTTGAAAGGGATGCCAATAAAGATGCAATTACAGTACAATCATCCAAATTTTCATCCTGGTACTATCATTATAAAAAACATAGAAGCCTCTCCCAGTACCTGGTTAACATAACCAGTGCGCCACTGAGAAGGGCTTTAACATCCCTCCGCCTGCAGACCATGCCCTCCGCATATCTCGAAGGGAGGTTTTGTAAGCTCCCTGTCGAACAACGCCTCTGTCCTTGTGGTGTTGGTCAAGTGGAGGATGTTATCCATTATGTCCTCCACTGCCCCATTTATAACGAGATCAGGGCCAAATTATTAATGACTGATGAACTCAAGGGCTCTGATGTTGAAAAACTGATTTATCTTCTTGCAGATGTGTTCCCGACTGTTAGCAACCAAGTTGCTACTTTTGTTCTACTCTCAATTAAAATTAAGAAGAAATATTTAAGCTCTTAGTTGTAGCTCTGGCTCTGTTTTGCTGTAACCTTTTTCTTATATATTTAATGCTTCTTTTATTATTTTATTTTATAACTTCATTTTATTGTTTAATGTTATTATATTTTATTGTATTTTATTGCATTCTTATGTTATGACCTGTGGTTACAACAATAAACTTTACTACGACCACTACTCATTAAAACTGAGGACGGAGGGGAGCAAGCAGGGTTGGTGGCAATGGTAGATTCTGGTTGCTCCAGATGCCTACAGATTGCAGACCGGATTGGGGCTAAAACTGTTTAGACTCAAAACACCCATCATCTTTTGCCAGCTGGATGGGTCTAGCATGAAAGGGGGACCGGTGGAGTTCCATACCGAGCCCATCAAAGTAAGAATTGGGACACACGAAGAGACTTTGAGGTTCATAGTGGCACCAATTGCTCACCAGCCAATGTTGTTTGGGCTGAAGTGGCTGCAGGAGCGAAACCTGCTAATAGACTGGGTCTCTGGGGAAGTAAAATTTGCCGATGGGGTTTATGAGGATTTACCAATTGAGGACCCGAGCACGGAGTCAGGGATGGGGGCTGCAGGAATGGAGAGTTGTGAACTGGACTCAGTTAATGTGGGGGTGGAGGTTCCCGAACAATACAATGAAGTAAAGCCAATATTCTATGAAGCCGAATCTGATTAATTACCTCCCCACCGCACCACGGTCTGTGCCATTGAAATCCAACCCAGGGCGGCTTTCCCTAAGACTAAAATTTAATCAATGACTCACAAAGAATTACAAGAACTGAGAAAGTTAATCGACAAAAATTTAAAACAAGGATTCATTGAACCATCAACCTTCCCCTGGTAGCACCCGTACCCTTTTGTAAAAAGAAAGATGGTTCGCTAAGACTTTGCACTGATTATAGAGGTTTAAATGCCATATCCGTGTCCAATCAATATCCTCTACCATTGATGAAAGACATGCTAGCACAGCTTGTAAAAGGCAAAATCTTTACAAAACTGGATTTAAGAGAGGCATATTTTCGAGTGCGCATTCGTGAGGGAGACGAATGGAAAACTGCTTTTAAGTGTCAACTAGGCTGTTTTCAACACCGCGTGATGCCGTTCGGTCTTTCGGGGGGGCCAGGTGCGTTCATGGCATTAATTAATGAAGTGCTGCATGACTTTTGATACAAAGGAGTTCTCGTATATTCAGATGACATCCTAATCTATAGTGAGACTTTGGAAGAACATGTGGAACTAGTGCGGGAAGTGTTAAAAAGACTGTTGAAGGAGCAATTATATGTGAAACTGTCCAAGTGTGAATTCCATAAGGAAAAACTAGACTTTTTGGGGTTCCACATATCCAATGAAGGAATTGAGATAGACCCTTCCAAGGTCCAAGACGTACTAGGTTGGGAACCCCCCAAAACTCGCAGGCAACTGCAGTCCTCCTTGGGATTTGCGAATTTCTATCACCAGTTTATCCCCAAGTTTGCTCAGATTGCTTTGCCTCTAACTGAGTTATTAAGAACTGGCAGACAAGGTGAAGTAGGGACAACAAAAAAACCAGGGGCGGTAATCAAATGGACTCCAGTGTGCCAAACCGCATTTCACCAGCTCAAGGTGCTTTTCAAACACCCCGATTCGGAGAGACCTTTCATAGTACAAACAGATGCCTCAAATATGGCACTAGGGTCAGTGCTTTTACAGTGAGATGATAAAAACATTTTAAGACCATGGGTGTACATCTCGCGAAAGTTCTCTGAAGCAGAGAGAAGATGGCATATGTGGGAGAAAGAAGCTTTTGCTGTTCACCATGCACTGTCCATGTGGAGGCTTCAATATCCCAATAAAGACCTCTCCATGCAGAGTTATGCAGAATATGATTTAATAAGGAAACATGCAAGCCATAACATCGGTAAAGATCTGAATGCCCCTTCCCGCCAAACAGTTCAAACTTATGGATCTTCCCCCCCAATCCAGTACTTCCTGTTGTTGCTGTCAATCTCCTTCTCGGTGCCTTCTCTGTCTCGCAATTGAGTGTCTTTGGTGCTTGTGTTAAAAGGTGTTAACGATTGTGTGGCACCTGGCTTTCTTCCCCCCATTGACTTCCTATGGCTGGCCGATCGGCACATACGGTTTGGTGTACCTGACTCCCGTTTGGTCTGTGATTGAATGGAAGGTTCCAATGGAGAACCTTACACTGGCATCCACTCAGGTTTGCTGGTGCAGGACACGCTACCTTCAACTTCATGCCACAGTAGGAAAAAGAATCAATCCTTCTAAAATTAAAACACTTTTAAAATGTATTTTTGAATAGAGAAATATTTCACTACCATCTTCTATTTGCAGCACTACTGCCACCTGGTGGGGAGAAGGAAAATTACCGTTCAGGGAGGAAGGAGCCATCCGCGGTTTGTCCCGGATGGGGGCTGAGCAAGGCTAGCGTGGCCTTAGTTGTGCAGTGTGCACATTCCTGAGCACTAGACCGACCCTCTCCATCAACAACCGGCCCCTTTTCATTGCTAGTTCAACGCCAGACGAGCTAGTAAAGAAGGCAGCATATTTTTATTTATTTATTTATTATTATTTTTTTAAATAACTCAAGGTGGCAAACATACCAAATACTCCTTCCTCCTATTTTCCCCACAACAACCACCCTGTGAGGTGAGTTGGGATGAGAGAGTGTGATTCGCCCAAGGTCACCCAGCCGGCTTTCATGCCTGAGGCGGGACTAGAACTCTTAGTCTCCTGGTTTTCCATTGGCTCCTTCTTAGGGCTGAGAGACAGGGACTGGCCCCAGGTCACCCAGCTGGCTTTCATGCCTAAAGCGGGACTAAAACACTCAGTCTCCTGGTTTGCCATTGGCTCCATCCTAAGGCTAAGAGAGAGGGACTGGCCCCAGGTCACCCAGCCGGCTTTCATGCCTAAAGCGGGCCTAGAACTCTTTTTGCCATTGGCTCCTTCCTAGGGCTGAGAGAGAGGGACTGGCCCAAGGTCACCCAGCCGGCTTTTGTGTTTAAGGCCCGACTAGTACTCACAGACTCCTGGTTTCTAACCCGTTGGACCATACTGGATATGCAGCCACCGGGGAAGAGATGGGACCTGAAAGTGCTCCTGTATGGTTAGACATCCTTGCAGCCAAGAACTTGAATTGGGTGTCTGCAGGGGGTGGTCAAAAAAGTCAGGATGGCAGTGACGGTGCTACTGAAGGTCCAGGTATCTTTGATCACACTGCCACGGCCACCATCTTGACTGTTTTGACCACCCCTTGGGGACACCTCTGGATGCTACAATTTGTGCAAAGTATGGATGATATGAAGAATTGATGTTTTCGAACTGTGGTGCTGGAGAAGACTCTTAAGAGTCCCTTGGACTGCAAGGAGATCAAATCAGTCTATCCTAAAGGAAATCAACCCTGACTGCTCATTGGAAGGACAGATGCTGAAGCTCAAATACTTTGGCCACCTAATGCGAAGGGAGGACTCACTGGGAAAGACCCTGATGCTGGGAAAGACTGAAGGCAAAAGGAGAAGGGGACGGCAGAGGGTGAGATGGTTAGATAGCATCACCGATGTAACGAACATGAACTTGAGTAAACTCTGGGAGACAGTGGCAATAGTTCCTCCCATGAAGCCTCCCAGTACTCCATTTTTAACATTTTATTCTTGGATGCTATATTATGTATTATTGTAATTTTATACTTATTTTAATCTTGTTTTATTGTGCACCACCAAGGGTCCCCGATTTGGGAGATGGGCAGTAATATAAATTAAATAAATTAAATAAATAAATAAATAAATAAATAATGGATAAAATTACAAGATCTTCTAAAGCTTATTACAATAATATATACCGAAGTTTCTGTCAACATTCGCCTCACCAGGCTTCCTTAATAGTATCTCATCGATACTTACATCCACTCCTAACAGTTGGCCAGACGGGTCAGAGTGGGCTGGGACTCAGACATTCGGGGCGTCCCCCGCTCCCCGTGGAGAGTCTCGTACCTCAAGGGTCTCAGTTGCAGGTCATCCTTCTTTTATACCTGACTGTGTTAAATCCAAATTCACGTCACAGTCAGTGTCAGAACTGTATACGTCACAGCCAGTTGAGCGTTCCTTCTGACCTGGTTCCGAACTTTGTTGTTTTGCATAGAGCTGGCATCCTTGTTCCGTACCTCCTTGCACCCACTATCTGTTCCAACTGTTATCTGTTCTTGATAACACACACTCCTCATTCCACCCCAGTGGGTTCATGAACAGGACAAGCATGGCTCACTACCTGGTTCTATCAAAACTATGATTTTATATATATATTAAATGAACTTATTACTATAATCAATATATAATTTCATTACACTAGAACCACATTAACCACAGAGTAAAAGGTAAAGGTACCCCCCGCACATTTGTGCAGTCGTGTCCGACTCTAGGGGCCGGTGCTCATCTCCGTTTGTTAGCCAAAGAGCCAGCGTTGTCCGAAGACGCTTCCACGGTCATGTGGCCGCATGACACGCGCGGAACGCTGTTACCTACCCACCGAAGTGGTACCTATTAATCTACTTGCATTTGAATGCTTTCGAATTGCTAGGTTGGCAAGAGCTGGAGCTAGTGCGGGAGCTCACTCCGCATGCAGGGCTAGGGATTCGAACCTCTGAACTTGCAATCTTCCGATCGACAAGCCTGGCGTCTTACCCACTGAGCCACCACGCCCCTAACCACAGAGAGCCTGGATTTATTGTCTTGGTTTAGTTGACATTTGTTTCTTCCTAATTTGCAGGCCTACAACATCAACCCAACTGAAAATGTGATTCCCCTCCCTGGAATGCCTGAGTAGGGTTCTTTCTCTTGCTCTGAGAAAGCCACAGGCAGCCCCTTAGCAGCCTGAAGGCATGAGTACCCACACGCGTGCATCTGTGCGCACACACACGGCCTATCACATCTTCTCCGCCATGTCCTACAAGAAAAGAGTACAAAAAATCACGTTCAAAGGCTAGAAGGAACCTCACAAAGCGTTGCTTCCAAAAAAAGGTCTAATTAGTGGAGGGGTTCATTGTTTTCTTCTGGTTTCAACCGAAGACATCTGTTCCTATCGCTCTGGATCTTTTTCTCCCTCTCCTTTGCTCAGAAATTCCAGCAGTTTGGGGTCTAAACTGTGAAGTTCTCCAGTTTTCTTCTTCTTGTGTCCCGGAACTGTAAGAGCTGCCTACTAAGCAGAAGATTAAATAAAGGGCTTCTCCTTGCGTGCAGATTTGCTTGCTAAACCTCAGCGGCCTTCATTGAAAACGAGTCCATAGCATTAGCTCTGCACTGTTCCCATGAACTATAATTTTATAATTATATATATTTATATTTATATATATATATATGTATATAAAATTTCTATGGCTGCCCATCTCCCAATCAAGGAGGGACTCTGGGCAGTTCACAGCCACAATAACATCATTAAAATACAATAAAAAACACAATAAATATATAAATACAATAAATATAATAAAAACCAAGCGGCAGGTGGCTCATACAGTGAAGCTAACCCATTCCAGCTTCACTCCAGGAGCTGAGGATCGAGCCCTAACGAACAGAAAGGGGTGCGGAAGGACGGCACGCTCACCTTTTCCCATCCAAGTCAGAGAAACAGCCCAAGTTATCGGCAATCACATGATGGTTGTCGCACCCCGAACATTTCACTATGACGACTCCGTGATGATAAGCCACCTTGGAAAGAGGTTTTGCAGATCGTGTCCCGCATACCTGAAAGAGAAGCCAAGCTCCGCTCAGTGACATTTGGAAGTGCTTCTTTGGAATATCAAAGGCAGGGGAATTGGTAGGACATGCCCATTTATTTATGTATGGTGTACTTTGCTACGTTTGGAAGGCCGCCCAACTCCCAGTGACTCTGGGTGGCTTACAAAAGAGTGAAAAATAAATAAAGAACTTGTACGCCTGGACAAAACACATATAGTATTACAAAACAAAGCTGCCTGGGGCTCAACAAACAGCCTAACCCCCAGCCCAGGGGCAAAGCCACATCTCCAAAGACTTAGGGAAGCCTTGTCTCTCCGGGGCCATTCTGTTCCAGAGGGGAGGCGTCTGCAGCTTTCTCAGCAGCAAAGTGTAAGCAATCAGCCACCGCTGCCGTTCCAATTTCCCAGCCCTGCTCCAGGTACTAAGCAGGCTGGACCTCAATGAACCTTTTCCAGATCAGTCCAGATCACAGGGTTATTCAGCTGAGTGGGCAAAGCATCCTCAGGTCAAGCCCAACGCCCACTATCTTCCGAAGCACCTTCATGGCATTCTCTTGGCAGCAACACAGAAGGGACTGGTTCTTTTTGAAACTTTCCAGTGCTAACCGGCAGCTCTTGCATTTCCTGGTGGTCTCCTATCCAAGCGCCAACTACGCCTAAACAAGCTTTGCTTCCCAGATCAGCCAAGACTGTCCAGGCACTGAGGCGGCGTAACTAAGAGACGGAGACTCACCCAGCTGGAGAAGGTTCCCCTCTGCTCATTCCACCGCTGCACACAGTCGTTCCGTTCGTTTTCCCAGCTGATTGCCCGGTGCAAAGATGGCGCCCGCGTCCTCTCTTCTTTCCACCTCTACCAGCCGCTGGGTGCAAAGATGGCGTCCGCGACGAATCTTCGACTTCCGCTTCGCGCCCACTGCAAAGATGGCGCCCTTGGCTTCGCTGCACTCCACCGCTTCTACGCTGCGGGGGACGATGAGGGAGCATCGGGCGCGGCGGGCACAGGCCACCCGCCAAACCCTGAGTTCCGGCCCCCGCAGCTGCTGAGGAGCCGCCAGCCGGGACTTCTGAGAAAAGCTGCGCGGGTCGCGGCCGCCATCTTTATGGAGGGCAGACGCCGTGGCCTTTCCCGGCCCTTGAGGCGACCTCTATCAGAGCTGCAGGGCCGGCAGGCGCCACGAGGGGGCAGCAAAGGACGGGGCTTTGTGCCATCTGGCAGCCCTCGGGAGTCTTGCGCCTCAGAGATGCTCAGCCCCGGGTGTGGAGCGTGCGACCGGCCTTCCTGCCGAGGATGTGGGGCACCACCTCTCCCCAGACTGAAGCTTCACAACAACCTGCCCAGGTAGGCCAGCCAAGTCTCAGAGGAGGGCTTTATATACATCAAAAACTGTCTGCGCGGCCCCTCAGAAGGCGCTTTCTCGGAAATTGCACGCCGGAAGGGCCCGCCCCCACTTCCGGAATCTGTCCGCGGACGGAAAAAGTTTCCTGCGAGGAAGGGAGCATAGCGATTCGGTAGCGGGGGTGCCCGGATGCAGGTAGGGCGCGGGGGCTGCTGGGAGTTGCAGTCCGGGGCGGCGCTGCGGGCTACGAGACGGAGGGAGGCCGGGGAGCCCGAGGGCCGGTTTGGCAGTCTCGGCGCTGAGGGGGAGGCCGGGTCCGCCGCCTGCCTACCTGAAAGGGGCCACGAGGGGTTCGGTACCAGGGGTGCCCGGATACAGGTAGGACGCGGTGGATGCTGGGAGTCGCAGTCCGGGGCGGCGCTCCGGGCCTCTCGCCGAGAAAGGGGACCCCGTGAGGGACCGGGGGAGGCCTGGGAGCCCGAGGGCTGGTCTGGCAGTCCCGGCGCCGGGGGGGATGCCGGGTCCGCCGCCTGCCTACCTTCGTGCCTGCCTCAAAGGGGCCGTGAGAGGCCCCAGGCTTCGGCCTTCCCCCTTTGCGGGCCTCGGACTCCCCTCAGGGAAGTGAACGGAGGCCCCGCACCGCCTCTCCTCCTCCCCCCTTTGCTCCTCTTGCCCTTCAGGAGGACAGCCGGGTCCGGCGGAGGAAGCAGTCGAAGCCCAGCGGAGAGGAGGGAGCCCGCAGAGCCCGGGCCGAGGCGCGGCTCGCTTGAGGCGGCGGGAAGGGCGCGGACGCTGCGGGGCTGCCGAAGGGTCGCCCCAAAGAGATGACCCGGAGCGAGGAGGGACCCCGTGAAAGGAGGGTGCCCGGGAAGAAATGCGGGAAGAAGGAGAGCGTCGGAATACGCGTGAAACCCAATTCGTGCCTGGAGTGTGGAAAGAGCTTCAGTCAAAGGGGACACCTTAATACACATCAAAGAATCCACACAGGAGAAAAACCGTATAAATGCCTGGAGTGTGGAAAGAGCTTCACTCAGAGGGGACATCTCAAGAGACATGAAAGGATTCACACAGAGAAACCCTATAAATGCCTGGAGTGTGGAAAAAGTTTCAGTAACAGTGGAAGCCTTTATACACATCAAATAATCCATTCAGAAGAGAAACCCTATAAATGCTTTGAATGTGGAAAGGGCTTCAGTCTGAGGGGAAGCCTTTATAAACATCAAAGAATCCATTCAGGAGAGAAACCCTATAAATGCCTGGAGTGTGGAAAGAGCTTCAGTCTGAGGGGAAACCTTTATAAACATCAAAGAATCCATTCAGGAGAGAAACCCTATAAATGCCTGGAGTGTAGAAAGAGCTTCAGTCGGAGGGAAAGTCTTTATAGACATCAAAGAATCCATTCAGGGCAGAAACCGTATAAATGCCTGGAGTGTGGAAAGAGCTTCAGTCAGAGGGGACATCTCAAGAGACATCAAAGGATTCACACAGGAGAGAAACCCTATAAATGCCTGGGGTGTGGAAAGAGCTTCAGTCTGAGGGGAAACCTTTATACTCATCAAAGAATCCATTCAGGAGAGAAACCCTATAAATGCCTGGAGTGTGGAAAGAGCTTCAGTCATAGGGGAAGCCTTTACACACATCAAAGAATCCATTCAGGAGAGAAACCCTATAAATGCCTGGAGTGTGGAAAGAGCTTCAGCCTGAGGGGAAACCTTTATATACATCAAAGACTCCATTCAGGAGAGAAACCCTATAAATGCCTGGAGTGTGGAAAGAGCTTCAGTCGGAGGGCACATCTTAATACACATCAAAGAATCCATTCAGGAGAGAAACCCTATAAATGGCTGGAGAGTGGTAAGAGCTTCAGTCAGATGGGAAGCCTTTATAAACATCAAAGAATCCATTCAGGAGAGAAACCCTATAAATGCCTGGAGTGTGGAAAGAGCTTCAGTCTGAGGGGAAACCTTTATACACATCAAAGAATCCATTCAGGAGAGAAACCCCATAAATGCCTGGAGTGTGGAAAGAGCTTCAGTCATAGGGGAAGCCTTTATATACATCAAAGACTCCATTCAGGAGAGAAACCCTATAAATGCCTGGAATGTGGAAAGAGCTTCAGCCAGAAGGTAAACCTTTGTAGACACCAAAGAATCCATTCAGGAGAGAAACCCTATAAATGCCTGGAGTGTGCAAAGAGCTTCAGTCGCAGGGGAAGCCTTTATAGACACCAAAGAATTCATTCAGGACAGAAACCATAAAAATGCATGGAGATTCAGTTACAACATGCAGTCTTGTGAAAAAGTAAGTACACCCTCTTTAAGTTCTATGGTTTTACGTATCAGGACATCATAAAGATTATCTGGTCCTTTGCAGGTCTTAAAATTATGTAAAGACAACCTTAGATGAACAACAACACATGACATATTACACCGTGTCAATATTTAGTTTACAAAAATAAAGCCATGTGTGAAAAAGTAAGTATACCTTATGATTCAAAAGCGTGTAGAACCACCGTTAGCAGCAATAACTTGAAGTAATTGTTTTCTGTATGACTATCAGTCTCTCACATCGCTGTGGCGGAATTTTGGCCCAGTCTTTTCAACATTGCTTCAGTTCATTGAGGTTTGTGGGCATTTTTTTATGGACAGCTCTCAAGGTCCCGTCACAGCATTTCAATCGGGTTGAAGTCTGGACTTTGACTGGGCCATTGTAACGCCTTGATTCTTTTCCAGCCCTTCCGTTGTAGGTTTGCTGGTGTGCTTGGGATCATTGTGCTGTCGCATGACCCAATTTCGGCCAAGCTTTAGCTGTTGGACAGATGGCCTCACATTTGACTCTAGAATACTTTGGTATACAGAGGAGTTCATGGTCGACTCAATGACTGCAAGGTGCCCAGGTCCTGTGGCTGCAAAACAAGCCCAAATCATCACCCCTCCACCGCCGTGCTTGACAGTTGGTATGGGATGTTTGTGCTAATATGCTGTGTTTGGTTTTTGCCAAACGTGGCGCTGTGCATTATGGCCAGATATCTCCACTTTGGTCTCGTCTGTCCAAAGGACGTTGCTCCAGAAGTCCTGGGCTTTGTTCAGATGCAACGTTGCAAACTTAAGCCGTGCTGCTGTGTTCTTTTTAGAGAGGAGAGGCTTCTCCTGGCAACCCTTCCAAACAAACCATACGTGTACAGTCTTTTCCTGATTGTGCTGTCATGAACTTTAACATTTAACATGCTAACTCAGGCCTGTAGAGTCTGAGGTGTAACTCTTGGGTTTTTTGCAATTTCTCTCAGCATTGCACATTCTGACCTTGCAGTGAAATTGCCGGGACGTCCACTCCTGGGAAGATTGGCAACTGTCTTGCATGTTTTCCACTTGTGAATAATCTTCCTCACTGTAGAATGATGGACTTTAAATTGTTTGGAAATGGCCTTATATCCCTTCCCAGATTGATGGGCAGCAACAATTGCTTCAATGAGATCATTGCTGATGTCTTTACTCTTTGGCATTGTGTTAACACACACCTGAATGCTCGAGACCAGCACACCCCGAAAACTTTCATAGAGGTGGTCACCCTTGCTGGTGATCAATTAATCAAGGGCATTTGATTAGCAGCACCTGGCTGCTACGTGGCCTCTTCATACCTATGGAAGCAGTCAGGGTGTATTTACTTTTTCACACGTAGCTTCTGACTGAATTGGCCAGTGGAAAATAGGTCCTTTTCCTATTGTTAAATGCATTAATGACGTTTCAGCTGGAACTCCCAAAAAGTCTAAAAAAGGCACGTCCTGTGTTCCATTGCAGCTTATTGAAACCAGAGCGTCAGTCAGATTGGTGGCATCCAGTGAGTCAACCACCAGCTCCGATGACGATTGAAGGAGAGCAGCATTTTGAGATCTTACGGATACTGAACTCTAGAATACATCACAAAAAACTGCAATACCTGGAAGCATTTACCTATAATGAGTGGGTTGGCTGTCAATGTTAGGGTACCTAAGTTAGTAAAACTGTTCCATCATGAATTTCCTGAGAAGCCAAAGTAAAACTCATATCTGTTTACTTAAATGGGTTTTTTTTAAGGACTGCGTTTAACTGCTAAACTGAAAGTGTAATGCTAGTTGTGACTTTGCTTGGAAATGGAAGCTAATCTTTATTAAAAATAACTTGTTTGGGTTGGATCCTAACAGTAATGAATTTCCTATATGGTCTGTGTTTAAGTTGCTTTTAAAAGATTTAGAACCAGGATCCTCACAGTAGGTCTCACTTAACAATATAAACCTTTTATAAATGCACAGAGTGTGAAAAGTCCTTCAGAAGAAATGGGAATCTCCAAAACCATATTAGAATCCACACAGGAGAGAAACCATAGAAATGGATAGAGCGTGGCTGGTATGTTCAGTAACCAGCAAAATCAGTGCAGTCCTGGATGAAATGCAGAAGGGTTTCTCAAGGGCTAAGAAAGTCATTGAGTATTTAGACACAGACACTAATTACAGTCCAGTAAGGCACAGGTATGGATACTTATCCTTCATTGCCATCTCAACCTGTGTAGTCAACTTGATACTATACTGTGTTATCAGCCCAAATATTAAAGGGTATGGAAACTCCTGAACAGGATTCTTTTACTGCTTCCTGTATTGCTATGGTTTGTTTAGGTAAAGGTAAAGGTACCCCCCGCACATTTGTGCAGTCGTGTCCGACTCTAGGGGCCGGTGCTCATCTCCGTTTGTTAGCCAAAGAGCCAGCGTTGTCCAAAGACACTTCCACGGTCATGTGGCCGCATGACACGCGCGGAACGCTGTTACCTACCCACCGAAGTGGTACCTATTAATCTACTTGCATTTGCATGCTTTCGAATTGCTAGGTTGGCAAGAGCTGGAGCTAGTGCGGGAGCTCACTCCACACGCAGGGCTAGGGATTCGAACTTCCGAACTTGTGATCTTCCGATCGACAAGCCTGGCGTCTTACCCACTGAGCCACCACGCCCCTCATGGTTTGTTTAATGATTGTGCTATTCTGTGAAGCCTAATAGTTTATTTTGAGTCAGATTACAAATAAAACTCATGTGTTCTGCCTGATCACCCATGTTTTCTTTTAAAGTAGTCCTCATCTTACAAATCCTGCAAGGGTTATGTAAACTTATGAGCTCAACTGTGTTCAATTCCACATACTAATATCATCACAATGTGGTTGTGTGCCGTAAAGCATGTGGGCCATAACCTTTGCCTCCCACAACTTCAGTGCTGCAGGAATACATTCCTTGCTTTAGGCGTGAAAAAGCTCCTCCGTGCTGATCGTTTCATATAATCTCTATGGTTGCCCCCATTTCAATTTCAGTTTCAACTTATTTCCCAGCAATTTTGGAGGAAAAAGTAGAGAGGTACCCATACGTTTGGCCGCATCGGGAGGACTCTCGTTCGCCTTGTCCTTCTCTGAATCTGGTGGTGTCTGGCAGAGCATTTGAGGTGCAGGTTGACCGAGGCAAAACCAAGCGGAACAATTCTTTGTTTGTATTTCACAGCTGCCGTCTGTATTTCTGTGACGGCCCAGTTGCTGGATCCTTCTCTCTCGTTCAGAAAGGGTTTCAGCTGGAGCCAGGATTGAGTTCTCCGGGTGTTTGGGGAATCAGAACACCCAGCCAAGCCCAATCGTGCTGCCTTGGCCTTGCACCGATGCACCAGTTGGCACAGCAGCTGGAGGAGACGGACAGAAGTGGACGTTGCTTCTCGGCCTTTGGACTGAGATCCTGTCTGGTGGAGTGGACGGACAGGGGTTTGCAGGCAGATTAGTATCTCCAGAGGCTTCTCTGCGTACACTCAAAATACATGGGATGGGAGGGGATGGCAGAATGAGGAATGCACACTTTTTTCATCTTGGTTTGAGACTCGCTTACTGTTAGGATCCAGCCCAAGCAAATGGTTACACGGGCCTTTGCTGATTATACGGCGGAAGGAAGGAAGGAAGGGCAAAAAATATCTCCAGAGAACGAATTCTGTCTGTCCTCTCTACCCTCCACCCCACTGCCACCTTTGGTTTTCATTTTTCTCGTGGAAACCAGATTGTGCTGGACAGTTGAGAAAATAAACTCCAAAGAACTTTGCTCAGAAAAGGTTTATTAAACAACGTTTTTTCTCTTCTCCTCTCCACCCCAAGGTATCTATATGTCAATTAATATGGCAGCTCTTTGATTTTTCCGGGTAAAGGGAAAGTACCCTGTCATTAAAGTTCTTGGCTTCCCGTCCCCTCCCGCCCTCACAACAAACCACACTTCCAAAAACAATAACTTAGCAAATACATTCAAGTCTACGGGCCAATCTTCCCCGCGGCAGCACTGCAGTGGCGTTTTGCTTGGGCTGGTTGGCTGCAGCTGGAAGAAGGGAGGGCCTGGCCCCCTCTCACCTGCAGGCAGGGCAGGGCAAGCGGCTTTGGCGGCTCAGGCGGTGGCCACCTCCCCCTCTGAAGCAGAGAGCTGGACGGGTCTTTGGGAAGCTAAGTAGCGCCAAGCGTGGGGCCCTCTGCACCAGCAGCTGGGTCCCCTGGCACACCTTCCCCACTGCACGTGGGTCCGGACGAGAAAGGCTTTCCGGCTGCTGCTATGGCCAGAAGGGGCATTTAGCGCGCCTTTAAGCCTCGGTGTCAGGACAGGTTCTCCGCCCCCAGATGCGATCAGAGATGATTCTGCTGAGAAGCCATTGGATCTGGGATATCCTCACCCATCCAGATACAGTCCCCCGATCTCGGTCGCTCAGTTAATCCAGCGGGGCCGGCCAACCTGGGTGGCCCTTTGCTGGCAGTGTTCGCTGGGCAGGACAGAGAAAAGCAGAGCCGGCATTTCACCGTAGTTGTCAGGGTTTCTGAGCCACTGCAGTTGGATTCCCAGGACAGCCGGTGATGGGTGTCTCCCTCCTTCGCCATCAGGCGCGCAGACGTGCACCCTCTGCTCCAGAAAGAGATTGCAGAGAAGGGCCTCTGCAGGGCTTCCTACCGTGGGAGGCTCCATCAAGGGCTGTGTTGGGACAAGAGGCTTCTCTGAAGAACGGTGGGCTGACCTCGCCGCACTGCACACAACGCATGGTCCCCCGGCATGGGTTGGGTTCCCGGTAAGAGCCCCGCGCTTTGCGCAAACTCAGCCTATGGGAAGGCTGGCTCCTGCCTCTAAGGGGGCTTCCTTGATCTGGCCCAGATCTCAGACCGGACCTTGCGGTTAACAGGGACCCCCTTCTCAGCAGGGGCCTTTTCTGTGGTCCTGGCCTGCAGTTCAGGACAGAGATAGTTCTGGGCGGCAGCGAGGAGACTCGACTAGAAAGAGGATGGAAACGCGCTGGAGACCGCTGCGTTATTTGAGAGGTTTTCCAATCCTTCTGAGGTGTTAAAAAGGCAAAGAATCAGAGTTGGGTCGCACCTCTTGCAACTAACACAAAGGGGCGCGGTAGCTCAGCGGGTTAAACCGCTGAGCTGTTAGTCTGCTGACCATAAGGTCGGCAGTTCGAATCCGCGTGGCGAGGTGAGCTCTCGTCACTAGCCCTAGCTCTCTGCCAACCCAGCGATTCGAAAGCTAAATAGCAAGTAGATAAATGGGTACCACTCACGTGGGGCAATATGCTGGCATCCTGTCGGGGAGTCGCCTCGGAGCCGAGGACGAAGATCTGGTGGAGCCCGTGGGTGGTGGCTGAGGACGGCGGCAGAGGACGACGGATCCCAATTAACAACTTCCGGGATGTCAGCAGCCGGCTCCGAAAGCAAGGCATTCTGGGGCTTGTAGTTCTGATGCCTGGAAAGAAGAGCCGGTTCCCTCAGCCAGTGTGACTGGCCCAAGGTCACCCAGCCGGCTTTCACGCCTAAGGTGGGACTAGAACTCTCAGTCTTCTGGTTTTCCATTGGCTCCTTCCTAGGGCTGAGAGAGAGGGACGAGCCTATGGTCACCCAGCTGGCTTTCACGCCTAAGGCTGGACTAGAACTCTCAGTCTCCTGGTATGCTATTGGCTCCTTCCTAGGGCTGAGAGACAGGGAGTGGCCCAAGTTCACCCAGCTGGCTTTCATGCCTCAGGCAGGACTAGAACTCTCAGTCTCCTGCTTTACCATTGGCTCCTACCTAGGGTTGAGAGAGAGGGACTGGCCCCAGGTCACCCAGCCGGCTTTCACGCCTAAGGCTGGACTAGAACTCGGGGATGTTATGGCGGGAGCAGGAGGGCAGGCCATCGTTGGGGAAGACGCCCCCGGTGTTTGTTACCGGTGGCGTGTTCCGGCCCTCCAGGCTCAAACCTAGGCCCTGGTCAACAGATCCTCGAGGGCCCTGGATTCCGGCTGTTGTTGCTTAATGCCAGGTCGGTTAATAACAAGGGCCCCCTCATATGTGATTTGATCACGGAGGAGGGGGCCGACCTGCCGTGTATTACTGAAACCTGGCTGGGCGTAGGAGGAGGGGTTGCCCTCTCAGAGATCTGCCCGGCCGGGTTTCAAGTATGGCACCAGCCGAGACATCGGGGTAGGGGAGGAGGGGTGGCAGTTGTTATCAGAGAGTCGATGGTAGCCTTCAGGGGCGCTGCTCCACAAGTGGCCAGATGTGTGACCCTGTTTTTCAAGTTGGGTTCCCGAGAGCAGTTGGGAGTGTTGCTGCTGTACCAGCCTCCCTGCTGCGTAGCAACCTCCCTGCCTGAGCTGCTGGAGGCCGTCTCAGGGTTGGCGGTGGAGTTCCCCAGGCTTATGGTTCTGGGGGACTTCAATCTGCCGTCTCTGGGACGGGCCTCGGAGGCGGCTCAGGAGTTCATGGCTACCATGGCAGCCATGGGCCTGACTCAGATTATTCGGGACCCGACTCGAGACAGTGGCCTCACTCCGGACTTGGTGTTCTTGTCGGAGCAATGGCAAGGTGATCTGGGGGGAGAGTTACATCTTTCCCCATTGTCATGGTCAGATCATGCCTTGGTGGCCCTGAGATTCTCATATGCTGCCCCACTCCGCAGGGAGGCTGGACCTATTCGATTGGTCCGCCCCCGGCAACTAATGGACCCAATAGGGTTTCAGAGGGAGCTGGGGGTTATACCCGAGGATCTTTTGCACGGTCCAGCGGAGGTCCTGGCCGCAGCCTGGAATAAGGAAGCGGCCGGGGCCTTGGACAGGATCGCGCCTGTGCGGCCTCTCTTGCCCCATTCGACCCGTTATTCCCCGTGGTTCATGGAGGGATTGAGGGTTTTGAAAAGGGTTAAGAGACGTCTAGAGTGCCGCTGGAGGAAGACAAAGACCGAATCTGACCGAACACTAGCTAGAGCCGCGGTTAAGGCCTACCTGGTGGCGGTAAGAGTGGCGAAACGTCAATATTTCTCCACTCTTATTGCATCTGCAGAATGCCGCCCGTCGGCCCTGTTTAGGATTACTCGATCTCTCCTGGGTAAGGTGGGCCCAGTGACCCACCTTCAGGGCCGTGCGGAGGAATTTTCAGAGCATCTGGCGGATAAAATCGCTCGGATTTGTTCTAAGCTGGACTCCAAGCGTGGTGCATGGTCTGGGGAGATGCCAAGGGAACGTCTATGCCCGGTTATCTGGGAACAGTTTGATCCTGTTGAGCCCAAGGAAGTGGACAGGATCCTCCGGACTGTAAGGGCCACTACGTGTCATCTTGACCCATGCCCTTCCTGGCTAGTGAAAGCGGCCAGGGAAGTGACATGTGGCTGGGTCCATGCGATGGTTGTTACATCCTTGGGAGAGGGAGTGTTTCCGGCTGCTTTTAAAGAAGTGCTGGTGCACCCCCTCCTCAAGAAGCCATCACTGGACCCTACAGTGTTGGACAATTTTCGTCCCGTCTCCCACCTTCCCTTTTTAGGGAAGGTGGTTGAGAAAGTGGTGGCATTACAGCTCCAGAGGATTCTGGAAGATACGGATTATCTAGACCCCTTCCCGTCAGGATTCAGGCCGGGATATGGGGTAGAAACTGCATTGGTCGGACTTACAGATGATCTCTGGCGAGAGCGGGATGGAGGCAGTGCATCCATCCTGGCTCTTCTTGACCTCTCAGCGGCTTTCGATACCATTGACCATGGTATCCTTTTGGGGCGGCTCGGAGAGTTGGGGGTGGGCAGCGTAGTTTTGCGCTGGTTCACCTCCTTCCTCCGAGACCGGTCCCAATCGGTGGTGATAGGAGATGAGAGGTCCGACCCTCGGCCCCTACTTTGTGGGGTGCCGCAGGGCTTGGTTCTCTCCCCTCTCCTATTTAATATCTACATGAAACCGCTGGGTGAGATCATCCGCCAACACGGGATGAGGTATCATCAGTATGCTGATGATACTCAACTATATATCTCTATCCCGGGTGAGTTAAGTGATGCAGTTTCTGCCCTTTCTCAGTGCCTGAGGGCTGTGGGGGTCTGGATGGGGAACAACAGGCTTCAGCTGAACCCTGGTAAGACGGAGTGGCTGTGGATTGATGGTGTCTCGGGATCCAAGGAGTTGTCATCTTTAGATCTGGACGGGGTGGCACTACCCCGTTCAGACTCAGTGCGGAACCTGGGGGTCCTTCTGGACTCACGACTCCTGCTTGAAGAGCAGGTGGCAGTCGTGGCCAGAAGGGCTTTTGTGCAACTTCGAGTTGTACGCCAGCTTCGCCCTTTCCTGGACCGAGATGCCCTCCGTACAGTCACTCATGCCCTGGTCATCTCCCATATAGACTATTGCAATGCACTCTACATGGGGCTACCCTTGAAGAGTATCTGGAAGCTGGTCCAGAATGTGGCTGCGCGCGCAGTTATGAGTGCCCCAAGATCGGCACACGTGACACCTCTGCTGCGTGAGCTGCATTGGGTACCAGTTTGCTTCCGGGTCCAATTCAAGGTGTTGGTTGTTACCTTTAAAGCCCTACATGGCATGGGACCAGGCTACCTTAGAGACCGCCTCATCCCCAGAGCATCGACCCGCCCCACCCGGTCATGCAGAGAGGGCATGCTACGGATCCCATCAGTAAAAGAATTTCACCTAGCGGGATCCAGGAGGCGTGCCTTCTCTGCCGTAGCACCCGCCCTTTGGAACATCTTGCCCCTTGAGGTGAGGCTAGCCCCCACACTCCTGACCTTCAGGAAGCAACTGAAAACCTGGCTCTGCCACCTCGCTTGGGACGGGATGAGTAATAGTTCTTCCTGGGGATGGCTCGCACCGTAAATAGTTTGGTTCGTAAACATCACTTACAGCCTCTTGGATTTTATATTTTTATATTTTTAATGATTGTATAAAGTATTTTATATGTTTTTAATTGCTGACTTGGTTGTAAACCGCCCAGAGTCCCCTTGTGGGGGGAGATGGGCGGTGATATAAGTTAGAAATAATAAATAATAAATAAATAGAACTCTCAGTCTCCTGGTTTGCCATTGGCTCCTTCCTAGGGCTGAGAAAGAGGGACTGGCCCAAGGTCACCCAGCCGGCTTTTGTGCCTAAGCCGGGACTAGTAGTCACAAACTCCTGGTTTCTAGCCTGTTGCCTTAACCAATAGACTATACGGGATATGCAGCCACCGGGGAAGAGATGAAACCTGAAAGTGCTCCTGTATGGTTAGACATCCCTGCAGCCAAGAGCTTGAATTGGGTGTCTGCAGGGGGTGGTCAAAAAAGTCAGGATGGCAGTGACGGTGCTACTGAAGGTCCAGGTATCTTTGATCACACTGCCACGGCCACCATCTTGACTGTTTTGACCACCCCTTGGGGACACCTCTGGATGCTACTATTTGTGCAAAGTATGGATGATATGAAGAATTGATGTTTTCGAACTGTGGTGCTGGAGAAGACTCTTAAGAGTCCCTTGGACTGCAAGGAGGTCAAACCAGTCACTCCTAAAGGAAATCAACCTTGACTGCTCATTAGAAGGACAGATACTGAAGCTGAAGCTCAAATACTTTGGCCACCTAATGCGAAGAGAGGACTCCCTGGAAAAGACCCTGATGCTGGGAAAGACTGAAGGCAAAAGGAGAAGGGGACGGCAGAGGATGAGATGGTTAGATAGCATCACCGATGTAACGAACATGAATTTGAGTAAACTCCGGGAGGCAGTGGAGGACAGGAAGGCCTGGCGTACTATGGTCCATGAGGTCACGAAGAGTCTCCCACAAAAGACAAAGTACGTTCCTGGGTCTTCATAAGTTACACCAACTTAACGATGGAAAACGTTGGCCGTCAAACCATTCGCGACAGGGAGCTCCGGTAAGCTGCCTTTTTGGATTCACAACACAAACCGAGTCAGAGCTGAACTGGGCCACGCACTTCCCTTCTCCTCCTTCACAGCCTCACATTTGGCCAGCTTGTTCCCCTCCAACTTTTCCTTTGCTGGAGTTGGGAGAGGTGGCTCAGCCTCCAAACTTCCAATTAAGCCACGGGCAGCTTCCAGCCGGAACGTTTCCAACACCAGGAAGTTTCCTCTGACCCACCACAGAGGCTTTTCCTACGTGGTCGTAGATGGCCATCTGAAGACGCTCTTAGTCCAAAAGGATTCCACGAACCCTAGATTGGAAGGGGCCTGAGAGATCATCCAATCCAACCCCTGCCCCAGGTGAGAATCCAGCATTACCGAACCCGATAGATGGACATCCAGACGCCAGCGTAGCAGACTACCACCTACCCTGACAGTCCGTTCCGCTAGTGAGCTGCTGCTGCTGTTAGGAATTTTTCCCCAATGTCTGCCAAAATCAGCCTCCTTGTAATTTAAACCCCCTGCTTCTTGTCCTGTCTTCTGGAACAAAGAGGGAAGAAACCTAACACCAGGCCAAGCCCGGACGAGGGCGTACTAGTATCATAAACTTTTTAATGAGTCCAACTTACTCCATGTAAAGTCCAATAATAGTTCTTTTATTCTTGTTTTATTCGGACAGAAAGCAAAACAAGTATTTAATTACAATTAGTAAATAATAAATGGATAAAATTACAAGATCTTCTAAAGCTTATTACAATAATATATTAGGTTAACCATCAACTTTTCCTGTCCACAATTGCCCACAGTTGATCTCAACTGCCCACAACTGCCAAACAAGGCATCAACTTAATATCAGTAGACAACCAGGTCAACTGTGCCCAACTAGGCTACCCAAGTTGCTGTCAACATTCGCCTCACCAGGCTTCCTTAATAGTATCTCATCGATACTTACACCCACTCCTAACAGTTGGCCAGACGGGTCAGAGTGGGCTGGGAGTCAGACATTCGGGGCGTCCCCCGCTCCCCGTGGAGAGTCTCTGTCAGGGAGATAACTGGTGAAGAAGGAGCGGGCTCCCTCCAGGGGGATAAACGCATGCGCAGTACTGAATCGCTTTGCTTTCCTCCCAAGAGGCTGAAGAAGGCCCCGCCCTGATTTCTTGGGCCCTTTCTCTGAGCATCACTAGTTCATTTTAGTTTAGTGGATTCTGTCTAGCAGAGTAGGACAATGAAGCACTAGAGCCGGAACACCAAGTCTCAGCGTGTTTTCCTTTACTCGAAGTCAGGACATCAATCCAGCTAAACTCTAAACTCCCATCGAAAGAGGGAGGGGGAAGGAGTTTTGAAGAATATCTTCAGAGGCACAAGAACTCCGACAGGCGATCCAGCAGCTCGCAGCGGCCCTGCAAGAACACAAGCAGCAGGTTCATGTTCAGGTCTATACACTACAGGCAGCTATGCTGCAGCAGTTACAGCAACCAGCTCCAGCCACCGTCTGCAATATGAAGGAGCATATTGCCATGGCATCACGCACATAGCCAGGTATAGCTCACACTTCTATTAGTCCACAGGAGCAAAAACACACAAACATGGCTAAAAGACACAAGAAGTCAAGAAGCATAGAACACCATTTTGCATGGATAGATATTCAGTTCTTCCAGCTTTCTGATTGGCTGGAAGTTAGGTGTGACACACACCAGGCCTACAGCATAGGCCATAGCACATAGCATGACCTGCTATTGGGTGGCAGTGCTGCATCTAAGCAAGCATGTGATCTCCTCTCTACACAGAGCAAGGCTTCCCACAGAAGTGTACGGCCAGCCTTCCTGTAGAAATCTGAGATCCCATGCTGCCCAAATTAGAGACTTCAGACAGAGGTTTCAAAGGTGAACAGCTTTTATTATTTGGCCAAAAAAGCTGGGTGTGACACACACCCTTTAACATGGAGTTAATAGATTATATAGTTACAGAGAACAAAGAAATTTACATTTCTAGCATAGGGACCAATCAGGTAGTTTCTACAGACATTGTTACCTCCCCTTTCTGACATCCTGGCATTCTCCAGATGTATGTATGGAAAGAAAATAATTGGTAACTTTGTATGTTTCCTCCCTTGGCAGTTTCAAGCAAAAGATGCCTTTGATCTTTTGGCAGAGAGAGATCTTCCCAAATGGCTATGCTTTTGATCTTCCAAGGGAAGTTAGAAAATCTTGGGTCATCCTGTTCTTAACACATTCCATTCCTGTTATCTTTCTGCTTTATGGCCCTGGTGAGGCCCCTTCCTCTCCAAACAAACAAGACACTTACAATCCCAGCTAGGAAACCTTGCTAGAGTGAAACAGAGCACACAAACTTGTGTTATAGAACCTATATAAAGGTGTTTAAATCTACGCAGATAAAAACTATACATGCTAATTATTAAACCTATGAGGGGAGGGCCATATATTACCCCCCCAGGGCCCTACAGAAGCATCATGGGAAACTGTTCGCATGGGTAGGTTTAAAGACTAGCCATAACAATACACATGTGACAGTTGTTATCCGGCCACCTGAACGTCACGTCATCATGAGAAAGCTGTGCTTTGTATAGAAAACAATTTGCACTTTTCACACGAGAACTCTGACAGGTCGATGTTCAGGTCTATACACTACAGGCAGCTATGCTGCAGCAGTTACAGCAACCAGCTCCAGCCACCCCACAGCCAGGTCTAGCAGCAGCACCCCCGCCAGTCATCCTGAGGTCCCAGGGCTGCTTACTGGAAAAATTTGGGGGAGAGGCTGCGCAACTAAGAACATTCCTCACTCAGTGTACCATGTTCTTCGATAGCCGACCAGCTGAATTCCCAGCAGACAGAACCAGAGTCACCTTCATTTTAAGCCTACTGAAAGGATCAGCTGCCAGATGGTCCATCCCAATGGGGGAGACCAATGACCCAATTCTAAACAACTACCAGAATTTTATGGGCCATTTTAGAGCCCACTTTGATGACCCAATCAGAGAAGTCACCGCCAGCCGGGAAATTCGAAAACTCCGACAAGGCAATAGGAGAGTGGAAAATTACATTGCAGATTAGCAAGCAGGTAGTCTAGGGTGAGGCGGTTCTGATACACGGCTGTGCAGACCTTATCAGTGGTACACACCGGGACTCCGCTCTTTTGGACACTTCAAGCCCCCTCCCGTTGTGTGCTAGCCGGATTATCTTATTATAAGTTGTCCACCCTGTGGATTCAATTCACCCCTCATAGAGCTCCTCCACTGCAACTCGGGCGAATTGCCGGATTGTTCACTGGGCTGTGTTGAGGGGGTTATAGCACCCAGCATACCCTCCTCCCGTATGGTCACAAAGGGCTCCCCGGTGAACTACATTTGGATTGTAATTGTCCCACCACAGACAGAGCTGCCAATGGGGGAGGGTAGCCTCCTGGTGCAGAGATACCTGTCGGTGTTGCAATAGGTATCCTGCCAAGCCTTGCTACCACAGTTCCTGAAAGCCACCTTGGCCATTGCCTGGCAGACGTCAAATTCCAGCACCCACCCAAACTTATTAAATCCTCGAAAAGACCCGCACACATGGTAGCCCAGGCAAAAGAGCGGGGGTGGTCGGGGTGTGGCCACCAACCGCAAGGGTCGTCAAGGGAGGGAGAGTCCGCTGGTCTGGGCGGGCTTCTGGCACATAAATACTTGCTGTTACGCTTATATGTGTCCCACCAGGCCTGGCTTCCACAGGAGGTGTAAGCTATTTTATCCATGGCCTCACAAACATCAAACTCCAAGTTCCAGCCAGCAGAGGTTTTAGGGCTTACTGTGTGGTTTAGGTAATACAAGGTCGGGCGGACCCCACTGGAGGACACCATTCCCAGGCCCGCCCACATGGAGACATTGTATTTAACCTCAGTCTGCGGGTTGTAGCAAATAATCTTCTCCTTTCTTGCCTTTACACAGTAAACACCTTTCCCTGTGTGGCACAGGACCCTTGAGGCTTGCAGTCCGGTGGGCGTTGAGTATGGTACAGGAGGGTGTGTCGCTTAACGTTTCCCACCTGGGCCCACTTAACGCACTGCGAACAATTAACTGGACTTTGTGTGGCAGCACGGGCGACTCGTCGCCTTTGGGGCGGAGCTAGGAGGGGAACTGGTGCAGGTGCCTGGGAGTCCCAGCACCCACCTGGGGAGCTATCTCCTGGAGGAGGAGTTTCAGGCTGGGCCTCGGGGGGCGGGGTTACGGTTACCCAATCGCAAGTTGTCTCTCCTGGCCCATCGCCACCCTCACCTCCATTCCCCCCTTTCGCAAGCAGAATGCTGAATAGGTAAAGGAAGTTAATGACAATACTAATTAGCAGGAGAATCATAACCACCCAGATGGAAGGCATGAGGCCCACATGGATGCAAGCAGTGGCTCTCAACCTTTGGTGTGCATCCATCCTGTGGCCCCCCCTTTTTGCAACCAAATAAGAGAGGAGCCTCGTAGCCCGTGCGATGGGTGTTGGCCTCTGGAGCAACACCTGCAAGGGGTGAGATGCCTTGTCTTCATCTCCCGTTCGTAGAGGGACAGCTTCCGGAGTGTCACCAGAAGGGGAGACCTTTCATGTGGTTTTATGCAAGGGTAGCCTCAGGGGTGGGCGGGGTCCCTCTCCACTCGCCAGGCTGATGGCGTAGGTTATGCTAAGCTAATCCTTACATTTCTCCCTTTGTATAAACAAGCGAAATGCTATGCGCTAGAGGCCAGCCCACCAAAGGGGTGCACTCATGAGGAAGACACCTGAGTAGTAACACTCAGTAGTAATACTCAGTAATCACTGGGTTCAAGCAATGTGTGGTAATAACAGTTATCCCATCAACGGAAGACATTTGGAATCAAAGAGAAAAGAAGATTTCCCAGAGCAAGTAAAACCAGAAAAACAATGCAGCTCTGATCAGTGAAAATATTACTGAACCAGTCCAAATAGCTTATAGTCAAATAATGCATATAAGCGTGTTACAGAAGCAAAAACAAATAGCTCAGGGTATGCAAAATCCTTAATCTCCCAGTATATGATTCCTTTCCCCCACACATGCACTCACCACATCAGCAACTTCTGATGTGTGAGATAGAACATGCATAAAAATAAAAATAAAAATCCAAAAACATGCCTAGAGGGCTAGAAAATAAAAAGGCTAGGAAATTAAAATGAGCATTGACATAATGTAATGTAAGGAGTAGACTGCTTTTGCAGTAAAAATTTTCAAAAACGGAAAAAAAACAAAACCTCCAGATAGACTATGCCAATCCATGGAGGCTCCATTATTGCCAAAATCTTCAGAAATAAAAAAACTCTTCTTCCTTTTTTTTTGTTATTCACACACCACACAGTTCAACAAACTGAAAACATACACACACAACCACACACTCATAAGCTAAGACTCAGATAAAATTCTAGTAAAGGGGTCCAAAGTTTAGCTGATTTATTATCAACCCCTTGTGCATTGGAAAATCCTTGCCTTTTCCTCTGTCTCCTCGCCCATCTTCCGGAAAATTCCCAGTTCTATCTACATGCTTCTAGGGAGCCAACACAGGCGAGAGGAATTTCTGTGTGCATTTTCCCTGTTACTTCTCAGCATTCCAATTTTGCTCATTAGAGGCAGAACTCTAGTGGGCATATTTCTCCCCCCTCCTCTTCCCCCGCCAGGGCGGAAGGCAGGAAAACAGCATTCAAACTGTACAAAACAGAGGCTTTTATTGAAACATGACAGGGGAGATTTGGGCAAGGGGGAGGGAAAAAGACAAACTCACGCAATTTCACAACCTTTGCTTTACAACTGAAACACACCCTTTCAGGCACACACACACATTTTGGAGGCTTAGCTGACAGCAGTTGGATGCCCTCCCCCCCCCCCCCGTATTCTTACGGTAAGTGAAGGGCAGCCACAAGAATGTTAGCCTGTTTATACATTTTTCCTTCTTTGTCAGTGAATGCAGCCATAAGGGCTTGGAGTTTTTACAGTTCTCTCTAGACCGTAGGGGCACTTTTGGCTAACCAGGGCCAGTTTTAATATCCCTTTGTGAGGGGGGGGGGCGTAGGGACGCCATCCTCCTCCCCCTCTCCTTCTTCTGGAGGTGGTAGGGAGGTGCGGCTAAGAGCAGCCTGTTTAGGAACAAAAATGCCACTTGTTCCAGTGAATCTGCTCGGCCATTGAGATTAAGTAATTAAAGAATGCTTGGAGATAATCAGAGTCCAATGTCCCATGGTGGATAGAATGGCCAGACATCGGAGCAAAAGGCTCCAAGGCGTGACTTGCAGGGGTCATGCCGCCTTGGGTTTTAAAACTTCCAGTTTCTTAAAACACATTTAAAAGGGGTTTTTGAGGTTTTCCTGTTCTTTCCATCCTCACCGGCCCTGCGTCTCCACTGGCCGCGGCAGCTGCCCGTGGCCGGCAGCAGAAGCCCAAGAGGAGCTCACAGGAACAGTGATAACAGTGATAAATAAATAAATACATAAACAGGAATGGATGGGTGGGGGGGGAGGAGGAGTGCAGTCGAGGGACCGCACAATTGAAAGTTGTTCTCTTCTGAATGTTATTTTCTCTTAGATCCAGGACCTCCAGCAAGCGCTGGATTTATTTGGTAACCAAATTTAAGGTCCTTATCTAGAACCTCCAGCACGCGCTGGACTCGTTCACCAGATAAATTTAAGGTCCTGTCTCCCAATAACCCCCCAGCACATGCTGGCTAATTTTAAAGGTTATTGCTCTCCCACAAACAGCCTCCCAGCACACGCTGGCAGCCTTTAAAGGCTATTTATCCTACAGAACAACTATCTTGAAAGGGGTTTCCACCGAAGGGGCTGAAATGTGTTGGATTAAATCGAGCCACACATCGATGTAGGGGGCCTGATCGGGATGGCCTTCCTTGGGATGGCAAATGCACCCTTGGCCAGCCACCCGACTTGAAAGGTTGGCCATTCTCCCTTACAATAAATCCTCAATTTCTGTCTGCTCCACTTAATGCCGTAGTCTTTGCTAACATAGGCAAGCTTAAAATACTTTATCATACATCCTAAGGGGATAGAGGGCATACTACCTCCTCCACCCATATTCCTCCCAGGGCACCAGACAAGACAATGAGGGAAGGGGGGTTTGAGAGGAAGGTAAGGGGTCCTTCGCTCTCGGGATAACACAGAGGGACTGGTCACGTTCTCAAGCCTGACCCCAGGAGCAGGACACTCACGGTCTCCACTGGGAACTGCAGACTTCACTCACTTCTCACTGGCCCAAGGTGCCGGACACTCAACGGTCACCGTTGGGAAACGCAGCAAACATTCACACAGCAATCACAACACACAACCTCCCCTCCTTTTCCTTTTTACCCCTCGGTCCCGCCGATATTCCGGCTCACCGGCTTTTCACGGCTCAATAGGGATTTTTTCGAGGAACCGCAGCCGGCCAACCCTGGCCCCTGTTCGCCCCGGGGGTGATCAACCCCTCCCGTCTTCTCGAGCCGTACTCCTCTGGAGCTCCCTTCCCCAATACTCGCCTGCAGGGCTTGTTTCCTCATCTTCCAGCGCTGGGGTTCTGCCTGGTCTCAGTTCCTCACAAGTGGTTCTTGAAGGCGTCAGCCGACGCTACAGGGAGCTGGTGTCACTGGGAAGTCCCTCGGAACAAAAAGTGTCCGATGGCGCCTGGGAAATTCCCCTTGACTTACCAAATCCCTGCGAGCGTGGTGACCCTCCAGAGGGACCTCAGGGTACCGTCGTGTCCCATCTGGGGTGCCAGAAATGTAGCGGGAAAAACTCACCATCCCAATGACAGGACACGAGACCAAGCGAAGTTAGAGAACACAGGTTTATTGCTAGCAAGGTTCAGAGTAATAACTTGGCAAATTCTGAACACCGGGTCACACCCGGGGCTTATCTTTTATAGGGTTTGTAATCCAGACAATCAGGATATGACAAGATCTTACGTGTCACAAGCTCAGCTTGTTTCAGACAGATTGTTCAGACATAGAATCATCTTACGTGTCACAAGCTCAGCAGTTTATAATTAGCACATCAAAACAGGATAACAAAAGGGGAACTTATCGTACACCATCTGTGAGTTTAGGGAAGTATAGGGAACTTACAATGTCTGCACCTTTGTGTTACAAGGGTTAGTATCCGTGCAAGAACATTGAGCAAGACTTCTATCTCTGTCTTATGTTTGCAACAGAGAAATGTTAATTAAGCTTCTAATATCAAAAGGAGACTTTTGGGCCTACCTGCTTCAAGGTGACTTGGGCTGAGAGAGTGTGACTGGCCCAAGGTCACCCAGCCGACTTTCATGCCTCAGGCGGGACTAGAACTTTCAGTCTCCTGGTTTGCCATTGGCTCCTTCCTAGGGCTGAGAGACAGGGACTGGCCCCAGGTCACCCAGCCGGCTTTCATGCCTAAGGCGGGACTAGAACTCTCAGTCCCCTGGTTTCTAGCCCAGCACCTTAACCACTAGACCAAACAGGCTCTCTTGCTACCTTTTCTCTTTTCCTGCTTTTGAGTTGTTAAAACCACAAACTGCAGAGGGACGGACGGCCTTGACACCGGATGCTTATCTCCCTTGATGCCTTTCCCTAAAATTGGGGGTTTCAATGGATGCAAAACTCTGACTCCCGGCTCAGATCATCATGGATTTTGCAGTAGTCTTTCACTACCATCTTCTACTTGCAGCATTACTGCCACCTGGTGGGGAGAGATAAAATTACCGTTCAGGGATGAAGGAGCTATCTGCGGTTTGAATCAAAGGTCTTTGGCTTTGCAAAGGTCCTGGATGGGGGCTGAGCAAGGCTAGCGTGGCCTTAGTTGTACAGTGTGCACATTCCTGAGCACTAGGCTGACCCTCTCCATCAAGAACCGGCCTGTTTTGATTAGTAGTTCAAGCCAGTCGAGCCAGTAAAAGGGGGGGGGCAGCATATGCAGCCACCGGGGAAGGGATGGGACCTGTAAGTGCCCGTGTGGTTGGCCATCCCTGCAGCCAAAAGCCTGAATTGGGTGTCTGCATGGGTGGTCAAAAAAGTCACAATGGTGGCCATGACGGTGCTACTGAAGCACCGTGGAGCTTTGATCACACTGACATGGCATGCCACTTCGGCACAGGTCACCTGTCTCCAATTTACACCTGCCTCAGTCGATCGGAAGATTGCAAGTTCGGAGGTTCGAATCCCTAGTCCTGTGTGCGGAGTGAGCTCCCGCACTCGCCCCAGCTCTTGCCGACCTAGCAATTCGAAAGCATGCAAATGCAAGTAGATGAATAGGTACCACTTTGGTGGGAAGGTAACAGCGTTCCGCGCGTGTCATGCGGCCACATGACCGCGGAAGCGTCTTCAGACAACGCTGGCTCTTTGGCTAACAAACGGAGATGAGCACTGGCCCCTAGAGTCGGACACGACTGCACAAATGTACCTTTACCTTTACCTTTTCACAGTCGATGCACCCAGGTGTGCCACTAGTCCTATATGCTGATGACACGGCTCTTACCTCACAAACCTTAGTTGGGGTTAGGCAGTTGCTTGCAGCAGTTTTTGCTAAAAAGCCTTAAGTGGACCATGGAGGGAATCCAATTGACAAGAGTTTCAGCTATCTGGGGATGGTCCTACATGCTCCTGGCATTTGGAAAACCCAGAGATTACATCAAACAATCAGCACGGAGGAGCTCTTTCATGCCCAAGGGAAGGAATGTATTCCTGCAGCACTGAAGTTGTGTGAGGCAAAGGTTATGTCCCACATGCTTCGTGCCGCACAGGAGGAAGGAAAAGGATCCTGTTCAGGAGTTTGCATACCGTTCAATGTTTGGGCTGAGAACACAGTATATGCACAAGTTGACACACATAAGTTGAGATGGCAATGGTTAAGTAACCATACTTGTGCCTTATTGGATTGTAATCAGTGTGTGTGTGTAAATAGTCAATGGCTTTCTTAGCCCTTGAGAAACCTTTGTGCATTTCATCCAGGACTGCACTGATTTTGCTGCTTACTGAACATATCAGCTACGCTCTATCCAATTCAATGGTTTCTCTCCTCCGTGGATTCTAATATGGGCTTGGAGATTTCCATTTCTTTTTTTAAAAAATAATTTTATTAAGTTTAGAGTATAGATAAAAACTACAATAAAAAATAAAAAACTACAAAAAAAGGAAGAGTGAAAAACACAAGAATTTTTTTAAAAAAAATTATGTAAGAATTGAGTTCTGACTTTCAACAAGAATATATAGCAATTCCCATAATTAATCCCTTTCTCTAAATTTAACCAAAATCACATTATTTCTATAACTCATTCCATGGTCATTATGTAAATCAATAAAAGCAAATGCTTCTTCTATATATATAGAATATTTATTTATTTATTTATTGAAGGTAGGTAGGTATATATATATATATATATACACACACACACACACACACACACACACACACCTTCAAATCAACTTCTCCCCCCATTAAAAATTATTTATAAGATCCTATCACTATTCTATATATTTCTGGCCACTAGGTTAACAAATTATTGTAATTGTTTTTTAAAAAAATATTTATCTACTTTTATGCTTAATACTACAATCTTACCCCTATTAAAGCTTAAAAAACAAATCATTAGAAAAAATAGAATCATACAACCTTATAACCAATCCACATACTTATTTTTAATTTCTATATATTTCTATATTAACAAACTGCAAAAGCATTAAAAAAATTTATATTATCTACTTTTATTTATTTATTTTTCCAACTTATATCACTGCCCATCTCCCCCCACAAAGGGAACTCTGGGCGGTTACTTTTATGCTGTTTTTATACTGTTATTTCAATCTTACCCCTATTAAACCTTAAAAAACAAACTTTAAATCATTACAAAATAATAAAATCATACAGCCTAATCCACATACTTATTAATTTTTATCCCACCTCAAAATATACTAAAGCATTTAATCTCCATATAACAAACTTTAAATCATTACTGAAAAATAACATCATAGAGCCTTGAACTCAATCCACTCAACAGGAAAAGCCTGCCTCTGCCTCCAAAAAGAATCCAAGTTTTGGGTCTGCCTGCTGATCTTGCGAGCAGGGTGTTCAGTCAGCCATCTTCTCACCGGAAGTCAAGATTTCCATTTCTTCTGAAGGATTTTTCACACACTGCATTTCTAATCTTTCTTCTCTGTGTCAGGTATATAATGTTAACTGAGACCTACGTTGTAACTGAATCTCCATGCATTTTTATGGTTTCTCTCCTGAATGGATTCTTTGATGTGAATAAAGATGTCCCCTCAGCCTGAAGCTCCTTCCACACTCCAGGCATTTATGTGGTTTCTCTCCCATGTGAATTCTTTGATGTCGACTGAGATGTCCTCCCTGACTGAAGCTCTTTCCACACTCCAGGCATTTATACGGTTTCTCTCCTGAATGGATTCTTTGATGTATATAAAGGCTTCCACTCAGACCAAAGCTTTTTCCACACTCCAGGCATTTATACGGTTTCTCTCCTGAATGGATTCTTTGATGTATATAAAGGCTTCCACTCAGACTAAAGCTTTTTCCACACTCCAGGCATTTATAGGGTTTTTCTCCTGTGTGAATTCTTTGATGTTGAGGGAGGTAGCAACCATCAGAAAAGCTCTTTCCACACTCCAGGCATTTATACGGTTTTTCTTCTGAGTGGATTCTTTTATGTGTACTAAGGTTTCCCTTCAGGCTGAAACACATTCCACATTCCAGGCATTTATAGGGTTTTTCTCTTTTGTGAATTCTTTGATGTTCACTGAGATTTCCTCTCTGACTGAAGCTCTTTCCACACTCCAGGCATTTATATGGTTTTTCTCCTGTGTGAATTCTTTGATGTTGACGGAGGTGCCATCCATCAGAAAAGCACTTTCCACACTCCAGGCATTTATATGGTTTTTCTCCGGTGTGAATTCTTTGATGATGACTGAGGTGCCATCCATCAGAAAAGCTCTTTCCACACTCCAGGCATTTATAGGGTTTCTCTCCTGAATGGATTCTTTGATGTTTATTAAGGTTTCCACTCAGACTGAAGCTCCTTCCACACTCCAGGCATTTAAATGGTTTTTCTCCCATGTGAATTCTTAGATGTTGATTGAGGCTTCCACCAACACTAAAGTTCTTTCCACACTCCAGGCATATATAGGGTTTCTCTCCTGAATGGATTCCTTGATGTGTATAATGGCTTTCCTTCACACTGAAGCTCCTTCCACACTCCAGGCATTTATAGGGTTTTTCTCCCGTGTGAATTCTCTGATGTATCCTGAGATGTCCTCTCTGCCTGAAACTCTTTCCACACTCCAGGCATTTATAGGGTTTTTCTCCGGTGTGAATTCTTTGATGTTTATTAAGGTCTCCCCTCTGACTGAAACTCTTTCCACACTCCAGGCACTTATAGGGTTTCTCTCCTGGGATATTTTTCCCGCGTATTCCAACGCTCTCCTCCTTCCCGCATCTCCTCCCGGGCATCCTCCTTTCACGGGGTCCCTCCTCGCTCCGGTTCATCTCGTTGGGCGACCCTTCGGCAGCCTCGCAGCGTCCGCGCCCTTCCCGCCGCCTCAGGCCAGGCGCGCCCCGGACCGGGAGGCTCCTCCGCGGGCTCCCTCCTCTCCGCTGGGCTTCGCCTGCTTCCTCCGCCGGACTCGGGCGTCCTCCTGAGGGGGAGAGGAGCAAAACGGGGAGTAGGAGAGGCGGTGCGAGGCTTCCGTTCCCTTCCCCGAAGCCTCCGGCCGCTTTCAGACAGGCAGGCAGGCGGCGGACCCGGCCTCCCCCTCAGCGCCGAGACTGCCAGACCGGCCCCCGGGCTCCCCGGCCTCCCTCCCTCTCGCGACCCGCAGCGCCGCCCCGGATTGCGACTCCCAATACCCCCCGCACACTACCTGCTTCCGGGCACCCCCGCCGCCGAACCACGAAGCTCCGTTCCTCGCAGGAGAGATTCCGGGAATGAGAACAGGACCCCCCTTCGCGTCCTTTCTTTGGAAGCTCCTCTTCTTTTGAAGTTCCTCTTCAGCCCGAGGAACCGCCCCATGGGTCTTTCCGCCAATCGCCGCCGTCCGCGGGCGAGAGTGACGTCGCTGCCAGGAGCGCCCCTCCCCTCCCACCTCGGGATCCTCCCCTCCTCCGGGGTCCCTGGCTCCGTGGGTCGGACGGATTCCGGAAGTGGGGGCGGGCTCTCCCGGCGACAAATCTCCTCAGGGGCGGTGCCAGAGAGTGTTTGATGTGTATGAAGCCTTCCTCTGGACTACCTGGGCAGGTTGTTGTGAAGCTCCAGTCTGGGGAGAGCCGGTGCCCCACATCCTCGGCAGGAAGGCCGGTCGCACGCCCCACACCCGGGGCTGAGCTTCTCTGAGGCGCAAGACTCCCGAGGGCTGCCAGATGGCACAAAGCCCGGTCCTTTGCTGCCCCCTCGTGGCGGCTGCCGGCCCTGCAGCACGGATGGAGGTCGCCTCAAGGGCCGGGAAAGGCCGCGGCGTCTGCCCTCCATAAAGATGGCGGCCGCGACCCACGCAGCTCGCCTGGCTGGCGGCTCCTCAGGAGCCCCGGGTTGGGCGGCGGCCCTGTGCGGCGGGCGCCCGCTGCTCCCTCATCAGGTACACGGCGACGGGCCTTGACGCTTGGGGCCGGAGCGCTGCAGCAGCAGGAGCCCGCAAAGTCTGCGGCACACTGCAGGCTGGTGTACACGTGTAAGGTGGGTTCGCACGGAATGCGTCGCCGGTCTTTTGGGGGGGGGAACAGGCCTGCGTGTAGAAGCAGTGGAGGGCAGCGAAGCCACGGGCGCCATCTTTGCACTGGGCGCGAAGCGGAAGTCGAATGAAGGTGCGTCGCGAACAGAGCTACACGTTTTAGAGGTGCCTCATTTCTCGACGCAGTAATAACAGGGGTCCCCGCCCCACGCGATTGGCTCCCGCCTGGAAACCCCGCCCCCCGCAGGCGCTGGTCAGGCTTTTCGCCTCCCTGCTGCTCTCCGCAGCGTTTTTTCGGGACCGATGGCATTTTCGGGGTTCCCGAGCCTGCCCTTCTGAAGGGGCGCGGGGCGGACTTCCCCCCCACCACTTTTGCTCCAACCTACCGGGGTAGCTCGGGTGCGCCTCCCCGCCGTACAGCTGATCGGCGCGGTTTTCCACCCTGGGGAAAAACCCCACCGTCACTTTTTGCGGTGATCCGAGGTTTTTTCCCCTCGCGACCGCAGCTTTTCTTGCCAGAGCACCACTGTCACGAGGCGAAAAAGCCTTGGATCACCGCTAAAAGTGACGGTGGGCGGAGGCGCCCCGGGGTGGAAAATTGTTGTTGGTATTATTATTATTATAGCGCCAATTATTGATGGTGGATTATTTGAGGAAAGAGCCCATTTCGGCAGAGGTCGGCTCAGGCAGAGCCGCTCTCGTTCTCCCCCGGACGCCCGAGGAAAAGTCCCTCCTTTGCCCAAGAATCCGGGTCCACCACCCTGAGCAGGAGCTTGCAGGAAACGGCTGGGCTGACCTACCGTGGTTCCACCTCCACAGTTCCAGCTCCTTCCAGGCTGCCTGGTCAAAGGAAGCAGGAGACCCTCCGCAAGACATCAGGGAGGGGAAGGGCCCAAACGCCCAAACACCCTCCTTCTGGGCCTGAAGGAAGGACGCCAACGCTGAACCTCTGGACTGGGGTCGAGGCACACAGCTGTGGAGGAAGAGATGCTTCCAAGCACGTGACCCAGAGCAGTCCCTCAGTACTGGGGGGAGATGGCCGGGCAAGCAGAGATCAGGTTGCTGATCAGTACAATGGCTGTTGGTGTCGCCATGGGAAAACCCGGAAGCGCTGATGGCGCGCCATCAGCACTTCCGGGTTTTGACGCAACACATCTGGGTCCCGCAGGCAACACACTTTTTTGTCGCGACACACAGTTTGGAAAACTCTGGTCTAGGACCAGGTGAGAATGGATTTTGCTGGTTCCAGGTCTATCTGTAGGAACTGCATACCATTGCTCCTGGCCTTTGCTCATACCTGGGCCAATTCCAAAGAAGTTGTAGTACATACCATTCTTAATTAATTAATATATGCTTGGACTAAGCAGCCAGATGCCTCAACTGAGATGAGCTGAACACATTCATGGTAGAGAAAGAGACTCATTTTCTTTTCCATCATCTCCTCATCTGAGTTAATGGGTGATCATCAACACCCCAATCAGGATCAACAACTGCTTAGACCTCTTAATCTTTGTTAGTGTTGTCCTCCCAAAACATCTTAAAATTAATTAATCAAATTAATCTTGGAGAGAGAGGAATTATCCAGGGAGTTACATAGCTGTTCAGTGCAGTCCGGTCCAGTTCACGAGACCTGGTGGCTAATTTTTTTCTAGCATTGGGCACCTCTCCGCTCAGCCTGTGGAGGAACGTAATGGGCAACGATGCCAGTCCAGAAGCACCAGGGACTAAGCGCAGGCGGGGCACCATGTCCTCCTCTTGGAGAGCCAAGCAGGAGGGGACCATCCTTTTCCCTTTGTGGGGACTTATCTCGGAGCGTATCGGTCCCACTGCCCACCTCTCACTGAAGAGATCTTCACCAGGTCAAATTGGTTGTTCTCTAAATTAGGTTACACCCATCCTGGTATCTCGTGCTTTTTCTTCCAAGACGCTCAGGGCAGTTATATAAAACCTTCTTCCCTCGTGGACTTCCAAGGAGAGAAAAAGGAAAGAAACAGGAAACAGGAAACCGGGATTCAAGCCCCTCCCACACAAAGAAGCAAAGCTAGGTTGCAGCAGAGCTGCCCCTCCCTTGTGTTTGTGTGAGATAGGCTTGGTTGGAACCCCATATTTCCAACACAGAAGACCCCTTTGCCTTGGCTTGGTTGACCTCCCTTAGTCACACACGTGGCCTTTTCCTTTGCTCTTCTGCAGTCCTTCCGCCTTGACGACCAGCGCTGTGCCCCGCCCAACTCCATTCCCCGTGGCCCCACCGTACCCGACGAGGACTTCTTCAGCCTCATCCAGCGTGTCCAAGCCAAGCGCATGGACGAGCAGAGAGTGGACCTGGCTTCGGCCGAGGAAGATCGAGCAGAAGACCAACCTCCAGATCAGCAGCAAAGGCCCAGCTTCAGTTAAGAAGCCGGGGCAAGAGGCCGTGAAGGGGTGGACTTCCAGATGCCTCCAGCTGAAGATCTGCGCCATGGCGCTCAGCACGTTCCTGGGGGCGCTGGCTGCTTTCTGCACTTTCTCACCCTGGAGAAAATGGCACTCACGAGAGTGGGGAGCAGAAGGGGTGGTCACTCTCCTCTCCAGGCTGCCTCTGTGCCAGTTGGGCACGGTTGGTAAGGGTGAAGCATCTTCTCTGCTTGAGCATCAGCTATGAAACAGGCTCAAGAACTGAGAAGGAGGCCTGTGGGTGAAGGCCATAAGCTGAAAACCTCTGAGAAAGATGCAGGGGACCACCTGCAAGAAAAAGGAAGGGGTCTGGGTCAGGCCCAAACCCAGAAGCAGCAGCAGCAGGGGCAGCCGGAGGGGGTTGACCGCAAGCCAGGCTGATCGGTGCCTCTGCCACTGCAAGGCCATGTCCCGTGCCAAATTGAGGGTTGACTTTGGAATCTGAATTGAGGATGGCAATCAGTGGATGTGTGTGCAAATCTCTTGTTGTAGAAATATGGTCCTTGGTGCACTTTTTTCTCAGGTGCAGTCTGATGCTGGCTGTAAAGGTGCTGGGCGGAGAGAGAGGGAACCGAACATCCAGAGCCAAGATGGGAGGTTTCTGTTAGCCAGGGGAGACTTAGGCCTATAATTACAGCTACTGCAGCCATCACCAAAGCAAGATACATGCAGGGAGACCCTCACATAGTAGCCAATTAACGGGATTTTATGTTAAAATAAGGGGTGTGTGCCTGCAGCCTCTGATCTTTTTAGCCAGGTTGTAGCCCGCTTTTAATCTAGTTTCCTTGAAGGCAGGGAGGAGTCATTTTCTCTTGCTATCTTGGACCGTTGAAGTTTACGTTCCTCAGTTTAATCAAGGACTGTGGGTTTAGACCAGTGCTTTCCAAACTGCCGCCGTTGGCGACACAACGGCAGCGGTGCGGGGGGGCGCGTGCACGGGAGGGCGTGTGGGGGTGTGTAAGGCGGCCTCGCTAAAACACAGAAGTGCTGATAGCGTGCCCCCCTGCGCTGCCGCTGCACACCCCCCCACGCCGCCGCTTCACAACACACTAAAGTGTTGCGACACAGTTTTGTGTTAGACCCAGTTCGTTGCCATTACCCTGGGGAATTGATTTGGATTTTATTTTTACAAGCTTCCCTGCTTGTATGGCACTTTGAAAACTCTGGCCTTTTTTACGGAGGGAGTTGTGTTATCTCTTTCAAATATCTGGGGATGATCCTACAAGCTACTGGCACTTGGAAAACTCAGAGAACCCAACAGTTCGAAAGCCTAGCAAGTAGATAAATGGGTACCACCTTAAGTGGGAAAATTTGCTGATGTCCTGTTGGGAAGTCGGTTCCACCGGAGGAGAAAAGATCGGAGGAAGATCGAATGGCAGCGGTGACGACGGACCCGGAAGTAACGTCTACAGGACGTCAGCAGCCGGCTCAAGGCATCTTGGGAATTGTAGTCCGGAGCCTTAGAAGAGCCGGTTCCCTTACCCCCTCTCCTGGTGCGCGGGTTAATGACACTGTATAGTTGGTGAATTGTATAATATCGAAAAATGTATTTGTATGTAAGCCGCCTAGAGTCCTCCGTTAGGGAGGGGATAGGCGGGGTATAAATATCACAATAAATAAATAAATAAAATAAATAGAGATTATATGAAACAATCAGCATGGAGGAGCTCTTTCACGCCCAAGGCAAGGAATATATTCCTGCAGCACTGAAGTTGTGTGAGGCAAAGGTTATGGCCCACATGCTTTACGGTGCACAACCAGATTGTGATGATATTAGTATGTGGAATTGAATACAGTTGAACTCATAAGTTTACAGAACCCTTGCAGGATTTGTAAGATGAGGACTATTTTGTAAGAAAACATGAGTGAACAGACAAAACACATTTTTTTATTTGTAATGTGACTCAAATTTAACTATTAGGCTTCACAGAAGAGCCCAATCATTAGACAAACCATAGCAATAAAGGAGATAGTAAACTGGTCCTGTTGAGAAGTTGGCATTCCCTTGAATGTTTGGGAAAAGCAGCTGCAGCCAGGCAGAAACGCTTCCCATCCCACTTCCACAAGGCTCAGCATAGCTCCCGTTTTTCTTTTTAAAAAAGGACTTTAAAGTTTACAGCCCCATAAACCTGCGAGGTAGGCTCCCACAAGCATTCATTCACTCACTCGAGTTACTCACAAGCATCCATACCAGTGTTCCAGCTGTCTGGCTAATTAAGCCACACCCTGGCATTTTCAGAGATGTGCCAACCTCCAGAGCCTCAGCCTACCTTAGCTTAAAAGAAAAGCAAATGCTGAGACAGTGTGTGGGTGTGTAGGAGACAAGGAAATGGAAAACAGCAGCAGGCGGGCTTTCACTTCCGGGCGTTGAAGTGAGCGGAGCGACTAGCCGAGGCTCCAAGCCTCGATTCCGCAGCTTTCCGTTTGCGGCGGTTTGGAAAAAAAGAAAATCTCCGAAAAAATAACCCTCAAAGAGAGGGTGAGCAGAAAATCACTCACAAAGGGTCGCCGGATTCGCTGTTCTCTTCCGACCCCCGTATTTCCTCCACGGGGGAAGGGAGATTGAAGCGGTGAATAGGCAGCTGGAACTGACAAGAAGCTCTGCGGAAGTCATGAATCTGAATAAGATAAGTAGCTCCTCACCCAACCTTTTAGACACACTTTTTATTTTTGAATATTATTTGTTCTATTAATATCTAAGATTTATCTCTGGACTTTGATTTATAAATGCTGGTGTTTCATTTCTTTTCCGCCAAAGGATCATTTAAATGGTGGGAATGGAAAGCTAATTGACTTTGCCTGAAATGGAATGAGTGACTTTTACTTTTATTTTGGCTTATTTCTTTTTCTCTTATTATTAGTTGCAATTGGGTGCATTTTCTTTTTGGAATTGTTCTGCCAGGACTTTAATTTCTTATGGAAGAATTAACTGGAGATTTAACACCCTTTCTTTTATCTTTTTGTGATTTCTACCATGAATTTACAGAAAACAAAAGTTTTGACTAAAAATATGGACCACCATCAACAAGAGAAATTAAAAGAAATAACGGGATATTCAATGGAAGAAAAAGTAAAATATTTGGGAGTATACTTAACATCTAAAAATGTTAAGTTGTTTAAGAATAATTATACTCCACTGTGAGTAGATATTAAAAAAGACTTGGATCAATGGAAAAAATTGCAACTATCATTGTTAGGTAGAATTTCAGCAATTAAAATGAACATTTTGCCATGAATTTTATATCTTTTTCAAACATTACCTATATTGACATCAGAAGAACCCTTTAAACAATGGCAGCGGGATATTTCTAAGTTCATTTGGCAAGGAAAAAAACCAAGAATAAAATATAAAGTCTTGCAAGATTCAAAAGAAAGAGGAGGACTAGGTCTACTGGATTTGAAACTATATTATGCTGTTTGCTGCTTGGTATGGATTAAAGAATGGATAGTTCTGAAAAATGAAAAATTATTGAATTTGGAGGGTCATGAATTAAGATATGGATGGCATGAATATTTGTGGTATGACTAAGTTAAAGTTAATGTGGACTTTAAAAATCATTATATCAGATCATTGTTAAGAATTTGGAATAAATATAAAGAAACTTTATGCTATAAAAGACCTTTATGGATTTCCACGCAAGAAGCATTTCATAGAACAGAAGTAAGAAATAAAGATAAATGGCTGACCTACAAGGATTTTTTAAAAAAAGAACAAGGACAATACATAACTAAAACAAAAGAAGAACTTGCTATAGAAGGATATACATTCCAATGGCTTTCATATATGCAACTTGTAGAAAAATTTAAATTAGATTAAAAAAAAATTGAATTTGAACAAACTAAATTGGAATTTGAGATACAATTATGTGAGACAGATTATCACTTAATTGCTAAAATATATAAATTATTGTTAAAAGGAGAAATGGTAGAGGAACAAGTTAAAGATTGTATGATAAAATGGGCAAAAAAAATTGGTCACAATATACAAATGCAGCAATGGGAAGATATGTGGAATAAAGGGCTAAAATTGACTTTGTGCTATAATTTGAAGGAAAATTTTTGTAAGATGATGTACAGATGGTACATGACCCCACAAAAACTTGCTAAAATGTATGGGAATGTTTCCAACTTGTGTTCGAAATGTAAAAAAAAAGAGGGGTCTTTTTACCATATGTGGTGGACATACGAAATTGCAAAGAAATGTTGGACTCAGATACATTCATTGATGAAAATTTTTTACAAATTCGAGTTCCATTTAAACCGGAATTATTTTTATTGGGAATATGGGAAGAACAAATAGAAAAACAATTTACAAGAATTATGCAATATATCAGGGCTTTCCAAAGTGCCGCCGCTGGCGACACACCAGTGGTGGCGGCGGCGGTGCGCGTGCGCACGGCGGCGGCACGGGAGGCATAAACCTATGAGGGGAGGGCCATATATTACCCCCCAGGGCCCTACAGAAGCATCATGGGAAACTGTTCGCATGGGTAGGTTTAAAGACTAGCCATAACAATACACATGTGACAGTTGTTATCCGGCCACCTGAACGTCACGTCAGCATGAGAAAGCTGTGCTTTGTATAGAAAACAATTTGCACTTTTCACACGAGAACTCTGACAGGTCGATGTTCAGGTCTATACACTACAGGCAGCTATGCTGCAGCAGTTACAGCAACCAGCTCCAGCCACCCCACAGCCAGGTCTAGCAGCAGCACCCCCGCCAGTCATCCTGAGGTCCCAGGGCTGCTTACTGGAAAAATTTGGGGGAGAGGCTGCGCAACTAAGAACATTCCTCACTCAGTGTACCATGTTCTTCGATAGCCGACCAGCTGAATTCCCAGCAGACAGAACCAGAGTCACCTTCATTTTAAGCCTACTGAAAGGATCAGCTGCCAGATGGTCCATCCCAATGGGGGAGACCAATGACCCAATTCTAAACAACTACCAGAATTTTATGGGCCATTTTAGAGCCCACTTTGATGACCCAATCAGAGAAGTCACCGCCAGCCGGGAAATTCGAAAACTCCGACAAGGCAATAGGAGAGTGGAAAATTACATTGCAGATTTCAAACTGTTGGCAGGAGACTTGGGCTGGAATGAGATCGCCTTAAAAGATCAGTTTAAACAAGGGCTTGATGAAGAGATTAAGACCGAGCTGGTGAGGCAAGGAACCCCAGCAACCTTGGAGGATTTATACCAGCTGACCGTAGTGATATACGCCAGGCTGGAAGAATTACGGCAGCTCCGGCCAGGGAGAGGCAGAGCGGGATTCAGAGCGACGCTTCCAGGATTTACAGCTTTCCCCACCACTTCTGCTTACCTAGGAGCAGAGGAGCCGATGCAGATTGGAGCATCACAAAGACTAATTTCCGATGCTGAGAGACAGAGAAGGCGAGAAAGAGCCCTTTGCTTTTATTGTGGGGCCCCGGGTCACATAGTAAGGGCTTGTCCGGTCAGAGGCCAACCAGCTCCAGCAAGAGCACCAGACCAAGCGGCAGAGCAGAGACCAGCCCCAGCCTCTACTTCCAACCAGGGAAACTTTGTCGGCCTCCCTCCCCAGAGCTCCACAGAGAGGCCCTCCAGCAATTAAAAAGAGCTCATTCCAGAGATTCCAGTCAAGCATTTTTCTTTATCCCAGTCACAGTAACCATAGACTCCAAGCGACAAGTTGCACTAGAGGCTCTCATTGACTCCGGTGCCACCACCTACTTTATAGATGTAGAAATGGTGGAAAAGATGGATATTCCGACACTGGATTTACCACGTCCCATAGAAGTTGAAACCATTGACGGTTAGCCCCTCAAAGCAGACCCAGTCCTACGATGCACACAGCCAATTCAGCTAACGATGGAGCTCACACTGAGTGGATTCAGCTTTATGTCACAGCATCATTACAAGTTTCTATAATCCTGGGCACGCCTTGGCTAAAGCTTCACAACCCGTTTGGACTGGGTGACAGGAGCAATTTCCTTCCCAGCAAAAGACTGCCAGCACCACAAATTGCAAGCAACCTCACCTTCTCCAACAACGACACAGTCGTGGAGACCAGAGGGGCGCAGCTGCCGACCAAGTATGTAGACTTCACAGATATTTTCAGCGAACAGGAGGCTACAGCATTACCACCCCATAGAGTGTACGACTGTACAGTCGACCTAAAACCAGGAGCCACGATTCCAGCAAAGAAGCATTATCTTATGTCGCCCAAGGAGCTAACTACCCTGAAAGAATACTTGGATACAAACTTCAAGAAAGGATTCATTCGTCCATCCACATCCCCAGCATCTGCTCCTACCTTCTTTGTACCAAAGAAGCCAGACCCCTTCACACCTTTAGCACAGACGGAAGGAAGGGGAACTCCCATGCGCACAGTTCATGACTACAGTGCACTTGGCTGATGCATTATCTCGACAGCCTCAGGTCGTTCCAGCCTCCCACCAAAGTGCTCAGGCTACAATTTTACAACCTCACAATTTTGAGAGGCCTCTCGAGGGGAACCAAACAGAGATCTTAGCAGCCAGCAGGCAGGCAGAGGATCTCTTTGCAAGAATCAAAGCTCAGCAGCAGCAGGACCCGTATGCAAGGGCTAGGCTGGATGACCTTCAGGGGGCCCAGCAAGGAACAGTTTCCCCATTCACGGCAGTTGCGGGGATTCTTTGTCATAGCGGACAGCTTTACATTCCAATCCCTCTGAGGGAAGAGGTGCTAAAGCTGTGTCACGACAGCCAAATGGCCGGACATAGAGGAGTTTTCAAAACCCTGCATAGAGCTCTCAGACTACTGGTGGCCTAAGATGGCTGCACACATAAAGACTTACATGGCCTCTTGTCACACCTGTAGACACGCCAAACCCATCACAGGAAAACCAGCAGGACTTTTACAACCCCTACCCACACACCCCCAGCCCTGGCACACCGTCTCCATGGATTTCATCACTGACTTGCCACCAGCCCAAGGTTTTACTTCCATATTAGTGGTTGTGGACTGTTTTACAAAAATGGGACATTTTATTCCCTGCAAAGGCCTTCCATCTGCACAAGCAACAGCACAGTTGTTTTTGGACCATGTCTTTAGGCATAGAGGCATGGTTAATCACATAATTAGCGACAGAGGCTGTCAATTTACTTCCAGGTTCTGGGGGGCGCTTTTTCAGTCATTGGGGGTCCAAATACACTTGTCCTTTTTGCATCATCCTTCCACAAATGGGGAAGCTGAGAAAATTAATCAAATATTACAACAATATTTCAGATGTTACATCAATTATTGCCAGGATAATTGGCCAGACCTGCTCCCCATGGCAGAATTTGCCTATAACGATTCAGTGCATTCCTTGACCAAAATGTCCCCTTTCCAAGCACTCTATGGGTTTAATCCTCGGGTATTACCCACTTCCTCGCAACAGGGAGCAGTTCCGGTGGCTGCAGACTTGGTCAAAGAGTGACAAGCTGCTCATGAACTGTTAAACGAGCACCTAGACAATGCCAAAGCTACCTATAAGAGAACTGCAGATGCACACAGACAAGAAGGGCCAGCGATTACTGTGGGAGACAAAGTGAGGCTCTCTACCAAGTTTCTAACCTCTAGCAGGCCTTCTAAACAATTGGACTCTAAGTTCATAGGCCCTTTCACAGTGTTACAGCAGATAAACCCAGTGGCTTATCGTTTGCAGCTACCAGACTCAATGAAAATCCATCCAGTGTTCCACAGATCATTGTTGGTCAAGGAATCACCCCCAAGTGCCTTGCGTTCACAGATTCCCCCATCATCTCCAGGTCTTGTAGACGGGGAAAAGGAGTATGAAGGAGGAGAGATTTTAGATTCAAGGCGGTGGGGCAGGGGCATCCAATATTTAATACACTGGAAGGGGTATTCAGAGATGGAACGGTCCTGGGAAAATGCCAAAGACGTACATGCACCTTTACTGGTGCACAAATTCCATCAGCTTTTCCCTCACAAGCCAAGGCCTCACAAGCTCCCAGAAATTGCTCCCTCGACCGAACAAGGAGAAAACCCCCAAGCAGAGGAGTTCGTTAGTTGGCAACTTTCACCCCCATGAGAGGCCCAGGGGCCAGAGCGAGGGGAGGAGGCTGAGCTGCAACTCTCCACCTCTGGCATGCATTTCCCAAGAGGGAGGGGGGAGAACTTCTCTAACCCTCTAGCTGTTTTGCAGGAAGAGCCATCTGCACAGGAGATGTTATCAGATCTGGATGACAGAAACCTGTCCTCCTTTGAAGATCCTTCCATGGAAGAGCTGCCTCCACTCCCCAGTTCCCATGAGAAAGTGGATGGAGACTAGGACGCTGGAGGGGAGGGGGACTCGATGGAATGTGTTTTTGGAGGGGAAGGTGGTGTCAGGGGGATAACTGGTGAAGGAGGAGGGGGTTTCCTCCAGGGGGATAAATGCATGCGTAGTACTGAATTGCTTTGCTTTCATCATAAGAGGTTGAAGAAGACACCGCCCTAATTTCTTGGGCCCTTTCTCTGAGCATTACTAGTTTAAATAAGATGGTGCATCTTGTAAGGTTCAATGAGTATACCTTGTAGAATCTTGTACTGGTCAGTGACCGTAATAAGCCAGAATGAATGAATGAATGTATTACACCGTGTCATTTTTTTTTTTTACAAAAATAAAGCCGAAACGGAGAAGCCATGTGTGAAAAACTAAGTACACCTTATGATTCAAAAGCGTGTAGAACCACCTTTAGCAGCAATAACTTGAAGTAATTGTTTTCTGTATGACTATCAGTCTCTCACATCACTGTGGCGGAATTTTGGCCCAGTCTTTTCAACATTGCTTCAGTTCATTGAGGTTTGCGGGCATTTGTTTATGCACAGCTCGCACAAGGTCCCGCCACAGCATTTCAATCAGGTTGAGGTCTGGACTTTGACTGGGCCATTGCAACACCTTGATGCTTTTCTTTTCCAGCCCTTCCGTTGTAGGTTTGCTGGTGTGCTTGGGATCATTGTGCTGTCGCATGACCCAATTTCGGCCAAGCTTTAGCTGTTGGACAGATGGCCTCACATTTGACTCTAGAACACTTTGGTATACAGAGGAGTTCATGGTCGACTCAATGACTGCAAGGTGCCCAGGTCCTGTGGCTGCAAAACAAGCCCAAATCATCACCCCTCCACTGCCGTGCTTGACAGTTGGTATGGGATGTATGGAAAGCCCTGCAGTAGTGTGTCACGACACACACTTTGGAAAGCTATAAAAGGTAAAGGTTCCCCCCACACATTTGTACAGTCGTGTCCGACTCTAGGGTCGATGCTCATCTCCATTTGTTAGCCAAAGAGCCAGCGTTGTCCGAAGACGCTTCCACAGTTATGTGGCCGGCATGACGCACGCGTAACGCTGTTACCATCCCACTGAACTGGTACCTATTCATCCACTTATATTTGCATGCTTTCGAATTCCTAGGTGGGCAAGAGCTGGGGCGAGTGCGGGAGCTCACACGTGGGACTAGGGCAAAGCTTTCCAAACTGTGTGTCGCGACACAAAAGTGTGTCGCCACACACAGCGTGGTGTGTCGCCACACCACCTGGAAGCCGCCACCGTCCGCGCGCCGCCGCACGCCTCCCCGCGCCGCTGCCGTGGGCGCGCGCCTCCGCACACCCCCCGCGCTGTCGCCGTGCGCGCGCGTGTCGCCGCCGCCGCTGGGTGTGTCGCCAGCAGCGGCACTTTGGAAAGCCCTGGACTAGGGATTCGAACCACCGAACATGCGATCTTCCGATCAACAAGCCTGGCTTCTTACCCGCTGAGCCACCACACCCCTTACATTAACAGCATCTTTGCTGCAAATATGGGTAGGATTCAAAAGTCATCAGAGCAATTTGACAGTGCAACCACGTATCCAGACTGGTGCTGAAGCTGCTCAGGGCAAGGGGCCTCAATCCTGCGGGTTCCAATTATTGGTGGTGGATTATTTGAGGAAAGAGCCCATTTCGGCAGAGGTCGGCTCGGGCAGCGTCGCTCTCCTTCTCCCCCGGACGCCCGAGGAAAAGTCCCTCCTTTGCCCAAGAATCCCGGTCCACCACCCTGAGCAGGAGCTTGCAGGAAACGGCTGGGCTGACCTACCGTGGTTCCAGCTCCACAGCTCCAGCTCCTTCCAGGCTGCCTGGTCGAAGGAAGCAGGAGACCCTCCGCAAGACATCAGGGAGGGGAAGGGCCCAAACACCCACTGGTGAAAGTCTTTGAGGTCCAAGGGAGCCTGCAGGAGGAGGAGGGCTGGAGGGAAGCGAGGGAGGCCCAGTTAAGCGTCTGGGAAGGTTGGCAAAACTGCGATGAAGCTCAGGTACTAAGAAAAGGATTCCACAGCAAGAAAATAAGAAAAGGAGCTAAAATACATTTACAACAACAATAAAAAGAAATAAATACTATGTAATGTTTAAAATAACTTGTAAACTGCCCAGAGTCACTGGGAGTCAGGTGGGATATAAATTTGAATAATAATAATAATAATAATAATAATAATAATAATAATTATTAATAAAGCTGAAGAAACAATGGACCCCCTGCTAGAAGATTGCACAGACTGACAACAAACAATAGGATGACAAAGTAGCAAAATGGTGCATTGGAAATACCAGGTGCCTAGAAGCAAGAATTAGTGGGACCACAAAACAGACAAAGTAATAGAAAATGATCTGTGGGAAGCCAGTCGGCTTGGAGGCCACCTGAATTTATTCAATCAATCAATCAATCAATTAATATTGTGCCTTTATTTTTTTTATAAATAACTCAAGCTGGTGAACATACCAAATACTCCTTCCTCCTCCTATTTTCCCCAGAACAACCATCCTGTCAGGTGACTTGGGCTGAGAGTGTGTGACTGGCCCAAGGTCACCCAGCCGACTTTCATGCCTCAGGCGGGACTAGAACTTTCAGTCTCCTGGTTTGCCATTGGCTCCTTCCTAGGGCTGAGAGACAGGGACGGGCCCCAGGTCACCCAGCCGGCTTTCATGCCTAAGGCGGGACTAGAACTCTCAGTCCCCTGGTTTCTAGCCCAGCACCTTAACCACTAGACCAAACAGGCTCTCTTGCTACCTTTTCTCTTTTCCTGCTTTTGAGTTGTTAAAACCACAAACTGCAGAGGGACGGACGGCCTTGACACCGGATGCTTATCTCCCTTGATGCCTTTCCCTAAAATTGGGGGTTTCAATGGATGCAAAACTCTGACTCCCGGCTCAGATCATCATGGATTTTGCAGTAGTCTTTCACTACCATCTTCTACTTGCAGCATTACTGCCACCTGGTGGGGAGAGATAAAATTACCATTCAGGGATGAAGGAGCTATCTGCGGTTTGAATCAAAGGTCTTTGGCTTTGCAAAGGTCCTGGATGGGGGCTGAGCAAGGCTAGCGTGGCCTTAGTTGTACAGTGTGCACATTCCTGAGCACTAGGCTGACCCTCTCCATCAAGAACCGGCCTGTTTTGATTAGTAGTTCAAGCCAGTCGAGCCAGTAAAAGCGGGGGGGGGGGGGGCAGCATATGCAGCCACCGGGGAAGGGATGGGACCTGTAAGTGCCCGTGTGGTTGGCCATCCCTGCAGCCAAAAGCCTGAATTGGGTGTCTGCATGGGTGGTTAAAAAAGTCACAATGGTGGCCATGACGGTGCTACTGAAGCACCGTGGAGCTTTGATCACACTGACATGGCATGCCACTTCGGCACAGGTCACCTGTCTCCAATTTACACCTGCCTCAGTCGATCGGAAGATTGCAAGTTCGGAGGTTCGAATCCCTAGTCCTGTGTGCGGAGTGAGCTCCCGCACCAGCTGCAGCTCTTGCCAACCTAGCAATTCGAAAGCATGCAAATGCAAGTAGATGAATAGGTACCACTTTGGTGGGAAGGTAACAGCGTTCCGCGCGTGTCATGCGGCCACATGACTTTGGAAGCATCTTCGGACAACGCTGGCTCTTTGGCTAACAAACGGAGATGAGCACTGGCCCCTAGAGTCGGACACGACTGCACAAATGTGCGGGGGGTACCTTTACCTTTTCACAGTCGATGCACCCAGGTGTACCACTAGTCCTATATGCTGATGACACGGCTCTTACCTCACAAACCTTAGTTGGGGTTAGGCAGTTGCTTGCAGCAGTTTTTGCTAAAAAGCCTTAAGTGGACCATGGAGGGAATCCAATTGACAAGAGTTTCAGCTATCTGGGGATGGTCCTACATGCTCCTGGCATTTGGAAAACCCAGAGATTACATCAAACAATCAGCACGGAGGAGCTCTTTCATGCCCAAGGGAAGGAATGTATTCCTGCAGCACTGAAGTTGTGTGAGGCAAAGGTTATGTCCCACATGCTTCGTGCCGCACAGGAGGAAGTAAAAGGATCCTGTTCAGGAGTTTGCATACCGTTCAATGTTTGGGCTGAGAACACAGTATATGCACAAGTTGACACACATAAGTTGAGATGGCAATGGTTAAGTAACCATACTTGTGCCTTATTGGATTGTAATCAGTCTGTGTGTGTAAATAGTCAATGACTTTCTTAGCCCTTGAGAAACCTTTGTGCATTTCATCCAGGACTGCACTGATTTTGCTGCTTACTGAACATATCAGCTACGCTCTATCCAATTCAATGGTTTCTCTCCTCCGTGGATTCTAATATGGGCTTGGAGATTTCCATTTCTTTTTTTTAAAAATAATTTTATTAAGTTTAGAGTATAGATAAAAACTACAATAAAAAATAAAAAAATACAAAAAAAGGAAGAGTGAAAAACACAAGAATTTTTTTTAAAAAAATTATGTAAGAATTGAGTTCTGACTTTCAACAAGAATATATAGCAATTCCCATAATTAATCCCTTTCTCTAAATTTAACCAAAATCACAGTATTTCTATAACTCATTCCATGGTCATTATGTAAATCAATAAAAGCAAATGCTTCTTCCCCTTATAAAAAAATAAATATATAAACCTTCAAATCAACTTCTCCCCCCCATAAAAAATTATTTATAAGATGTTTTCCTCCTATCACTATTCTATATATTTCTGGCCACTAGGTTAACAAATTACTGTAATTGTTTTTTTAAAAAATATTTATCTACTTTTATGCTTAATACTACAATCTTACCCCTATTAAAGCTTAAAAAACAAATCATTAGAAAAAATAGAATCATACAACCTTATAATCAATCCACATACTTATTTTTAATTTCTATATATTTCTATATTAACAAACTGCAAAAGCATTAAAAAAATTTATATTATCTACTTTTATTTATTTATTTATTTATTTTTCCAACTTATATCACTGCCCATCTCCCCCCACAAAGGGAACTCTGGGCGGTTACTTTTATGCTGTTTTTATACTGTTATTTCAATCTTACCCCTATTAAACCTTAAAAAACAAACTTTAAATCATTACAAAATAATAAAATCATACAGCCTAATCCACATACTTATTAATTTTTATCCCACCTCAAAATATACTAAAGCATTTAATCTCCATATAACAAACTTTAAATCATTACTGAAAAATAACATCATAGAGCCTTGAACTCAATCCACTCAACAGGAAAAGCCTGCCTCTGCCTCCAAAAAGAATCCAAGTTTTGGGTCTGCCTGCTGATCTTGCGAGCAGGGTGTTCAGTCAGCCATCTTCTCACCGGAAGTCAAGATTTCCATTTCTTCTGAAGGATTTTTCACACACTGCATTTCTAATCTTTCTTCTCTGTGTCAGGTATATAATGTTAACTGAGACCTATGTTGTAACTGAATCTCCATGCATTTTTATGGTTTCTCTCCTGAATGGATTCTTTGATGTGAATAAAGATGTCCCCTCAGCCTGAAGCTCCTTCCACACTCCAGGCATTTATGCGGTTTCTCTCCCATGTGAATTCTTTGATGTCGACTGAGATGTCCTCCCTGACTGAAGCTCTTTCCACACTCCAGGCATTTATACGGTTTCTCTCCTGAATGGATTCTTTGATGTATATAAAGGCTTCCACTCAGACCGAAGCTTTTTCCACACTCCAGGCATTTATAGGGTTTTTCTCCTGTGTGAATTCTTTGATGTTGATGGAGGTAGCAACCATCAGAAAAGCTCTTTCCACACTCCAGGCATTTATACGGTTTCTCTCCTGAATGGATTCTTTGATGCATATAAAGGCTTCCCCTCAGACTGAAGCTTTTTCCACACTCCAGGCATTTATAGGGTTTTTCTCCTGTGTGAATTCTTTGATGTTGACAGAGGTAGCAACCATCAGAAAAGCTCTTTCCACACTCCAGGCATTTATACGGTTTCTCTCCTGAATGGATTCTTTGATGGACATAAAGGCTTCCACAGCGATTGAAGCTCTTTCCACACTCCAGGCATTTATAGGGTTTTTCTTCTGAGTGGATTCTTTTATGTGTACTAAGGTTTCCCTTCAGGCTGAAACACATTCCACATTCCAGGCATTTATAGGGTTTTTCTCCTTTGTGAATTCTTTGATGTTCACTGAGATTTCCTCTCTGACTGAAGCTCTTTCCACACTCCAGGCATTTATATGGTTTTTCTCCTGTGTGAATTCTTTGATGTTGACGGAGGTGCCATCCATCAGAAAAGCACTTTCCACACTCCAGGCATTTATATGGTTTTTCTCCGGTGTGAATTCTTTGATGATGACTGAGGTGCCATCCATCAGAAAAGCTCTTTCCACACTCAAGGCATTTATAGGGTTTCTCTCCTGAATGGATTCTTTGATGTTTATTAAGGTTTCCACTCAGACTGAAGCTCCTTCCACACTCCAGGCATTTAAATGGTTTTTCTCCCATGTGAATTCTTAGATGTTGATTGAGGCTTCCACCAACACTAAAGTTCTTTCCACACTCCAGGCATTTATAGGGTTTCTCTCCTGAATGGATTCCTTGATGTCTATAAAGGCTTCCTTTCACACTGAAGCTCCTTCCACACTCCAGGCATTTATAGGGTTTTTCTCCCGTGTGAATTCTCTGATGTATCCTGAGATGTCCTCTCTGCCTGAAACTCTTTCCACACTCCAGGCATTTATAGGGTTTTTCTTCCATGTGGATTTTTTGATGATATCTAAGACTTCCGTTCGTTCGGAAGGATTTTCCACACTCCAGGCACTTATAGGGTTTGTCTTCTGGGAGATTTTTCTCGCGTATTCCGTCGCTCTCCTCCATCCCGCATCTCTTCCTGGGGACCCTCCTTTCATGGGGTCCCTCTTCGCTCCGGTTCATCTCGTTGGGCGAACCGTCGGCAGCCCCGCAGCCTCCGCGCCTTTCCCGCCACCTCAGAGCAGCTGCGCCAACAAGCTTCGCCTGCTTCCTCCGCCGGACTCGGCCGTCCTCCTGAAGGGCGAGAGGAGCAAGGGGGGGGTGGAGGAGAGGCGGTGCGAGGCCTCTGTTCCCTTCCCTGAGGGGAGTCCGAGGCCCAACGGGGGAAGGCCGAAGCCTCCGGCCCCTTTCAGGCAGGCAGGCAGGCAGGCAGGCGGCGGACCCGGCCTCCCCCTCAGCGCCGAGACTGCCAGACCGGCCCTCGGGCTCCCCGGCCTCCCTCCCTCTCGCGACCCGCAGCGCCGCCCCGGACTGCGACTCCCAGCACCCCCCGGGCACTACCTGCATCCGGGCACCCCCGCCGCCGAACCACGAAGCTCCTTCCTTGCAGGAGAGATTCCAGGAATGAGAACAAGACTTCCCTTCGCGCCCTTTCTTTGGAAACCCCTCCGCTTCCTCCCCAGGGACCGCCCCAGGGATCCTTCCGCCAATCGCCGCCGTCCGCGGGCGAGAGTGACGTCGCTGCCAGGAGCGCCCCTCCCCTCCCACCTCGGGATCCTCCCCTCCTCCGGGGTCCCTGGCTCCGTGGGTCGGACGGATTCCGGAAGTGGGGGCGGGCTCTCCCGGCGACAAATCTCCTCAGGGGCGGTGCCAGAGACTGTTTGATGTGTATGAAGCCTTCCTCTGGACTACCTGGGCAGGTTGTTGTGAAGCTCCAGTCTGGGGAGAGCCGGTGCCCCACATCCTCGGCAGGAAGGCCGGTCGCACGCCCCACACCCGGGGCTGAGCTTCTCTGAGGCGCAAGACTCCCGAGGGCTGCCAGATGGCACAAAGCCCGGTCCTTTGCTGCCCCCTCGTGGCGGCTGCCGGCCCTGCAGCACGGATGGAGGTCGCCTCAAGGGCCGGGAAAGGCCGCGGCGTCTGCCCTCCATAAAGATGGCGGCCGCGACCCACGCAGCTCGCCTGGCTGGCGGCTCCTCAGGAGCCCCGGGTTGGGCGGCGGCCCTGTGCGGCGGGCGCCCGCTGCTCCCTCATCAGGTACACGGCGACGGGCCTTGACGCTTGGGGCCGGAGCGCTGCAGCAGCAGGAGCCCGCAAAGTCTGCGGCACACTGCAGGCTGGTGTACACGTGTAAGGTGGGTTCGCACGGAATGCGTCGCCGGTCTTTTGGGGGGGGGAACAGGCCTGCGTGTAGAAGCAGTGGAGGGCAGCGAAGCCACGGGCGCCATCTTTGCACTGGGCGCGAAGCGGAAGTCGAATGAAGGTGCGTCGCGAACAGAGCTACACGTTTTAGAGGTGCCTCATTTCTCGACGCAGTAATAACAGGGGTCCCCGCCCCACGCGATTGGCTCCCGCCTGGAAACCCCGCCCCCCGCAGGCGCTGGTCAGGCTTTTCGCCTCCCTGCTGCTCTCCGCAGCGTTTTTTCGGGACCGATGGCATTTTCGGGGTTCCCGAGCCTGCCCTTCTGAAGGGGCGCGGGGCGGACTTCCCCCCCCACCACTTTTGCTCCAACCTACCGGGGTAGCTCGGGTGCGCCTCCCCGCCGTACAGCTGATCGGCGCGATTTTCCACCCTGGGGAAAAACCCCACCGTCACTTTTTGCGGTGATCCGAGGTTTTTTCCCCTCGCGACCGCAGCTTTTCTTGCCAGAGCACCACTGTCACGAGGCGAAAAAGCCTTGGATCACCGCTAAAAGTGACGGTGGGCGGAGGCGCCCCGGGGTGGAAAATTGTTGTTGGTATTATTATTATTATAGCGCCAATTATTGATGGTGGATTATTTGAGGAAAGAGCCCATTTCGGCAGAGGTCGGCTCAGGCAGAGCCGCTCTCGTTCTCCCCCGGACGCCCGAGGAAAAGTCCCTCCTTTGCCCAAGAATCCGGGTCCACCACCCTGAGCAGGAGCTTGCAGGAAACGGCTGGGCTGACCTACTGGGATTCCAGCTGCTCAGCTCCAGCTCCTTCCAGGCTGCCTGGTCAAAGGAAGCAGGAGACACTCGAAAGACATCAGGGAGGAAAAGGAAGGGGAAGGACCCAAGCACCCTCCTCCTGGGCCTGAAGGAAGGACGCCAACGCTGAACCTCTGGACTGGGGTCGAGGCACACAGCTGTGGAGGAAGAGATGCTTCCAAGCACGTGACCCAGAGCAGTCCGTCAGTACTGGGGGGGTGGGGGGGGAGACGGCCGGGCAAGCGGAGATCAGGTTGCTGATCAGTACAATGGCGCCTTGGATAGGCTCCCCAGGAGGGAGATCTCCGTGGAGGGAGAATGGCAGCATCTGAACCCACCTTTCTCCAAGTTGCTTGAAGAGAGTAAAAAGGGGAAGTGGCAGGGATTGAGGATTTGAGAATGTAGGCCTCCATGACACACTAGACAATTTTCAAAAGTGGGTGGGTGGGCGGGTCCTGAGATATTTTCTAAATAAATAAATAAATTGCGCTGGTTCCCAGAAAAGTCGGCACAGGAGAACCACAAGTGATCTGTCGATCTGTCGAATTTGCCCGGCCTCCGCATCATGCCCAGCAACCTGGGCCACCTTCGCATGGACAGCGAGGCTGAGGAGCCTGGCCACGATTTCTTCAGCATACTCATGAAGTGCCAGGTTGTTTTGTGGCTTGTTGGGGCTCTCCCACCCTTCCTCCACCTGCTGTGAAATTCTCATAAGGGGGGGGGATTCCACCTCTGCCAAACCTCACAATACTGATGGCACTGTGCCTTCATGTTCCCTGGGTGAGCATAGAAACCTTCAAGGGTTAACGTTTTGGCCTTGGTGGGAAGGTCTGGGTTCAAGCCATCATTTAGCCACAGAGTTCATTGGGGGATTCGGAGCCACTTGCTTTCTCGCAGCCAAATCTACCTCGCGGGCTTGTTGTGATGGAGATAAAATGAGGGGAGAGAGAGACACCCCCGACGTATGCCCCCTTCAACAAAGCAGGCTATAAATGTGTCAGAGTTATTCTATGTAGATTTCAAACAGTATTCTTCACTATGATGTCCTAGCATGTAAAAAAACAGTATTTTTCCATACCCGTCTATGCTGAGTGTTTTCTCAAACACAGAACACACGTATCATGTGAGTTATGTTTTGGCTAGCTATCTGCTGTTCCGTGAGAACATTTCCCCGGGGGGGAGACAATGTGCAACATTGCCATCTCGTGGCAATTTATACCATGTGCAACAAGTTGTAAGTTTCAACAGTAAGTGTATGTAACCCATGTTTTTCCTCCAATCAGAATGCTGAAACAAGTGTATATCTCAGCTATTAACTATGGGTCTATGCTTCTTGACTTCTGTCTGTCATGTTGCCATGTACTCTGTTCCTGAACTGTAACTATGCCTGGCCTTTGTACCTGGCCATGGTTTTCTTCACATCTGCTGATGGAACTCTGCTCATGCTTTGTTGTTTTTCCTTTTTGCAATAATGTAACTCATATCCATTATTGCCTTATGCTACAATAAAATATTGTTAGCCCTACATGCTGCACTCTGTTTGGTTTACTCTGCACCTGGACCCCATAAGCCAGTACAATCCCACAAAATGCTGTAATAAAGTAAACAAGCCCACCATTATGGCTAGATCAGCAAGCCATAGTTCAGACAAGCCATGGCTTAGCATAATGGGAGGAACCAGTATGTGTCTAGGACAGGGCTTTCCAAAGTTTTCCCGCGGCGACACACCAACCACCGTTCGTGTGTCGCCGCGGGAAAACCCGGAAGTGCTGCCATTGCGGCAGCGCGCAAAAACCCAGAAGCGCTGCTGCCGCTTTCGGTTTTTATGTGCCGCTGTGGCTGCGGCGCATTAGGATTTTTGCGCGCCGCCGTTGGTGTCGCCATGGGAAAACCCAGAAGCGCTGATGGCGCGCCATCAGCTCTTCCGGGTTTTGACGCAACACATCTGGGTCCCGCAGGCAACACACTTTTTTGTCGCGACACACAGTTTGGAAAGCTCTGGTCTAGGACCAGGTGAGAATGGATTTTGCTGCTTCTAGGTCTATCTGTAGAAATTGTGTACCATTCCTGCTGGCCTTTGCTCATACCTGGGCCAATTCTGAAGATGATATAGTACATACCATGATTAATTAATTTACATGCTTGGACTAAGCAGCCAGATGCCTCAATCTGAGATGAGCCGAACACATTCATGGTGGAAAAAGAGACTCATTTTCTTTTCCATCATCTCATCTGAGTTAATGGCTGATCATCAACACCCCAATCATGATCAACAACTGCTTAGACCTCTTAATCTTTGTTAGTGTTGTCCTCTCAAAACATGTTAAAATTAATTAATCAAATTAATCTTGGAGAGAGAGGAATTACCAGGGAGTTACATAGCTGTTCAGTGCAGTCCGGTCCAGTTCACGAGACCTGGTGGCTAAATTTTTTCTAGCATTGGGCACCTCTCCGCTCAGCCTGTGGAGGAACGTAATGGGCAAAGATGCCAGTCCAGAAGCACCAGGGACTAAGCGTAGGCGGGGCACCATGTCCTCCTCTTGGAGAGCCAAGCAGGAGGGGACCATCCTTTTCCCTTTGTGGGGACTTATCTCGGAGCGTATCGGCCCCACTGCCCACCTCTCACTGAAGAGATCTTCACCAGGTCAAATTGGTTGTTCTCTAAATTAGGTTACACCAATCCTGGTATCTCGTGCTTTTTCTTCCAAGACGCTCAGGGCAGTTATATAAAACCTTCTTCCCTCGTGGAGTTCCAAGGAGAGAAAAAGGAAAGAAAGAGGAAACAGGAAACTGGGATTCAAGCCCCTCCCACACAAAGAAGCAAAGCTAGGTTGCAGCAGAGCCGCCCCTCCCTTGTGTTTGTGTGAGACAGGCTTGGTTGAAACCCCATATTTCCAACACAGAAGACCCCTTTGTCTTGGTTTGGTTGACCTCCCTTAGTCACGCATGTGGCCTTTTCCTATGTTCCTCTGCAGTCCTCCCGCCTTGACGACCAGCGCTGTGCCCCACCCAACTCCATTCCCCGTGGCCCCACCGTGCCTGACGAGGACTTCTTCAACCTCATCCAGCGTGTCCAAGCCAAGCGCATGGACGAGCAGAGAGTGGACCTGGCGTCAGCTGAGGAAGATCAAGCAGAAGACCAACCTCCAGATCAGCAGCAAAGGCCCAGCTTCAGTTAAGAAGCCAGGGCAAGAGGCCGTGAAGGGGTGGACTTCTGGATGCCCCCAGATGAAGATCTGCGCCATGGCACTCAGCACGTTCCTGGGGGTGCTGGCTGCTTTCTGCACTTTCTCACCCTGGAGAAAATGGCACTCACGAGAGTGGGGAGCAGAAGGGGTGGTCACTCTCCAGGTTGCCTCTCTGCCAGTTGGGCACGGTTGGTAAGGGTGAAGCATCTTCTCTGCTTGAGCATCAGCTATGAAACAGGCTCAAGAACTGAGAAGGAGGCCTGTGGGTGAAGGCCATAAGCTGAAAACCTCTGAGAAAGATGCAGGGGACCACCTGCAAGAAAAAGGGAGGGGTCTGGGTGAGGCCCAAACCCAGAAGCAGCAGCAGCAGGGGCAGCTGGAGGGGGTTGACCGCAAGCCAGGCTGATCGGTGCCTCTGCCACTGCAAGGCCATGTCCCGTGCCAAATTGACGGTTGACTTTGGAATCTGAATTGAGGATGACAATCAGTGGATGTGTGTGCAAATCTCTTGTTTAGAAATATGGTCCTTGCTGCACTTTTTTCCCAGGTGCAGTCTGATGCTGGCTGTAAAGGTGCTGGGTGGAGAGAGAGGGAACCGAACATCCAGAGCCAAGATGGGAGGTTTCTGTTAGCCAGGGGAGACTTCGGCCCATACATACAGCTACTGCAGCCATCACCAAAGCAAGATACATGCAGGGAGACCCTCACACAGTAGCCAATTAATGGGATTTTAAGTTAACATAAGGGGTGTGTGCCTGCAGCCTCTGATCTTTTTAGCCAGGTTGTAGCCCTCTTTTAATCTAGTTTCCTTGAAGGCAGGGAGGAGTCATTTTCTCTTGCTATCTTGGACCGTTGAAGTTTACGTTCCTGTTTAATCAAGGACTGTGGTTTTAGACCAGTGCTTTCCAAACTGCCGCCATTGGCGACACAACAACGGCAGCGGTGCAGGGGGGCGCGTGCACGGGAGGGCGTGTGGGGGCGTGTAAGGCGGCCTCGCTAAAACACAGAAGTGCTGATAGCATGCCCCCCTGTGCTGCCGCCGCACACCCCCCCATGCCGCCACTTCACGACACACTAAAGTGTCGCGACACAGTTTTGTGTTAGACCCAGTTCGTTGCCATTACCCTGGGGAATTGATTTGGATTTTATTTTTACAAGCTTCCCTGCTTGTATGGCACTTTGAAAACTCTGGCCTTTTTTATGGAGGGAGTTGTGTTATCTCTTTCAAATATCTGGGGATGATCCTACAAGCTACTGGCACTTGGAAAACTCATAGAGAACCCAACAGTTCGAAAGCCTAGCAAGTAGATAAATGGGTACCACCTTAAGTGGGAAAATTTGCTGGCGTCCTGTTGGGAAGTCGGTTCCACCGGAGGAGAAAAGATCGGAGGAAGATCGAATGGCAGCAGTGACGACGGACCCGGAAGTAACATCTACAGGACGTCAGCAGCCGGCTCAAGGCATCTTGGGAATTGTAGTCCGGAGCCTTAGAAGAGCCGGTTCCCTTACCCCCTCTCCTGGTGCACGGGTTAATGACACTGTATAGTTGGTGAATTGTATAATATCGAAAAATGTATTTGTATGTAAGCCGCCTAGAGTCCTCCGTTAGGGAGGGGATAGGCGGGGTATAAATATCACAATAAATAAATAAATAAAATAAATAGAGATTATATGAAACAATCAGCATGGAGGAGCTCTTTCACGCCCAAGGCAAGGAATATATTCCTGCAGCACTGAAGTTGTGTGAGGCAAAGGTTATGGCCCACATGCTTTACGGTGCACAACCAGATTGTGATGATATTAGTATGTGGAATTGAATACAGTTGAACTCATAAGTTTACAGAACCCTTGCAGGATTTGTAAGATGAGGACTATTTTAAAAGAAAACATGAGTGATCAGGCAGAACACATGAGTTTTATTTGTATTGTGATTCAAAATGAACTATTAGGATTCACAGAATAGCACAATCATTAGACAAACCATAGCAATAAAGGAGATAGTAAACTGGTCCTGCTGAGAAGTTGGCATTCCTTTGAATGTTTGGGAAAAGCAGCTGCAGCCAGGCAGAAACGCTTCCCATCCCACTTCCACAAGGCTCAGCATAGCTACTGTATTTCTCAAAGGACTTTAAAAGTTTACAGCCCCAGGAACCTGCGAGGTAGCCTCCCGCAGGCATTCATTCATTCACTCGAGTTACTCACGAGCATCCATACCGGCGTTCCAGCTGTCTGGCTAATTGAACCACACCCTGGCATTTTCAGGGATGTGCCGACCTCCAGAGCCTCAGCCTACCTTAGCTTAAAAGAAAAGCAAACGCTGAGACAGTGTGTGGGTGTGTAGGAGACAAGGAAATGGAAAACAGCAGCAGGCGAGGAAGCGAGTCTGGCGATTGGCAGCTATTACAGGCACGAGGACTATCCGAGAACTGCCAGGACCACCGGCTACAGTAAGCAGCATAGCCCAGTGGGATTCCTGCCTGGAGCTCGGCTTGGGAGCTGAGCTTGAGTGCTCAAAAGCAGAGCTTGCAGCGTGGCCTGGAGCTCGTCAGCAACTCAACACAAACTCAGTATACACTCAAGTTGACACACACAGGTTGAGATGGCAATGAAGGGTAAGTATCCACACCTGTCTGTAGCTTGAATCATGTCAACTGGATTTCTATTTTCTCAGTGGAAACGTTTCGCTCCTTATCCAAGTAGCTAGTAAGCTCCTTGGATAAGTAGCGAAACGTTTCCACTGAGAAAATAGAAATCCAGTTGACATGATTCAAGCTACAGACAATTCCACCTGGATGACTGAGAACCTTCATAGACATATCCACACCTGTGCCTTATTAGATTTATCTTTTGTGGTGGCTGTTCAGTCGTTTAGTCGTGTCCGCCTCTTCGTGACCCCATGGACCATAGCACGCCAGGCCTTCCTGTCCTCCACTGTCTCTCAGAGTTTACTCAAGTTCATGGTTGTTGCATTGGTGATGCTATCTAACCATCTCATCCTCTGCCGTCCCCTTCTCCTTTTGCCCTCAGTCTTTCCCAGCATCAGGGTCTTTTCCAGTGAGTCCTTTCTTCTCATTAGGTGGCCAAAGTATTTGAGCTTCAGCTTCAGCATCTGTCCTTCCAATGAGCAGTCAGGGTTGATTTCCTTTAGGATTGACTGATTTGACCTCCTTGCAGTCCTTTATTAGATGGTTATTAGTGTCTGTGTGTAATGACTTTCTTAGCACTTGAGAAACCCTTGTGCATTTCATCCAGGGCTGCACTGACTTTGCTGGTTACTGAAGCATTTCAGCCATGCTCTATCCATTTCTATGGTTTCTCTCCTCCGTGGATTCTAATATGGTTTTGGAGATTCCCATGTCTTCTGAAGGATTTTTCACACTCTGTGCACTTATAGGGTTTGTCTCCTGAATGGATTCTTTGATGTGTATTAAGGCTTCCCCTGTGACTGAAGCTCTTTCCACACTCCAGGCCTTTATGGGGTTTCTCTCCTGAATGGATTCTTTGATGTGTATAAAGGCTTCCCCTCTGGTTGAAGCACTTTCCACACCCTTCTGCATTTCATCCAGGTCTGCACTGATTTTGCTGGTTACTGAACATACTATCCATTTCTATGGTTTCTCTCCTGTGTGGATTCTAATATGGTTTTGGAGATTCCCATTTCTTCTGAAGGACTTTTCACACTCTGTGCATTTATAAAAGGTTTATATTGTTAAGTGAGACCTACTGTGAGGATCCTGGTTCTAAATCTTTTAAAAGCAACTTAAACACAGACCATATAGGAAATTCATTACTGTTAGGATCCAACCCAAACAAGTTATTTTTAATAAAGATTAGCTTCCATTTCCAAGCAAAGTCACAACTAGCATTACACTTTCAGTTTAGCAGTTAAACGCAGTCCTTAAAAAAAACCCATTTAAGCAAACAGATATGAGTTTTATGGCTGTTGTGGGTCTTCCGGGCTGTGTGGCCGTGTTCTGGAAGTTGTGGTTCCTAACGTTTCGCCAGCATCTGTGGCCAGCATCTTCAGAGGGCAGGAGCACAGATAGAAGCAAAATCTCTGTGCCCAGGTAGAGTGGCAATGTTCTATTCGACAATACATAGATATGAGTTTTACTTTGGCTTCTCAGGAAATTCCAAAAACTATAGGTACCTCTTTACTTTTTCCTCCAAAATCCAAAATTGCTGGGAAGTAAGTTGAAACTGAAATTGAAATGGGGGCGACCATAGAGATATGAAACAATCAGCACGGAGGAGCTCTTTCACGCCGAAGGCAAGGAATGTATTCCTGCAGCACTGAAGTTGTGCGAGGCAAAGGTTATGGCCCACATGCTTTACGGCGCAGAACCACATTGTGATGATATTAGTATGTGGAACTGAATACAGTTGAGCTCATAAGTTTATAGAACCCTTGCAGGATTTGTAAGATGAGGACTATTTTAAAAGAAAACATGAGTGATCAGGCAGAACACATGAGTTTTATTTGTATTGTGATTCAAAATGAACTATTAGGATTCACAGAATAGCACAATCATTAAACAAACCATAGCAATAAAGGAAGTAGAAAAAGGATCCTGTTCAGGAGTTTCCATACCCTTTAATGTTTGGGCTGATAACACAGTATAGGCTCAAGTTGACTACACAGGTTGAGATGGCAATGAATGGTAAGTATCCACACCTGTGCCTTACTGGATTGTAATTAGTGTCTGTGTGTAAATCCTCAATGACTTTCTTAGCCCTTGAGAAACCCTTGTGCATTTCATCCAGGTCTGCACTGATTTTGCTGGTACTGAAGCATTTCAGCCATGCTCTATCCATTTCTCTGGTTTCTCTCCTCTGTAGATTCTAATATGGTTTTGGAGATTTCCATCTCTTCTGAAGGACTTTTCACACTCTGTGCACTTATAGGGTTTGTCTCCTGAATAGATCATTTGATGTGTATAAAGGCTTCCCCTGTGACTGAAGCTCCTTCCACACTCCAGGAATATATAGGGTTTTTCTCCTGTGTGAACTCTTTGATGTTTCTTGAGATGTCCTCTCTGACCGAAACTTTTTCCACACTCCAGGCATTTATGTGGTTTTTCTCCCGTGTGAATTCTGTGATGTATCCTGAGATGTCCTCTGAGTGAAACTTTTCTTCTAAAGATCTTCTAAAGCTTATTACAATAATATATTAGGTTAACCATCAACTTTTCCTGTCCACAATTGCCCACAATTGATCTCAACTGCCCACAACTGCCAGACAAGGCATCAACTTAATATCAGTAGACAACCAGGTCAACTGTGCCCAACTAAGCTACCCAAGTTGCTGTCAACATTCAACAGGCTTCCTTAATAGTATCTCATCGATACTTACATCCACTGCTAACAGTTGGCCAGACGGGTCAGAGTGGGCTGGGACTCAGACATTCGGGGCGTCCCCCGCTCCCCGTGGAGAGTCTCGCACCTCAAGGGTCTCAGTTGCAGGTCATCCTTTTATACCTGACTGTGTTAAATCCAAATTCACGTCACAGTCAGTGTCAGAACTGTATACGTCACAGCCAGTTGAGCGTTCCTTCTGACCTGGTTCCGAACTTTGTTGTTTTGCATAGACCTGGCATCCTTGTTCCGTACCTCCTTGCACCCACTATCTGTTCCAACTGTTATCTGTTCTTGATAACACACACTCCTCATTCCACCCCAGTGGGTTCATGAACAGGACAAGCATGGCTCACTACCTGGTTCTATCAAAACTATGATTTTATATATATTTTATATCTTCACATCTTCTCCGCCATGTCCTACAAGAAAAGAGTACAAAAAATCACGTTCAATGGCTAGAAGGAACCTCACAAAGCGTTGCTTCCAAAAAAAGGTCTAATTAGTGAAGGTTTTCATTGTTTTCTTCTGGTTTCAACCGAAGACATCTGTTCCTATCGCTCTGGATCTTTTTCTCCCTCTCCTTTGCTCAGAAATTCCAGCAGTTTGGGGTCTAAACTGTGAAGTTCTCCATTCTTCTTCTTGTGTCCTGGAACTGTAAGAGCTGCCTACTAAGCAGAAGATTAAATAAAGGGCTTCTCCTTGCATGCAGATTTGCTTGCTAAACTTCAGCGGCCTTCACTGAAAACGAGTCCATAGCATTAGCTCTGCACTGTTCCCAGGAACGAACGAACGAACTAACTAACTAACTATATATATATATACTAACTAACTAACTAACTATATATATATATACTAACTAACTAACTAACTAACTAACTAACTATATATATATATATATATATATATATATAAATAAAAATTTCTATGGCTGCCCATCTCCCAATCAAGGAGGGACTCTGGGCGGTTCACAGCCACAATAACATCATTAAAATACAATAAAAAACACAATAAATATATAAATACAATAAATATAATAAAAACCAAGCGGCAGGTGGTTCATACAGTGAAGCTAACCCATTCCAGCTTCACTCCAGGAGCTGAAGGATCGAGCCCTAACAAACAGAAAGGGGTGCGGAAGGACGGCACGCTCACCTTTTCCCATCCAAGTCAGAGAAACAGCCCAAGTTATCGGCAATCACATGATGGTTGTTGCACGACTCCGTGATGATAAGCCACCTTGGAAAGAGGTTTTGCAGATCGTGTCCCGCATACCTGAAAGAGAAGCCAAGCTCCGCCCAGTGACATTTGGAAGTGCTTCTCTGGAATATCAAAGGCAGGGGAATTGGGAGGACATGCCCATTTATTTATGTATGGTGTACTTTGCTACGTTTGGAAGGCCGCCCAACTCCCAGTGACTCTGGGTGGCTTGCAGAAGAGTGGTAAAAAATAAAAGGACTTGTACGCCTGGACAAAACACATATAGTATTACAAAACAAAGCTGCCTGGGGCTCAACGAACAGCCTAACCCCCAGCCCAGGGGCAAAGCCACATCTGCAGAGACTTAGGGAAGCCTTGTCGGGTGAGCCGGGCAAATTTCCGGGGCGATGCTGTTCCAGAGGGGAGGCATCTGCAGCTTTCTCAGCAGCAAAGTGTAAGCAATCAGCCACCGCTGCCGTTCCAATTTCCCAGCCCCGCTCCAGGTACTAAGCAGGCTGGACCTCGATGAACCTTTTTCAGATCAGTCCAGATCACAGGGTTATTCAGCTGAGTGGGCAAAGCATCCTCGGGTCAAGCCCAACGCCCACTATCTTCCGAAGCACCTTCATGGCATTCTCTTGGCAGCAACACAGAAGGGACTGGTTCTTTTTGAAACTTTCCAGTGCTAACCGGCACCTCTTGCATTTCCTGGTGGTCTCCTATCCAAGCGCCAACTACGCCTAAACAAGCTTTGCTTCCCAGATCAGCCAAGACTGTCCAGGCACTGAGGCGGCGTAACTAAGAGACGGAGACTCACCCAGCTGGAGAAGGTTCCCCTCTGCTCATTCCACCGCTGCACACAGTCGTTCCGTTCGTTTTCCCAGCTGATTGCCCGGTGCAAAGATGGCGCCCGCGTCCTCTCTTCTTTCCACCTCTACCAGCCGCTGGGTGCAAAGATGGCGTCCGCGACGAATCTTCGACTTCCGCTTCGCGCCCACTGCAAAGATGGCGCCCTTGGCTTCGCTGCACTCCACCGCTTCTACGCTGCAGGGGACGATGAGGGAGCATCGGGCGCGGCGGGCACAGGCCACCCGCCAAACCCGGAGCTCCGGCCCCCGCAGCTGCTGAGGAGCCGCCAGCCGGGACTTCTGAGAAAAGCTGCGCGGGTCGCGGCCGCCATCTTTATGGAGGGCAGAAGCCGCGGCCTTTCCCGGCCCTTGAGGCGACCTCCATCCGTGCTGCAGGGCCGGGAGCCGCCACGAGGGGGCAGCAAAGGACGGGGCTTTGTGCCATCTGGCAGCCCTCGGGAGTCTTGCGCCTCAAAGATGCTCAGGCCCGGGTGTGGAGCGTGCGACCGGCCTCCCTGCCGAGGATGTGGGGCACCGGCTCTCCCCAGACTGGAGCTTCACAAGAACCTGCCCAGGTAGGCCAGAGGAAGGCTTCATACACATCAAACACTCTCGGGCACCGCACCTGAGGAGATATGTCACCGGGAGAGCCCGCCCCCACTTCCGGAATCCGTCCGACCCACGTAGCCAGGGACCTGGGAGGAGGGGAGGACCCCGAGGTGGGAGGGGTGGGGCGCTCCCGGCAGCGCCGTCACTCTCGCCCGCCGACGGCGGCGATTGGCGGTAGGACCCCTGGGGCGTTCCCTGGGGAGAAAGAGGAGGGGCTTCCAAAGAAAGGGCGCGAAGGGAGGTCCTGTTCTCATTCCCGGAATCCGTCTTGCAAGGAACGGAGCTTCGTGGTTCGCCGGCGGGGGTGCCCGGATGCAGGTAGTGCGCGGGGGGTGCTGGGAGTCGCAGTCCGGGGCGGCGCCGAGGGCTACAAGAGGGAGGGAGGCCGGGGAGCCCGAGGGCCGGTCTGGCAGTCCCGGCGCTGAGGGGGAGGCCGGGGTCCGCCCGCCCGCCCGCCCGCCCGCCTGCCTGGGTTTCGGCCTTCCCGCGTCGGGCCTCGGCCTCCCCTCAGGGAAGGGAACGGAGGCCTCGCACCGCCTCTCCTCCTCTCCCCTTTGCTCCTCTCGCCCTTCAGGAGGACGGCCGAGGAAGGTGGCGGGAAAGGCGCGGAGGCTGCGGGGCTGCCGAAGGGTCGCCCACCGAGATGAACCGGAGCGAAGAGGGACCCCGTGAAAGGAGGGTCCCCGGGAGGAGATGCGGGAAGGGGGAGAGCGTCGGAATACACGGGAAAAATCACCCAGGAGAGAAACCCTATAAGTGCCTGGAGTGTGGAAAGAGCTTCAGTCAAAGGGGAAACCTTAATACACATCAAAGAATCCACACAGGAGAGAAACCCTATAAATGCTTGGAGTGTGGAAGGAGCTTCAGTCAGATAGGACATCTCAGGAGACATCAAATAATTCACACACGAGAAAAACCCTATAAATGCCTGGAGTGTGGAAAAAGTTTCAGTAACAGTGGAAGCCTTTATACACATCAAATAATCCATTCAGAAGAGAAACCCTATAAATGCTTTGAATGTGGAAAGAGTTTCAGTCTGAGGGGAAGCCTTTATAAACATCTAAGAATCCATTCAGGAGAGAAACCCTATAAATGCCTGGAGTGTGGAAAGAGCTTCAGTCTGAGGGGAAACCTGTATACCCATCAAAGACTCCATTCAGGAGAGAAACCCTATAAATGCCCGGAGTGTGGAAAGAGCTTCAGTCAGAGGGGAAGCCTCTATACACATCAAATAATTCATTCAGGAGAGAAACCCTATAAATGCCTGGAGTGTGGAAAGAGCTTCAGTTGGAGGGGACATCTCAAGAGACATCAAAGGATTCACACAGGAGAGAAACCCTATAAATGCCTGGAGTGTGGAAAGAGCTTCAGTCTGAGGGGAAACCTGTATACCCATCAAAGAATCCATTCAGGAGAGAAACCCTATAAATGCCTGGAGTGTGGAAGGAGCTTCAGTCACAGGGGAAGCCTTAATACACATCAAAGAATCCATTCTGGAGAGAAACCCTATAAATGCTTGGAGTGTGGAAAGAGCTTCAGCCTGAGGGGAAACCTTTATATACATCAAAGACTCCATTCAGGAGAGAAACCCTATAAATGCCTGGAGTGTGGAAAGAGCTTCAGTCGGAGGGCACATCTTAATTCACATCAAAGAATCCATTCAGGAGAGAAATCGTATAAATGCCTAGAGAGTGGTAAGAGCTTCAGTCGGAGGGGAAGCCTTTATAAACATCAAAGAATCTATTCAGGAGAGAAACCCTATAAATGCCTGGAGTGTGGAAAGAGCTTCAGTCTGAGGGGAAACCTTTATACACATCAAAGAATCCATTCTGGAGAGAAACCCTATAAATGCCTGGAGTGTGGAAAGAGCTTCAGTCTGAGGGGAAACCTTTATACACATCAAAGAATCCATTCTGGAGAGAAACCCTATAAATGCCTCCAGTGTGGAAAGAGCTTCAGCCTGAGGGGAAACCTTTATAGACATCAAAGAATCCATTCAGGAGAGAAACCCTATAAATGCCTCCAGTGTGCAAAGAGCTTCAGTCGCAGGGGAAGCCTTTATACACATCAAAGAATCCATTCAGGACAGAAACCAGAAAAATGCATGGAGATTCAGTTACAACATGCAGTCTTGTGAAAAAGTAAGTACACCCTCTTTGAGTTCTATGGTTTTACGTATCAGGACATCATAAAAATCATCTGGTCCTTTGCAGGTCTTAAAATTAGGTAAAGACAACCTCAGATGAACAACAACACATGACATATTACACCGTGTAATTTTTTTTTTTTACAAAAATAAAGCCGAAACGGAGAAGCCATGTGTGAAAAAGTAAGTATACCTTATGATTCAAAAGCGTGTAGAACCACCTTTAGCAGCAATAACTTGAAGTAATTGTTTTCTGTATGACATTATCAGTCTCTCGCATTGTTGTGGAGTAATTTTGACCCGGTCTTCTTTTCAAGATCGCTTCAGTTCATTGAGGTTTGCGGGCATTTGTTTATGCACAGCTCGCTCAAGGTCCCGCCACAGCATTTCAATCGGGTTGAGGTCTGGACTTTGACTTTGACAAGCCCAAATCATCACCCCTCCGCCGCCGTGCTTGACAGTTGGTATGGGATGTTTGTGCTAATATGCTGTGTTTGGTTTTCGCAAAACGTGGCGCTGTGCATTATGGCCAGATATCTCCACTTTGGTCTCGTCTGTCCAAAGGACATTGCTCCAGAAGTCTTGTCCTTTGTTCAGATGCAACGTTGCAAACTTAAGCCGTGCTGCCATGTTCTTTTTAGGGAGGAGAGGCTTCTCCTGGCAACCCTTCCAAACAAATCATATGTGTACAGTCTGTAGCTTGAATCATGTCAACTGGATTTCTATTTTCTTAGTGGAAACGTTTCACTCCTTATCCAAGGAGCTTCTTCAGTCTGAGTAAAGTTAGTAAGGGAATCCTTAAATATGTTTCTAGGCTGGCTGTGTGACCTTGCACCTGGGGCTAGGTCATGGTTATTTTTGAGATGTTTGTTTCTAAGTCCCTTTATTATCTAAAGGAGGATCGTTAAGATTACCCTGCTGCTGTTGAGATTGCGAAATGGTCTTAATCTTCCTAGGCACAGAAGACAAAGCAGGAAGGAAAATAGGGGAAAGATTGTGCCTGAGGCCCCCACCTCTATTCAAAGAAGGATTTTCCAAGTTGGCAGAAATGGATTCCTTGACCCCTCTTTCAAACCACTTATCTTCCCTGTCTAAAATATGAACATTAATGTCCTCAAATGAGTGTCCTTTTTCCTTTAGATGAAGATAAACTGCTGACTCTGGTCCTGTGGTGTTACTTCTCCTGTGTTGGGCCATCCTCCTAACTTTACTCAGACTGAAGAAGCTCCTTGGATAAGGAGTGAAACGTTTCCACTAAGAAAATAGAAATCCAGTTGACATGATTCAAGCTACAGACAATTCCACCTGGATGACTGAGAACCTTCATAGACATATGTGTACAGTCTTTTCCTGATTGTGCTGTCATGAACTTTAACATGGTAACTCAGGCCTGTAGAGTCTGAGGTGTAACTCGGGTTTTTTTACAATTTCTCAGCATTGCACGTTCTGACCTTGCGGAGACTTGCTGGGACGTCCACTCCTGGGAAGATTGGCAACTGTCTTGCATGTTTTCCACTTGTGAATAATCTTCCTCACTGTAGAATGATGGACTTTAAATTGTTTGGAAATGGCCTTATATCCCTTCCCAGATTGATGGGCAGCAACAATTGCTTCTCTAAGATCATTGCTGATGTCTTTACTCTTTGGCATTGTGTTAACACACACCTGAATGCTCGAGACCAGCACACCCCGAAAACTTTTATAGAGGTGGTCACCCTTGCTGGTGATCAATTAATCAAGGGCATTTGATTAGCAGCACCTGGCTGCTACGTGGCCTCTTCATACCTATGGAAGCAGTCAGGGTGTACTTACTTTTTCACACGTGGCTTCTGACTGAAGTGGCCAGTGGAAAATAGGTCCTTTTCCTATTGTTAAATGCATTAACGACGTTTCAGCTGGAACTCCCAAAAAGTCTAAAAAAGGTACACCCTGTGTTCCATTGCAGCTTATTGAAACCAGAGCGTCAATCAGATCGGTGGCATCCAGTGAGTCAACCACCAGCTCCGACGACGATTGAAGGAGAGCAGCATTTTGAGATCTTACGGATACTGGACTCTAGAATACATCACAAAAAACTGCAATACCTAGTCCAGTGGAAGCATTTACCTATAGGCCATAATGAGTGGGTTGGCTGTCAACCTGTTAGGGCCCCTAAGTTAGTAAAACTGTTCCATCATGAATTTCCTGAGAAGCCAAAGTAAAACTCATATCTGTAGCTTGAATCATGTCAACTGGATTTCTATTTTCTCAGTGGAAACGTTTCGCTCCTTATCCAAGAAGCTTCTTCAGTCTGAGCAAAGTTTGTAAGGGAATCCTTAAATATGTTTCTAGGGTGGCTGTGTGACCTTGCACCTGGGGCTAGGTCATGGTTATTTGCGATGTTTATTTCTAAGTCCCTTTATCATCCAAAGGAGGATCGTTAAGATTACCTTGCTGTTGTTGAGATTGCGAAATGGTCTTAATCTTCCTAGGCACAGAAGACAAAGCAGGAAGGAAAATAGGGGAAAGATTGTGCCTGAGGCCCCCACCTCCATTCAAAGAAGGATTTTCCAAGTTGGCAGAAATGGATTCCTTGACCCCTCTTTCAAACCACTTATCTTCCCTGTCTAAAATATGAACATTAATGTCCTCAAATGAGTGTCCTTTTTCCTTTAGATGAAGGTAAACTGCTGACTCTGGTCCTGTGGTGTTACTCCTCCTGTGTTGGGCCATCCTCCTGTACAAAGGTTGTTTGGTTTCTCCAATGTAGAGCTCAGAGCACTCCTCACTGCACTGGATTGCATACACTACATTGCTTTTCTTGTGTTTTGGAGTTTGATCTTTGGGGTGTACAAGCCTCTGTCTCAGTGTGTTGGTGGGTTTGAAATATACAGGTATGTGGTGTTTGCCAAATATCCTTTTTATCTTTTCAGACACGCCAGCCATGTAAGGAATGACCAGGTTCTTCCGTTTACTCTGAGTCTCAGCCCTGTCTGTCGCTGTTTTAGGTCTGGTAGACTTAGATTTAGTGAAGGCCCAATTTGGATATCCACAGGCCTTCAGAGCTGTTCTCAGGTGCTGATTTTCATTCTTTTTGGAATCCATGGAGGTGGGGATGGTTTCTGCTCTGTGTGACAAACTTACAAAGTTACAAACTTTGCTCAGACTGAAGAAGCTACTTGGATAAGGAGCGAAACGTTTCCACTGAGAAAATAGAAATCCAGTTGACATGATTCGAGGTACAGACAATTCCACCTGGATGACTGAGAACCTTCATCGACAAAACTCATATCTGTTTGCTTAAATGTTTTTTTTTAAAGGACTGCATTTAACTGCTAAACTGAAAGTGTAATGCTAGTTGTGACTTTGCTTGGAAATGGAAGCTAATCTTTATTAAACAGAACTTTTTGCTTGGGTTGGATCCTAGCAGTAATGAATTTCCTATATGGTCTGTGTTTAAGTTGCTTTTAAAAGATTTAGAACCAGGATCCTCTCAGTAGGTCTCAGTTAACAATATAAACCTTTTATAAATGCACAGAGTGTGAAAAGTCCTTCAGAAGACATGGGAATCTCCAAAACCATATTAGAATCCAGGGAGGAGAGAGACCATAGAAATGGATAGAGCGTGGCTGGTATGTTCAGTAACCAGCAAAATCAGTGCAGTCCTGGATGAAATGCAGAAGGGTTTCTCAAGGGCTAAGAAAGTCATTGAGTATTTAGACACAGACACTAATTACAGTCCAGTAAGGCACAGGTATGGATACTTATCCTTCATTGCCATCTCAACCTGTGTAGTCAACTTGAGCCTATACTGTGTTATCAGCCCAAACATTAAAGGGTATGGAAACTCACAATACAATAAAATTCATGTGTTCTGCCTGATCACTCATGTTTCCTTTTAAAATAGTCCTCATCTTACAAATCCTGCAAGGGTTCTGTAAACTTATGAGTTCACCTGTATTCAATTCCACATACTAATATCATCACAATGTGGTTGTGCGCTATAAAGCATGTGGGCCATAACCTTTCCCTCACACAACTTCAGTGCTGCAGGAATACATTCCTTGCCTTGGGCGTGAAAGAGCTCCTCCGTGCTGATTGTTTCATATAATCTCTATGGTCGCCCCCATTTCAATTTCAGTTTCAACTTATTTCCCAGCAATTTCGGATTTTGGAGGAAAAAGTAGAGAGGTATCCATAGTTTTGGCCGCATCAGGAGGACTCTCGTTCGCCTTGTCCTTCTCTGAATCGTGGTGTCCAAACCTGGGCAGAGCATTTCAGGTGCAGGTTGACTGAGGCAGAACCAAGCGGAACAATTCTTTGTATTTCACAGCTGCCGTCTGTATTTCTGTGATGGCCCAGTTGCTGGATCCTTCTCTCTCGTTCAGAAAGGGTTTCAGCTAGAGCCAGGATTGAGTTCTCGGGGTGTTTGGGGAATCAGAACACCCAGCCAAGCCCAATCGTGCTGCCTTGGCCTTGCACCGATGCACCAATTGGCACAGCAGCTGGAGGAGACAGACAGAAGTGGGCGTTGCTTCTCAGCCTTTGGACTGAGATCCTGTCTGGTGGAGTGGACGGACGGGTTTGCAGGCAGATTAGTATCTCCAGAGGCTTCTCTACGTACACTCAAAATACATGGGATGGGAGGGGGTGGCAGAATCAGGAATGCACACTTTTTTCATCTTGGTTTGAGACACGCTTACTGTTAGGATCCAACCCAAGCAAATGGTTACATGGGCCTTTGCTGATTATACGGCGGAAGGAAGGAAGGGCCAAAAATGTCTCCAGAGAACGAATTCTGTCTGTCCTCTCTGCCCTCCACCCCACTGCCACCTTTGGTTTTCATTTTTCTCGTGGAAACCAGATTGTGCTGGACAGTTGAGAAAATAAACTCCAAAGAACTTTGCTCAGAAAATGTTTATTAAACAATTTTTTTTCTCTTCTCTCCACCCCAAGGTATCTATATGTGAATTAATTTAGCAGATCTTTGATTTTTCTGGGGAAAGGGAAAGTACCCTGTCATTAAAGTTCTTTGCTTCCTGTCCCCTCCCGCCCTCACAACAAACCACACTTCCAAAAACAATAAATTAGCAAATACATTCAAGTCTACGGGCCAATCTTCCCCGCGGCAGCACTGCAGTGGCGTTTTGCTTGGGCTGGTTGGCTGCAGCTGGAAGAAGGGAGGGCCTGGCCCCCTCTCACCTGCAGGCAGGGCAGGGCAAGCGGCTTTGGCGGCTCAGGCGGTGGCCACCTCCCCCTCTGAAGCAGAGAGCTGGACGGGTCTTTGGTAAGCCAAGTAGCGCCAAGCATGGGGCCCTCTGCACCAGCAGCTGGGTCCCCTGGTACGCCTTCCCCACTGCACGTGGGTCCGACGAGAAAGGCTTTCCGGCTGCTGCTATGGCCAGAAGGGGCATTTAGGGCCCCTTTAAGCCTCGGTGTCAGGACAGGTTCTCCGCCCCCGGATGCGATCAGAGGTGATTCTGCTCAGAAGCCATTGGATCTGGGATATCCTCACCCATCCAGATACAGTCCCCTGTACAGGCTGGCTCCTGCCTCTAAGGGGGCTTCCTTGATCTGGCCCAGATCTTGGACCGGACCGTGCGGTTAACAGGGACCCCATTCTCAGCAGGGGCCTTTTCTGTGGTCCTGGCCTGCAGTTCAGGACAGAGATAGTTCTGGGCGGCAGCGAGGAGACTCGTCTAGAAAGAGGATGGGAACGCGCTGGAGACCGCTGTGTTATTTGAGAGGTTTTCCAATCCTTCTGAGGTGTTAAAAAGGCAAAGAATCAGAGTTGGGTCGCACCTTTTGCAACTAACACGTTTTATGAAAAGGCAGATGCTTTCAGGAGCTGCAGCATGCTACCCAACTCCTCCTGGCCTTTTTGCCACCACAGCCTAGCACAACTCCCTCCGTAAAAAGGCTGGAGTTTTCAAAGTACCATACAAGCAGGGGAGCCAGGAAGATAAAATCCAAATCAATTCCCCAGGGTAATGGCAACGAACTGGGTCTAACACCACAGTCCTTGATTAAATTGAGGAACGTAAACCTCAACTGTCCAAGATAGCGAGAGAAAATGACTCCTCCCTGCCTTCAGGGAAACTAGATTAAAAGAGGGCTACAACCTGGCTAAAAAGATCAGAGGCTGCAGGCACACACCCCTTATTTTAACTTAAAATCCCGTTAATTGGCTACTGTGTGAGGGTCTCCCTGCATATATCTTGCTTTGGTGATGGCTGCAGTAGCTGTAATTATAGGCCTAAGTCTCCCCTGGCTAACAGAAACCTCCCATCTTGGCTCTGGATGTTCGGTTCCCTCTCTCTCCGCCCAGCACCTTTACAGCCAGCATCAGACTGCACCTGAGAAAACAGTGCACCAAGGACCATATTTCTAAACAAGAGATTTGCACACACATCCACTGATTGTCATCCTCAATTCAGATTCCAAAGTCAACCCTCAATTTGGCACGGGACATGGCCTTGCAGTGGCAGAGGCACCGATCAGCCTGGCTTGCGGTCAACCCCCTCCGGCTGCCCCTGCTGCTGCTGCTTCTGGGTTTGGGCCTGACCCAGACCCCTTCCTTTTTCTTGCAGGTGGTCCCCTGCATCTTTCTCAGAGGTTTTCAGCTTATGGCCTTCACCCACAGGCCTCCTTCTCAGTTCTTGAGCCTGTTTCATAGCTGATGCTCAAGCAGAGAAGATGCTTCACCCTTACCAACCGTGCCCAACTGGCACAGAGGCAGCCTGGAGAGGAGAGTGCCCACCCCTTCTGCTCCCCACTCTCGTGAGTGCCATTTTCTCCAGGGTGAGAAAGTGCAGAAAGCAGCCAGCGCCCCCAGGAACGTGCTGAGCACCATGGAGCAGATCTTCAGCTGGAGGCATCTGGAAGTCCACCCCTTCACGGCCTCTCGCCCCGGCTTCTTAACTGAAGCTGGGCCTTTGCTGCTGATCTGGAGGTTGGTCTTCTGCTCGATCTTCCTCGGCCGAAGCCAGGTCCACTCTCTGCTCGTCCATGCGCTTGGCTTGGACACGCTGGATGAGGCTGAAGAAGTCCTCGTCGGGCACGGTGGGGCCACGGGGAATGGAGTTGGGCGGGGCACAGCGCTGGTCATCAAGGCGGGAGGACTGCAGAGGAGCAAAAGAAAAGGCCACGTGCGCGTCTAAGGGAGGTCAACCAAACCAAGGCAAAGGGGTCTTCTGTGTCCGAAATATGGGGTTCCAACCAAGCCTGTCTCACACAAACACAAGGGATGGGTGGCTATGCTGCAACCTAGCTTTGCTGCTTTGTGTGGGAGGGGCTTGAATCCCGGTTTCCTGTTTCCTCTTTCTTTCCTTTTTCTCTCCTCGGAAGTCCGTGAGGGAAGAAGGTTTTAACCTTCTCTCCTCTCGTGGCTCATACTTGCACCCAGCAAATCCGCCAAAAGCGGGTTTGGTCAGAACAACTCGCTTGCACGCATGGGACCGTTTCAACAATGAAACTGCTTGAATCAACTTCTACAATAAAAATGTAAGCAATCTTTATTTTCCTTTTTTACACTGACTAAATGTGTGGAGAGTGTTTTATTTTTCCCTGAACTTAATTAAGCCTTGTGCAAGTTGCCACACGCTTCCACTCTGCTAAGACTAGATAAACGCTGGGTGGGATTTTTCTGTTACTAGCATTTCAGAACCCCTACATTCTGACGGGTTGCTACAGAAGATGCCACCAGGCAGGTCTTCCTTGCCAGCCAGCTTGGCAGGGCTGTCAGGAGACTTCTGTGGGAGGCAGTGAGAATCCTGCGCACTGCCCTGGGCGTCTTGGAGATACCAGGAGGGGTGTAACCTAATTTAGAGAACTACCAATTTGACCTGGTGAAGATGTCTTCAGTGAGAGGTGGGCAGTGGGGCCGATACGCTCCGAGATAAGTCCCCACAAAGGGAAAAGGATGGTCCCCTCCTGCTTGGCTCTCCACGAGGAGGACATGGTGCCCCGCCTGCGCTTAGTCCCTGGTGCTTCTGGACTGGCATCGTTGCCCATTACGTTCCTCCACAGGCTGAGCGGAGAGGTGCCCAATGCTAGAAAAAATTTAGCCACCAGGTCTCGTGAACTGGACCGGACTGCACTGAACAGCTATGTAACTCCCTGGATAATTCCTCTCTCTCCAAGATTAATTCGATTAATTAATTTTAAGATGTTTTGGGAGGACAACACTAACAAAGATTAAGAGGACTAAGCAGCTGGTGATCATGATTGGGGTGTTGATGATCACCCATTAACTCAGATGAGGAGATGATGGAAAAGAAAATGACTCTCTTTTTCCACCATGAATGTGTTTGGCTCATCTCAGTTGAGGCATCTGGCTGCTTAGGTAAAGGTAAAGGTTCCCCCCGCACATTTGTGCAGTCGTGTCCGACTCTAGGGGCCAGTGCTCATCTCCGTTTGTTAGCTGAAGAGCCAGCGTTGTCCGAAGACGCTTCCACGGTCATGTGGCCGGCATGACGTGCGCAGAACGCTGTTACCATCCCACCGAAGTGGTACCTATTCATCTACTTGCATTTGCATGCTTTCGGATTGTTAGGTTGGCAAGAGCTGGAGCTAGTGCGGGAGCTCACTCCGTCACGCGCGGCTAGGGATTCGAACCTCCGAACCTGCAGTCTTCCGATCGACAAGCCTGGCGTCTTACCCGCTGAGCCACCACGCATCATATATTAATTAATTAATTATTACGTTGTAAACCGCCCAGAGTCTACCACGGTAGAGATGGGAGGGGATAAATCCAATAAATAAATAAATAAAATTATTAATTAATATATTAATTAATATATGCTTAGTCCAAGCATATATTAATTAATTAATTAAGCATGGTATGTACTAAAACATCTTTGTGATTGGCCCAGTTATGAGCAAAGGCCAGGAGGAATGCTATGCAGTTCCTACATAGACCTGGAACCAGCAAAATTCATTCTCCCCTGGTCCTAGACACATACTGGTTTCTCCCATTCTCCCATGGCTTGTCTGAACTATGGCTTGTTGAACTAGCCATAATGGTGGGCTTGTTTACTTTATTATGGCATTTATATCCTGCTTTGTTGAAGGGGGCATACGTCGGGGGTGTCTCTCTCTCCCCTCATTTTATCTCCATCGCAACAAGCCTGCGAGGTAGATTTGGCTGCAAGAAAGCAAGTGGCTCCGAATCCCCCAATGAACTCTGTGGCTAAATGACGGCTTGAACCCAGACCTTCCCACCAAGGGCAAAACGTTAACCCTTGAAGGGTTCTATGCTCACCCAGGGAACATGAAGGCACAGTGCAATGGGCAAAGCCCGTCAGTGCTGTGAGGTTTGGCAGAGGTGGAATCCCCCCCCCCCTTACAACAATTTCACAGCAGGGGGAGGAAGGGTGGGAGAGCTCAAAAAGCCACAAACCAACCTGGCACTTCATAAGCATGTTGAAGAAATCATCGCCAGGCTCCTCGGCCTCGCCGTCCATGCGAAGGTGGCCCAGGTTGCTGGGCGTGATGCGGAGGCCGGGCAAATTCCCCACGCTGGCCCGCTGGTCATCGAGCCGCCGGCTCTGGGAGCTGGCAATGAGGTCGAAGAGCTCCTCGGTCTGCGGGGAGGCCATGGACTGAGCTGGGGGAGGAACCAGCCGAGGGGTGAGCGAGCCAGCCAGTCCTGGGGGCACTCTTAGCTTCCCCTGGGGACCTCGGCTCAGCTCAGCTCTCCCTCATTTTGGCAGCCTTGAAGATCAGGAGTTAGCTGCTGGATCCACCCCCCCCCCAGAGGTCTCTTCCACCCCCAGCGGCCTCTGCAGAGCCCAACGTGAAAGCGAGGGGTCACTTTTGCTTGGGAAGCAATCACCTCCCTTCGCTATCCCTGACTGACATATCACTTGAGGTTCTCCTGTCCTGACTTCGCTGGGAACTAGCGCAATTTCCCAAAGCGAAATCCGTAAGGGAAAAGCCGTGTTGGTTCGCTCAGCTGGCTTTGCAAAGCATTCAGGCTAGACCAGTGTTTCTCAAACGTGGCAACTTGAAGACAGGTGGACTTCTTGCTGGCTGGGGAATTCTGGGAGTCGAAGTCCACCTGTCTTCAAGTTGCCAAGCTTGAGAAACACTGCTAGACCCTCTGAGGGGCCACCCCATCAGTGGCCCTGATTGCAGCACATCACGCAGGGACTGGCGGCTATCAAGCTCTGAGTCTTGACCAACGGGCAGTGCTGGCTGGAAATCCTGCCGTGGAAGATGGACCTGACCTGGATCTTAGTTCAGATGAAGTGGGGGGCGGGGGGGGGGCAGGCAAACGGCTAGTCCCAGACAGATGGAAGGAGAGTGCCCGGGACGTCCAAAAGAATTCATTGCGGTGGCTGAGCATGTACCTCATGCTATGCTGTTGCTGAATAGGCCACAAGTGGCTCTGTGCAACATGTCGATGAAGGTTCTCAGTCATCCAGGTGGAATTGTCTGTAGCTTGAATCATGTCAACTGGATTTCTATTTTCTCAGTGGAAACGTTTCGCTCCTTATCCAAGAAGCTTCTTCAGTCTGAGCAAAGTTTGTAAGGGAATCCTTAAATATGTTTCTAGGGTGGCTGTGTGACCTTGCTCTGTGCAACATACCACCATAAAAAATGAAATCAACAAATAAAATAAATAAATAAATAACATAAAAGAAGGGTGAGCAATCTGTAGCTTGAATCATGTCAACTGGATTTCTATTTTCTCAGTGGAAACGTTTCGCTACTTATCCAAGGAGCTTCTTCAGTCTGAGCAAAGTTGGTAAGGGAATCCTGATTCCCTTACCAACTTTGCTCAGACTGAAGAAGCTCCTTGGATAAGGAGCGAAACATTTCCACTGAGAAAATAGAAATCCAGTTGACATGATTCAAGCTACAGACAATTCCACCTGGATGACTGAGAACCTTCATAGACATAAGGGTGAGCAATGTTTGGAGGGCTGCAGGAAGTTGTCTGCTGGTAGGATGCTGTGACCAGATTTTCAGGAGCGGCTTGCCCCAGGTTTTGAGGAGGAATTGGGGGTCTCTGGATGCAAACCCCATCCTTAACCCCATCTTACAAACCCATGGGATGTGTACACCCATCCTTAAACTTTCTCTAGCACCCCAAAAGGCTGAAGTCAGACCACTCACATTTTGTTCATTTCACAGCACATGCCCGACAGGCTGTGGAGGCCCACACTAAGATCTAATTTGCAGGGCACAATGGCCCTAAAGCAAAATCAAGCCAGGTTACAGCCTTGCTTGGCCCACACACCCAACCAATGAGTTGTCAGTGGATGGCTTTACGGGCCACCTAACTGGCATCACCCTACAAAGCTGGTCTCCTTCGCTCTCACTGTCCCTCCTTTGCAAAGCGTGGGGGCTTCAGCCTCACAGAAAAAGAGCTTCAACCACCTGTGCTGAGTGCCTGTGTGCTTTTATGCCACTTCGGAACATCCTTTGATTATAAATTCCACCATATGCCAGTATCCTTGTGCGGGTCCATATACCCGACTCTTGCATAGAGAGTGTTTATTGGAGTCTCTGGTGCTCTATTTTAATATATCACTCAGCAAGGTGGGCCGGAGGTGGTCTTTCCTTTTTCAGTAGCAGACGGTCATGCTGGAAGCCCAGGCTGGGCATCTGGAGCAACACCCCTCCGTCTCCGCTGCCTGGAGCAGTCGGAATGCCACAAGCGTAAGCCACTTGCATCTCAGCCTTTCCGTCTTGGCTGGAACACATCTGTCCTGACACAGCTGGCGGGCAGCAGGCAGAGGGAGGCAGATGTGTGTCTCGGTGCCCAAAGCTGCCTCCTTTCAGGTGGCTTCTGAGTGCCAGGTGTAAACCCCCCCCCCAAAAAAAAAGCTTCATGATGCAGCTCTAGAGACCTAACCAGGTTTTGCCAATTCCTATTTTTAATGCAATGGAAGGGGAAAGGTTTAAACACATAGTAATTTTACTACCTCTGAGTGACCAAAAGAAATGAAACATAGGTCTGGGGCTCTGGAAAGGGCCCTCAAAGACTGTAAAGGAATTTTGAGCTGATCTGGGAGAAGGAAGCCATTAAGGGGGACGTAGAGAAGGGATTATGCAGTCCAGAGGTTGAAGGAAGTGTGAGGAAGAATCTTGATTCTCTTCAGTATAAGAGGGGACAGAGGGAAGCTGGACAGGCTTTCAAGAGTCTGTTGTTGGGTCTTCAACAAGAACTACCACATTCCTGGAATCCCTGTGGTATCTGTTCCTCGACCTGGCCTACCTCGAAGGGCTGTCAAAGGCTGAACAGGGCCCTTACTTGGGGCAAAGCTGTGCCCTTCTGCTTTCTGCTGACTCTTTCAATGCCAGGGAGGCTTCCTGGCGGCGCAGTTTGACCGCTCTGTCCCCTGGCAAGTCGCTTTGCAGCTGTGCAACAGCCCTGCGCCAGCGCGGGACACGGAGCAAGGCTCAGGGAGACGGGTGGCCCACTTACTCTGTGCCTCCCCCAGGGCAGGGACAGGCGTGGCAGCCGCTTCCTCTGACTCTCTCTGGGCGTCCTCCCAAGTGCAGCGCTGGTCGTCCATCCGGTTGCTCTGGAATTTGCTCAGGAGGTCGAGGAAGCAGTCCTCGCTGGAAGGGGCTCGCTTGATTTTCTGCAACGATGAGGAGGAGGATGGTGATGAAGCAGAGGCTAGAACTGGGCTTGACTCCTCCCCTCCACCAGCTCTGCTCCCTTCAGAAGACGACCTTACTGGAGTCTTAATTTCTAGCTTTGCCTTGTTCAAAGAGCTGCCACAAAGCCCATTCGCCTAATTCCTCAAAAGAGTCTCTCGCAATGCAAACCTGGGGCCACCGTTGGTTCGAGCCAACTTTGCTGGCTGGGCTTTCCGGGAGACCCACCCCGTCCGACCTGAGGAACTTCCAAGCTGGCTCCCCTAGGGACCAGATCCAGGAGCGGGAGGAAACATTTGCTAAAGTGGAGCAGTTATGAAATTCCTCCCTGCGCTGTGCCAAAGCGACAATTTGAGAGGGGACTAATTAAACAGCGATAAAGGGGGAAGGACGGCAGGGTCCCCGTTTGGAAACATCTCAGCCCTTTGCAACAGGAGCTCTGCCCCGAATCAACTTCCACGGGGGCAGATGAACCGCTTCTGTTGAGGGAGAACGTTGCCCAGCCAGTCCTCTTCCAGGGGTCCACTGGGATAGATCAGCCACGCTTTGTGCCCCCCCACCCCCCAACTTTGGCTTCTCCGGCCACGAACTGCAACCCAAGATGGCTTACAGCAAAAATTCAAGTTGCATTTGGAGGTTTAAAAGGTTCAAGGAAAAGGCCTGAAGGGTTGCAGTAAGTGCCCAGCAGCCTTGGGGGCGAATGGCCCCCAAATCTGCATGACCAGGACTGCATTCCCATGACCTGCTGTGCTGCAAACCCAGCTTAACACCTGGGATCCCAGAACAGGCCATATTGAAATAAGCCATCTCCTGGTTCAACGGGATGGCTGGGTTCCCGCACAAAACTATAAACTTCAGCATAATCTAGTACGTTGGACAAATTCTCTCAAATGGATCATCCCTTCAACTGGCCGAAACCAAAACTAGGAGAGATTAAAAACAACCCACGGCATGTCATCCAGAGTGGCCCCTGAAATCTTGCAGCCAAATTTAGTGAAACAGAAGGGGAACTTCCAGTACCATGGAACCATTGAATTAACTTGTTTAATGACACAGAATGTGTTTGAACATTAATTAAATTAAACAAACAATAGTTTTTGCCCTCGCCCTCGCCACCCACTCAAAGGTTCAATCTGTTCCCCAAGCAGAAAAAATGTCATGATGTTCCTTCTGTCCTGTTCCGACTAAGACTGACACGGAAGCGTTGTGCGAACCTCACACCTTCCCAACAAGAGAGATCAGGGTCCCCTATCGAAGAGGGGGCGCGGAAGGTGTTGCTACGCCCACATGCCCAAATGATTTGAAAGGGACATGATTCAGCCCCGTGCTTTCTTGTTTGGCACCTCTAGATTGCCCCTGCATTTGGCTTTAGCGAAACAAGGTCTGGCTTTACACAAACATAAGTAAAGGTAAACGTTCGCCCCGCACATTTGTGCAGTCGTGTCCAACTCTAGGGGCCGGTGCTCATCTCCGTTTGTTAGCCGAAGAGCCAGCGTTGTCCGAAGACGCTTCCGCGGTCATGTGGCCGGCATGACGCGCGCGGAACGCTGTTACCATCCCACCGAAGTGGTGCCTATTTATCTACTTGCATTTGCATGCTTTCGAATTGCTAGGTTGGCAAGAGCTGGGGCGAGTGTGGGAGCCCACTCCGTCATGCGGGGCTAGGGATTCGAACCTCCGAACTTGGGACCTTCCGATCCACAAGCCTGGCGTCTTACCCACTGAGCCACCACGCCCCACACAAACATGCTAACCCCAAATTAGCAAACCAGAACTGTTGCCCTTCAGATTCAAAGCAATAAATCATACCATGGGCGAGTGTGACAGCCAAAGCAACAAGAATATCAATGATTCTTATTTTTTCTTGTAATGAACACATGGTTAAGAGTTTGCAGAATGCTTTACATTGTACAGGTAGCCTCGCTTAACGACCACAACTGGGGCCGGGATTTCACTTGATTAGCAAAGTGGTCATTGAGTGAATCTGACCCAATTTTACGACCTTTTTTGCAGCAATCATTAAGCAAATCACCGCAGGCGTTAAGCGAACCACACAGTCTTTAAGGAATCACGCAGTTCCCCATTGATTTTGCTTGCCAGAAGCCGGCCGGGAAGGTTAAAATGGTGATCACGTGACCATGGGACACTGCAATGGTCATAAATGTGAACCAGTTGCCAAGCGCCCAAATTGTGATCACGTGACCGCGGGGGAATGCTGCGATGGTTGTACGTGAGAGGACCGGCCACAAGTCGCTTTTTTCAGCACCATTGTAAGTCCAAACCATCACTAAACAAATGATTGTTAAGTGAGGACTACCTGTACACTATTCAACCAAGTTCACCCATCTTGGAAAACCAAAACAACAGAAAATAAAAGACGGAGTCTAACCAAGTTTAACATGTGTGAATTGAGCCATCTGATCTTTCACTGGCCAGGTTAAACATACTGTGTGAAAGCAACACCATTTTTGCCTAATCTAACCCGCCAGGAAAACATGCAATTTGCCACCACCAGGGTAGCTCAGGGAATTCGATCCAGATTGGAACTAGGGTGGAAAATGAAAAAAGTTTCATCTCCATCATCAAGTTCTTTGGACTTCCTTTGCCTGCTATTTGCATTGGAACGAAGCTTCCATTTGCTCAAGCCCATAAAAAACAATACGGATTTCAAGTACACCGAACACAGAGTATTTGCAGTGCAAGGGCAGAGATTGGCAAGAAGAGGGGGGGGGGGGGGAGAGAAGCAGCAGCTCTAGAGACAGACTAGGGTTGTGGATCACGTAGTAGCGGCTGGACTCACACAACACTCTAAGCTAGTTTCAACCGGGGGCAGGTTCTTCAGGTGTATGAACCACTCTGTGCCCAAATCTTGCCCATTCGGATTTTTGTGTGTGTTCAAGATTTGGGAAATCAAAGCGATCCAGGCTTTGGTGGTGCCTAACGGCGTACAACCCAAAACAGTTGTGACCCATCCAGGAGGTGAAGCTATAGTTCTGCAGGTTCAAGCAAAACATTTCTCCCATTTCATGCGCATCCTTAGCCTATCTCGCCGTGTGGTGCGGGCCCAGAGAAATGGGCTGAGCAAGCAAGTGAGCCACCCATACTGTCATCTTCCATGCCCCACAGCTCCCACCTGTCCCCCACGAGGGATTTTGGCATCTCTTGAACGCTATTTCCTTGCTGTGTCGTTTCATCATGACAGGCCTAACCTCTGGGTGTTGAAAAGACGGGAAAATAAACCATAAAGCTACGCAACCCGACTAAATTACAGCCCTTCTGGGTAAAGGAGACCCAGAGAAAGAACACGAGTCCCAAATGAGGATCCAGGGTTATTTTTAACCAGGGCAGATGAAGAGAGGAGGTTTAGCCTGCTATTATACACACACACACACACACACAAACACACACACACACACACACACACACACACACACACACTACCAACTCAGCTTGGCAAGCAGAATGCGTGGAATCAGGCCAGAAAATCTGATTCAGGCAAGCTGAGGCACCGCCTGGCACCCCCTGCTTGCGGTTGGGCAACTGTGGGGCAAGGTCCGGGCACCCTTGTGCCCTGCCGGGCATGGAGGGCAGTCCAGCTCTACGCCTGTGCAATCCTCACCCAATGCACTTCACCTGAGCCAGGGACGAACGGAGCCCGGTGGACATCATCACCTCTCCTGTGATGCCCAAAGAAAACCAACTGGCCACTTAATCCTCATGGGACAACTTTCAAGTAATTCTGCATTTTATCAAAGAGAGTTCTCTGTTGAAACTTTGCTGCAGAAAAGAGGCACCCCTGAGCTCCTTGAAGATTTATTCAGCCATGGGGGAAAGCTGCTTTATTGTGAGGTGTCCAGAGATCCTGCAGTGCCCCGTCCTCTTCCCACCACTCTGCAATCCCTCTTGGGATCTGAAAGAGGCTCTCCTACGACCGCTTGGCATTTCAAGGAGGCAGCACAGAGATCAGCCTGTTTGAAAAAAAACAGATGCCCCACTTTCCCCGGACGGGTGAAGGCATCCTGTGCTCTCTCCATTTCTCTTGCCAGGAGGTTCTTCCTTAGAAAGGAAACCTGTTTCCATGAAACGGGGGAAAAGGCAGAAGGAATGTTTGGCCCAGCGCTTTCATTCTAAGGCATAAGGAAATAATTGCCAGTGACTTCATCGGGCACCGTTTGCCCCTTTAAGTCTTCTCCCAACCTTCTGGTTTTGTTTTTGTTTTGTTTTTATCAGTAGGAAGCGGGTACCCTGCCCTTTGTTGCCCGCACCGATGGAGTTAATAGCGTGGTTTGCTAAAGGAGAGAAAATTATTCTTCTCTTCTTTAGCGAAGCTGACAAAGACACACACGCACACACTTGCTTCTATTTAGGGCATTATCAAAATTAGACACCCCAGCAGCGTGGCCCTCAGCTGCCTGTAAGCTGATCAGGAGTGGAATTAAGGACAAAACAGGCTTTCTTCCTTCTGAACAGTTCAGGGGTCCTTTGCTCATAGAGACAGACCTTCCAAATCCATAAAAGCTTCCCCAAGAAGCAAAAGGCTTTGGGATGAACGAACGAATGAATAAAAAAGGTCCAAATCTGTTATCATCCAAGAGGAGAATCTGCCTGCTTCTAAATGCCTCCTTTTGAATTTTGCCTTTATGGTAAACATATGTAGTAATTTACACTAAGGAAAAGTAGAAGGGATTTGGAAAATTTGAGGTCCAAAGAGCTTGCTGCACCCTTCCATGAGTTATCTTCCCTAGCCCAGATAACATACAATTCCCATCATTCTCAGCCACGCCCGAAGGTGGGAGACGCTGGGTTAAATGAACAACTTACAAGGTATGAAATGGAAGCGCTAAGCTACACGCTCTGCAGAACGAGAGGGGAGAATATGAACTAAGGATGAGATTTGACATACTTCAGTGGTCCCCCGTGTAAAAAGCACCTTGCATGTACAGGTAGTCCTCGCTTAACAACCATTCAATTAGTGATGGTTCGGACTTACGACGGTGCTGAAAAAACCAACTTGCAACCGGTCCTCACACTTATGACCGTCGTCAAAGCGTGTCCCCTGGTCACGTGATCATGATTTGGGTGCTTAGCAACCAGTTTGCATTTATGACCATCGCAGCATCCCGTGGTCACGTAATCACCATTTTTGACCTTCCCGGATGGCTTCTGGAAAGCAAAATCAATGGGAAACCACATGATTTGCTTAACAACCACATGGTTTGCTTAACGACTGTGGTGATTTGCTTAATGACTGCTGCAAAAAAGGTCGTAAAATTGGGTCAGATTCACTTAATGTCCGTTTCAATTAGCAAATGAAATTCTGGTCTCAATTGTGGCTGTTAAGCAAGGACTAGCTATAGAAAGCTAGCAAAACAAGGAAGACTAATAAGGCGAATTACTCTTTGCAGTTTTGCAATCTCTCTGTTTTGTATGAAAACAATGCAAAGGTCATTGAGCAAAAAGGGCTGTTTGTGATGAAGACATCCTGTATTTGCAGAAGACATTTCCCCAAATATCGTTTGTCACTTCCCTCGTTAATTGAACAAATGCCTTTTATGTGACAATGATGCAAAAAGGCATTTATTTCTTAGATTTATAACAAAGCATGAGATGCCAAACTCCTCCAGGGTAGAAGATGCCAAACCCATGTCAGATGAATAATTGCAATTCTGCACGGCTGGGCGTCATACCACCCAGCCATAAAATCCGTGAAGCAAACCGAAAGTGAGGGGTTGTCCTCAAGGTAAAATGAAATCTCTGCTGAATCAAACCCAAATTCCTGGCTTGGATACATGATGGATACTCCTGTGTAGCCTTCTGGGTAAAGGGGATGTTTTTCAACTTCTTCCCAGGCTAGCTTACAGACCTGGGATTTTTAATTTTTTAAAATTTATTTCCTAGTGGTCCCCCATCCGCCCTGCTTAATTTGCTCGAGAACAGCCAAGACTGCCTGGGTGCTGTGACTATGATCTACAAATAAGCCCTCCCTTCCACTGAGCTGGGTGGAGTGGGCTTAATTGCATTCATAATTGCCCCCATAGTGTTTGGGGTTAAAACAACCACCAGAACTGAGATGTCGATGGGGCTGTTTGGGGGCCAGGACTGTACAAAGCCGTGTCCTTTTTTACACGTGTTGCTTGTACAAAAGGAACGAGGCTTTGATCTCAGCCACGGCCCCTATCTTGAATTTTCTGACCTCTGTCCTAGAACTGATCTGTGATCTCCCAAGAATAGGATTGATGAACCCCCCGAGAAAGAGGCAAACAGTGAGGGCAGAAAACCCTCAAACACTGCTCTGCAATGTTTGCTCTAAGACTGAAATAAAGTATTTGTTGTTGTCGGTCTGGTTAAGCGTGTTCTGTGATCGAGGCGTGAGAAGATCTTACCGGATCCAGGGGGCTAAGCTCCTCTGGCGCTGCCCCCAATTTTATCCTGCGGGGGTCAAAAACCTGTTTCTGCCCTTAACAGGACTGGCTTCATCCACAGACCTTTTTCAGAAGGGCACTTTGGAGAGACAGCCAGCGATCGAATGCCGATAATTAAATTGCTTGAACAAAATGATTAAAAGTTGGGTCATTTCTAAGGGAGGCAAATGAGTCACTGTTTCTTTAGGTAAAACTCAATAAAATGATTGCACCGTGAAGAAGAGATCATGACTGAATAAATGAACTCCTAAAGGGTCACCCCTAAGTTGGCACAACAGTGTGGTGTTGCGGATGCTACAGAGCTAGAAGAGAGCAGCAGTCCAACTAATCTTTGGATGCTGGGTGAGAAAATGTTTCCAGTTGATGCTAATTTCTTTTAAGTAGATTTGAGGCTCTCAGGGAAGGGAGATGGTTGAAAATGCTGCCACTTGCTTTGCTATGAATGTGGACTTTTATGGCTGGGGAATTCTGGGAGTTGAAGTCCACACATCTTTAAGTTGCTGAGGTTGAGAAACACTGTGCTAGTTGCATTACAGCATATTTGCAGGAGGAGGGGGTGTCTGCAAGGTATGGTCAAAAAAGTCAAGATGGCAGCCACAATGGTGAGATCGAAGGGAAGTGGCTGTCGTCTTGACTTTTTTGACCATACTCTGCGGACACCCCTGGTGGAAGATGTTGGACGGGGAAACGTCAAGTTCAGCCTGTTCTCAGATCACTGTCCGACACAGCTACAAGTCCCGAGCAGCTGCTGCAGAAATGGGACAGCCCTGCCAGCAAAATTGGCCTTTCCAAATTTAGGAAACTGGGAGTTACCACCTCGCCTTTCTTTGCAAAAAAAAAAAAAAGCATCCAAGAGTAAGCGGAGGAGCCTGTAGGAAAGGGCTCTCAAAACCATTCTGCAAAAACCGGACCATGTGCAACTTCGCGGCTATGAAATGTCCGCAGCTTCTGGCACTGAGTTTCTTTCAGCTGCTTCTGTTAAACTCCACGCTACAGAGAGTTAAACCATTTCCCGTCAATAGAGTGTTTCACGGAGGCATCACCTGCTGGTTATAAATACTCTTCCTGGCAGTAAACTGTCCGCCCCCCCCCAAAAAAAAACAAACTAGCCGCTTCTTGTTGCCCTCAGAATAATGTAAAGTTAGCTTTCTGCCTTATGGCGCCAGGGGATGAAGAAATCCACCCCAAAGATGGAAAGGCTGAGCTAAGGAGGGAGGCGCATCCATCTTCCCAAAGGAACATTTAGAAATAGAGTCCAAAATTATTGGCTGCAGTTTTAAAAGTTGCTTGCCTTGTACAGCCGGAAGAAGGATGGCACGTTCTAGCCAGGAGCTCTGCTCACCAAAATTATTTCTAAATCAGGTGCCCAAATTAGCAATTTTACAAACCTTTTCTCCTCCGATTCACAACAGTTATTCCATGCGACGAACACAGACTCTGAACGGACAAGGCCGCCGCAAGCGCCGTCCAGCTCGGGAACACCTCGTCTCCAAGATAAGCCTTGGATTTATCACAGACGTCTGCAAGCTGCCGCGGCTGGCCTTGTTGTGCGGGGCAAGGAAATGGGTCGGCCCCAGGAGAGTGGCTGCTCTCTTCTGCCAGAGGGAAAGACAACTAGAGCGCCTGTTTTAAAACACCACGTTCGCCTCTCCACAAAAGCAGAACATTCGTGCGATACATTTGCTTAACAAATTAACTCCCCATCAAGGTTTTAACCCAAGGAGTGAGCTTTGCAGAATGTGGGAAGCTTCTAAAACAAGCACGCGCGAGATTAACAGTAACCTGGTTTAGTAATGTTAGACAGAGGCATCCAGCAGATGCCACAATGACCACACGCATGACATCACTTGCTCCCCTCCACAGCCTTGATTTCATGTGGCTGCAGCTGCTAGGTCTTAATTAACCTGGTTATTGAGTGTACTAAGTGTACAGATTTTTTTTGAGGGGGAGGAGTTTAATAGACTCATAGAATGTGTGGGTGGGAAGGGACCTTTGAGATCATTTAGTCCAACTAAATTTGGACAGGGGCTGTTGATGGGGGGATGATTAGTTTGTCCTCATGCTGATTCCCTTACATGCGCATCATTGTGATTAGCCCTGGAGGGAAACACACAGTCCTCTCTGTCAGAATAGCGCACGTTGTGCCCTCCACTGAGTGGTCTGCTTGGAGTCTGTGGCTTCAATATTTACAGACTTTACTATACAGATTTGAGGGACGTGGTGGCTCAGCGGGTAAGATGCCAGGCTTGTCGATCGGAAGATCGCAAGTTCGGAGGTTCGAATCCCTAGCCCCGCGTGACGGAGTGAGCTCCCGCACTCGCCCCAGCTCTTGCCAACCTAGCAATTCGAAAGCATGCAAATGCAAGTAGATGAACAGGTACCACTTCGGTGGGATGGTAACAGCGTTCTGCATGCGTTATGCCGGCCACATGACCGTGGAGGCGTCTTCGGACAACGCTGGCTCTTCGGCTAACAAACGGAGATGAGCACCGGCCCCGAGAGTCGGACACGACTGCACAAATGTGCGGGGGGAACCTTTACCTTACTATACAGATCTATATAGAAGCAAATCCTTTACCATACATAACCAATAATATGCAGTAATACTCTCTAGAAATACTTAATGACACTCAGCGACACGTTCATCTCCCACTGCTTATATACATTGACATGTGCTGAGTCATTTACAGAAACTTCCTAGTAACAGTACAGGTGCTAGCAATTAGCCCCCATGCTCCTTCTGAGCTAATTACTCATTATTCTCAGCTGTGTACAGTTGCCTTGTCATCCCCTTATCCACACAGTAAAATTATCTATACATTTTTCTGAGTACACCCCGACACTCTCTAATATAGCAACTGCAGTAGATGCCTCTGTGGTCCGGATCGGGGCTCTGCTGCTGGGCAAAGGATTACATCCTCCTCCAGTCTTGCAGTGGCCCCTCCAGACCAAAAGGCCACAGGAAGCGCCAGCCATGCATGCTTGAATCAGAGCCAGCCCCTAACGCAGCCATGCATCTCCCTGGCCAACCCACCCCAACTGGCCAGGCCAATGCAGAGTTCCAAAGAACATTCTCCATCCCACTGCAAGCTGCCCCAAACTGCCCCCCCCAATTGCAACGGTCCAACACCAGCGTTTGTTCTTCAGTGTTTGTTCTTGCCTCTTGACCGGCCTTGCTGCCAGCCTGTCCACAGGGTGCTCCAGTGGGGAAGCTGCTAGATGAGGAGTGGGGGGAGGCGGTTCCAGTCCCCCCACAGCCACGTGGGGGACTTTGGCCCCGTTGCTCTCTCTCAGCCCAGCCTACCTCACAGGGGTGTCGTGACTCTAGGACAGTGTTCATTCTCAAAGTTGGGAACTGACAAGCGTCACAGAGTCAAATAAGACAAGGTCTGTTAGATAAGAATTTCCAAGGTTTCATTATAGACACTGTAGAAAGAGAGCCGCGTTGGTCTATGGCAGTGTCTCTCAACCCCGGCCACTTTAAGATGTGTGGACTTCAACTCCCAGAATTCCCCACCCAGCATGGAGTTCTGGGAGTTGAAGTCCACACATCTTAAAGTGGCCGAGGTTGAGAGACACCGCTCTAGAAATAAACCTGACAAAGGTGGGATCTGAATCTAATAAACAGACAAACAAAGAGTCAAAGACGACTTTTCGTAAGACAGGCAGCCCCCGCCCCGCAGTTCTTCAACTCCTGGTGACTTCATAGACAGCTTTGTGGTTCTCTTAGCAGCAGTACAGAATTATTAGTCCTTGCTTTTCCTCTGGGCATCCTTCCAATCTAGCCCACAGCCTGGGGTCATTCTGGTGGCCTCCCATCCACTTAATGCTCCTTGCTGAAGTTGTAGAGGATGGCCGTGTTAGTCTCCCCTAGAGGGGGAATCCGGCAGCACCTTTTCCGACCAACCCATTGGATTCCAAGCTCCCAAAATCTGTGCCTTTTCATCACACTGGTTAGGAGGAAACGGTGCTAGTGCCAATGGCGCAGAGCAACTGGCCACAGACCACTCTGCCTCTCGGCCTCACGGATAGAATGAAGAGTTCCCACGTTGAGGTTTGCTCACTTTTGGCACAGCGCCTTGTGCAAATCCTAGCACTTAAGAGAAGGAGGGGAAGAGGCGTGCTTGGGCTGCCCACTCATCTCCTGCCAAGGACGGACAGCTTTCTGGACGACCGCTGCCCACCTGCCCTGGAGCTGGCACAAAAGCTGTTGCCCCCCCTGGCCAAGTCCTATGGCACAACAGCAAACTGAGCTGTCTTGAAGCACCCCCTGCATGAAGGGAAGGGAGCGAGGCATTCCTTCTGTTCTGCAGCAGGGACCTGTCGGCCAAGCTATTTCTGAACACGGGTCTGTCGCTCTTCTGAAAGAGGGCTAAGCCCGTGCCCAAAGGAGACCGCATAAGGGGTGGGGAGGGGCCCAAGCTGGAGCGGGAGGGAATGAGGAGGGGGTCTTGTGCTGCACGGGAAGCAATCAACCTGTGCCTCCAGGAGGTGGTGGTGGACGGCCATGGACAGCTGGCAACCAGGACTGACCAGCATCTAAGCACAGTCATCACTGAAGCAAAACAGAGGGCCCCCCCCGCCCCCAATGATTAAACAGTATAAACTTCCATTTCCAGACGCCACGGGAAATCGCCCCTGCAGCCAATTAGCAACCCACCGCTGGAAGAACTGCGCCGTCTTTCCCGGTTTAAAGAAAGCCGGCGCAGCGCAGGACCCGCCGCCTGCCTACCGCCGGCATCAGCGCAGGTCTAGCGGTCTTCCGGAAGGGGCTACAGAGCCCCGGACAGCCTGGCCCCCGTTCGGAAAGCGCTTTTGCGGGGAGATGCCTCCGCGGAAGCCGGGGGTCTGGTCTCCCCTAGCCGCCGCAGCTGGAGCAGATCCCGCCACCCCGGCAAGACCTTCCTCGCGAAGCAGGCTAGGTGGGTCCGTGAGCACCGGCCGCGTCGGGCGAAGAGGCAAAACCCGACTTTAAACCCGGGTGAGCTTAAGGTGCCTCGGCGATCGGCTGGGGACGAGGGGGAAGCAGCGGCAAAATCCCCCGGGGCGGGTTTGAGCCCACGGGGGGGGGGGGAAGTGAGGGCGAGCCCCCGAGCCCGACGGCCCCGGTTTCACGCCTCCCCCCAAGCCGGGATGCGACTGCCTTGCTTGGAGCATCGCGGCTTGTTGGTGGAACCTGCGGGGCTCCTTCCATCAACCGCGGTTCAAAAAAAAGGGGGGGGGGGCTTACGGGAGGCTCGCTCGCGTCCCCTCGCCCTCTGCGCTCCGCTCCCAAACTTTTCTCCAACTTGCCCGCGCGGACGCTCCGGCGACTCCCCGCGCCCGTTCCGCGCTCCTCCGGGGGCGCCGCGCCCAGAAAAAAGCCGACCCGGGCTGGAACCGCCGCCGCCGCCGCCGGCTTCCCGCTGCCCACTCCCGGCTCCCGGAGCCCAGTCGGCTGACTCACCCGGCCCGGCAGCGGCGCGACTCCGGAGCCGGCATCCTCCTCCGTCCTCTGCCTCCGCTCCGAGCGCCTGGAGGAGCGAGGGGAGGGCGGCGCGCCCCGCCCCGCCCCGGCCGGCCAGGGCCAGGGCCAGCCGCGCAAGGACCGGGCAGACGGGGCGCCTGCTGTCGCTCCTGCGCTCGCCTCGCTCTGCCCGGGCCGGCCGAGCCAGAGCGGAGCTGCCCCGCGCAACGTGCCGCCGGTCGCCGCTCCGCTCGCTGTGTGGCGCAGGCGAGATCGGGGGGGGGGGGGGGGAGGAGGAGGAGGGGGGGGCCGGGAAGCGAGAGTCAGGCTCCAGCAGGCTCTCTCCCCCGCCCCCGCCGGGACTGGAGAGCCAAGAGCCCCTAAATCCTGCCCCCCCCTTCTTGGGGGGAGCAGCCCGGGCTTCCTCAAGACCCCAAAGCACAGCAGGACTTCCCTCCTTGGCCAACCCCGTTTTCCTGTCCCGGAAATCTTTCACCCCCTTGCCCATGGCTCCATGGGTGCACCCCTAGGGGGGCTGAACTACAACTCCCAGCATCCCCTGTCATATCAGCCGGGGCTGCTGGGAGTTGTGCTCTGACAATCCCCAGAGGGGCCCCATTGTGCACTTCTGGGGGAAGCAGCAGGAGACGGAGACGCAGCAGAAACTCGCCCTCCCAGGGATTTAAAGTCCCATTCTGGAAAATCACCTTTTTTTTTTTTTGCTTTAGGGTGACCCTGGAAAACAGTTTCAGGACAAGAATATGAACTACCGGCAAACAATTCACAGCCAAACCAGCATTTTTGCCCAGGGCCTTAAGGATCCCGAGGCATATTTCTGTGATGGGGCCAGGGGTATCTGCGGGGCGGGGGTCAAGGAAGCCAAGACAACAGTCGTTGACAGAACCCAGTGGCTGAGTTCACACATGAATTGAAGGCATAATGTAGCCTCTTCTGGCCTAGGATGTAACCTGCGCACCACGATCAGCCCCTGCATGCTTATTTTAGAGTTACAGATGGAAAAGGTGCAAAAAACCCAAACAAATCAACCCAACCAATCTACATCATAACATAGAAATTGTATGTTAATAATAATACAATATTATTATTATATTTTTATCCCACCTTTAAAAAAAAAAAATTGGCCAACTCAAGGCAGCGAAGATATCTAATACTTCTGCCCTGAGGCGTTAGAAAAGCAAACTATGAAGAAAGAATGCAGCAAATTTGAGTTTTCCAGCTTAGCATGAAAGCCAGTTTGGGGCAGTGGTGAAGGCGCTGGACTAGAAACTGGGAGGCTGTGAGTTCTAGTCCCGCCTTAGGCATGAAAGCCAGTGGGTGTCTTTGGGCCAGTCCCTCTCTCTCAGCCCAGCCCACCTCACAGGGTTGTTGTTGTGGGGAAAATAGGAGGCAGGAATATTAGGTATAGGTAGTCCTTGCTTAACAACCATTTGTTGTAAATAATTTGTTTAGCGATGATTCGGACTTACAACGGTGCTGGAAAAACTGACTTATGACTGGTCCTCACACTTACGATCATGGCAGCATCACTGCGGCCACGTGATCACAATTTGGACGCTTGGCAACCAGTTCGCATTTATGACCGTCGCAGCGTCCCCATGTCACATGATTGCCATTTTTAACCTTCCCAGACGGCATCTCCCCTTGTGGGGGGAGATGGGCGGTGATATAAGTTAGAAATAATAAATAAATAAATAAATAAAATCAATGGGGAACCACATGATTCGCTTAACGCCTGCAGTGATTCGCTTAACAACCGCCACAAAAAAGTCGTAAAATCAGGTCAGATTTCCTTAATGACTGCTTCGCTTAGCAACCAAAATTCCGGTCTCAATTGTTGTAGTTAAGCGAGGACTACCTGTATGTTTGCCGCTTTTAAGTAGGTAGGTAGGTAGGTAGATAGATATAGATAGATATGACGGAATAAAAATATGATGATGATGATGATGGGTAAGGGGAAACATGAGAAATACTGTATGTAACATTAAGCACAGTGGGAAAAATGGGAACAGAGTTTTCTCCCTGTCTTGCAGAGTTTGAACACAGTTCCCTCCATAACTTCGGAAGGGTTCGTGACTGCATCCAGAAGGGGACGCAGCCTACTATTTTCACGTGGTTTTAAAGAGGACGAGAAATCAACAGGCGTTTCCAGCATCCTGAACTGAAGGCAGCAGAGCAAATGTCAGTGAGAAACTTTGGAAGAGAGCCCCCCCACCCCCCGGGTTCATGGGTTTTGTGAATGCACCCGGTTGGGCATCGTGGAACGCCAAAATGAGCTCACGGGATGGGTTATCTGTGCTGCTCCCACCTCAAAACGGCAGAAAAGAGGACCGCTCTTTTTCAGCAATCGTGGTCCGGAATGGGCCACCTGCACCCTTGGCGACTCCGGTTACGCATCTCAGCTTTACTGCATTGTGTGAACCCAGCAAACTCTGCTTTCCGCCATCAAGCCACATTCAAGCGACCGTTTGGCAGCACCGTACGGAGTAAAAATTTTATTACGGAGCAAACATTCTGTATGGAAACTAAACCCATTTTAAGGGGGCCAGTTTTGGCTGCAACAGACAGGCCAATGACTGCTGGAAGTGACTGGCACAGACTGCAGAAGCTGGGCACCAAGTAGCGCTCCCTTTAAAGAAAACGAAGCTCCCTTCCACAGCCAGAGACGCTCTGGAGGAGGGAGGACAAGACGGTGCTCATCTGACTCCAAGGATGGCTTTTGCCAATATTCAAACAGGAAGGGGATGTTGACCCCAGATGAGACTGTTACGGTGTACATCCCTCTCACAAGATAAATCATCACTGGAGCAGGGAGGCTGACCTCAATTTGGTTCAGAGACTTGGCCCCACTGGCGGAGGAGTAAGGCTGCAGAGGCACTTCTAGGCCAAGGAAAACGGGCACCGATACGTTTCAAGGTAGCCATTTGCTCCTTCGGGCCAGAGATATTGCCTCCTGTAAGATGATGTAGGTGGTTCAAGATGCCCCTGCCAGCTATGCTCGTGGTGCCAGGCTTAGCAGAAGGAACCGAAGTCAATGGAGGGCCGGTAAGAAAAACACACAAGAAAGGTGGAGGTCTCCCCACCCACCGGCTCAGCTATTTAACTGGAATTTGGAGGGCTGCAATTCTTTCAATTAGGCCAGCGCAAGCCTTTAATTGCTGTCAGCCTTCCCAGGTGGACCAGACAGGAAACACGACCAGATGAGCTAATTCTACTTTATTGTAAGGCTGCTGAAAGACTGAAGGCAAAAGGAGAAGGGGACGGCAGAGGATGAGATGGTTAGATAGCATCACCGATGCAACGAACATGAATTTGAGTAAACTCCGGGAGGCAGTGGAGGACAGGAAGGCCTGGCGTGCTATGGTCCATGGGGTCACGAAGAGGCGGACACGACTAAACGACTGAACAACAACATCGAGAATCTTGCAAGTCTGAAAGTACAGTTCTTCCGCCGTCTCCTTTACAGCCTGAGAAACTAGGGAGGGTCCCTCCTGAGCCTCTTTCTCCACCCATTATGCAGCTGCGGGCTATGCGCCCTCTAATTTGACTGTTCCCTTGGCAGCATCTCTTTGCCCAGTCTCCCGAGGTCTTTCCCACATACCATTACAAACGCACACCTACTGGAGGGATGCTGGCCATCAAAAAGAGGTTTCTTCGGGAGCAACGTCCGGCGGATTAAACCACAGTGTTGAGCAGAGCTAGGACAGAGCCTGGGTTCACCCACTGCAGGAAGCCAGGGTTTGTTTGAACCAGAGTTTGCTGAATAACTTCCAATTGGCTAGGTACACACAGCACCTTATGTCAGAAACCATGACTGACAAGCCACATTTGGCTGGATACACACAACCCTGATGAAGAAAAGGCAATTCCTGCGTTTGCATAACATGCAACACTCAAAGAAATAACCCTGATTCTGGCAAGTCCTGGTTCACACGTCATGCGGACTGCAAACTTCCCGATCCATTTAGCCCCGTGTAGTGTGTGATGTGAATCCAGCCGTTCTGGCTTAAGGTGGTGGGTGAACTCGCTTGACGTGAAAAGGCCAAATTCAGTTTCTATGAAAATCCCTCTGGATCGTCCTGGAAACTCTGCGCTTGTCATGTATTTGCACACATCTGGACGCTGACAAATACACACCCTTCATTTGACTGTCTTGGGAAGATGCTCTTGAATCACTTTCCTAATTGAATGAACTAAATTAACTAATTAAATGAACTAATTAATTAAATTAACCTTGGGCCAGTCCCTCTCTCTCAGCCCAACTCACCTCACAGGGTTGCTGTTGTGGGGAAAATAGGGGGAAGGAAGGAATATTAGGTATGTTCGCCGCCTTGAGTTACTTATAAAAAATAATAAAGGCGGGATAGAAATTAAATAAATAAATGGGGGAAGGATAAGTCGCTCAGATGCTTCCTTAGAAACATCGACAAGTCCTTCTTGAGGGGAGATGGAGGGCTGCCGTGTTTAAGAGGCCAAGTGCCTTCATCAAGGCAGAGAGGCAATTTTTAAAAATTAGACTTGATTACCTTGGGAAGAATTAAAAATAGCGACAGATTGAGAGAAGGCAGGGAGGGAGGGAGGGAGGAGGGGAGCTGCTGTGGCAAGACGGGACCCAGATTCACTCTCCTTTGCTGCACCCTAAATCCCTCCTTCCTTCTTGGCTAAGCCTCAAAGGTTCCAAATGGGATCCTATTGTCTTTTCCTCCAAGACTGCCACTGAGGACGGACGATAACGAAAGCTCACTTGGCAGCCCAACCCGGCCCCTGTTGCTCCATGGAGTTGGTAGCAAGTCTCCCAGGTGCAAATGTGAGGAGGAGCCCCTTTTCCACCACCCCAACTCCATTTCCTGGGCCACCGTGCTTCATTTTTCCATGCAAAATTATATCCTGCCTTTCTGCCCATCCACCCCACAGTGCAAAATATCCAGTGGAAGGGAGGGCCAATCAACAGCCTCATTTTCTGTCTTGTGACTGTCCCCTAACAGAGTTTTGGGGATACAGGAACATCGGGACCAACGTGCATTTCTTTGCGGCACTGAAAACTCTAGTTACGGACTGGACAACTTCCATTTTGGTCAGTTTTACAGCCAGTTATTGGTTATTTCCACCTACTGTTTCCAAACTGCAGAGCTAATGAAGGGATCTGTGCATAGATTAAGGTGGCAGACAGCCTATACACAAGTATCTCTCCTTTTTAATTACTGAATACTTGAATACTACTCATGGAGGCAGCAATCACATCTACAATTCTGCCCACCTTCGCCTCTCAACCTGTCATGGGAATGCAGAACCAGGCGTGCTACTTTTGACTGATAAAATGCGAAGTTATATGATGCAGCCTTTGTAACCTTGCTTTCTCTCTCTCTCTTTTGCACCAACGATGGAACATCCTACGAGCTTTTATGATTGATGGATAGCCCTAATTAGCACAACCTTTGCTGTGGAGTAAACATCACCTTGGGAAATGAATGAACTTTGTTAATAGGTTAGAGCAGGGCTTCCCAGACTTTTCACGCCGGCGACACACCGGCAGCACACAAAAACCCGGAAGCGCCACCGCCACTGCGGGTCTTCCGGGTTTTTGTGCGCTGCCGCCGTGGTTCGTTCGGGTTTTTGTGCGCCGTGGCGGTGGCGGTGTCCTGGTGTGCCGCGCGAAAACCCAGAAGTGCTGATGGCCCGCCGCCACGCGCGCGCTGCCTTGTCGAGGTCCAGCGCCTTTATGGGCAGGAATTTCATGTTTTTCAAATGACCCGAGAGACCGTTATATCAGCACACGAGATGCAGGAACTCAGTGGAACGAGACGAGGTATCTCAATTTAGCCCTCCCACGCTTATAATCCCACGCCTGCCTGTTGGGTCGAGGAGACATTTCTCCAAGGTGGGGAAAGGAGGAATCTAAATTTAAAAGAAAAGGCAATAAAAGGCTGGGGAGGAACCTCCAGAGCAGGTCGTGTTCTGCAGCTGGGAGAGCAGGGGAAGGTAGGTGGGACGCGGCTCCCTTCAAGGTGACCCAGTGCAAAGTCTGGCTTGTGAAATCGGGTTTGGAGAAAACGGGACTCTGGTCTGTTGCATTGCAAAACAGGCCAACCCCTAACAGTTACTCAGGAGAGAGCCAGCTAATGGGGGGAAATGAAGAGGGTTGGTCTCTTGTTAGGATAGGAGACCTTTCCCCCCTGAATTATCTGGGTGGGAAGCAACTGGGGTGCTTCTAGCAATGGGAAGGGCGGAAGGAGCAAACGGGATTGTGAGTCTCACTGTACACCCCAAAGCACCCTTATTTGAAGGAGCAGCCTTGTGTAAACGGGCTCTCCATCTCTGGCAGAGTCCTTGCCTTCTAGGAATAAACTATCTTCTTCGTTCAGACGGACAACTGGACACGGCTCATTGATTTTGAGAGCGCCTTGGCCCCAAAGTTTTCCGTGATGTGGTGGCATCCAACATTACTTGAAATAAACAACTGTTTGGCATCCCACGGGGCTCCCACAGATGTGGCTTTGAGCTTTCCTGAATTTGCAATGTCTCCGTGTGTGGGGGGGCACTGAATCAAAGCATTCTTTTGTCCCAACCGCTGCAAAGTTTACAGCTTTATAGCTGGGGGTGAGGGCAAAAGGCTGTCCAGGTGGGGAGAGGAAGGAAAACCCCAGACTGGTTCACACAGTGGTCTAAAATCCTAACGTTGGTTTATGAAGACAAAATTAGGTTGCATTCCCAAAACACGCATAGCCTAGTTTCTTAATTAACCCATTTCCCTGGCTTTGCACAACAAATCGAGCCCAGCAGCTTGCTCATGCAACTCACGAAGTGACAGGAAAAAGTCATTAATCATGGTTAACAGTACCCAAGTTTAGAACCTGTGGATGCAGCCAATAGCTTCATAACTGACCTGATTAAGCATATTGTGTGATTCCTCCATAAGTGATACCAGGCTTAATGTAATGGTTTGGTTTACCACAGATCATGGCTGTGTTCACACAACCCTGTGAACCACAAACTACCCATTCTCTTGCAGATAGGTGAGGCCAGATTTTTGATACTTTCCTGGGGACTGAGAACTTTGGGAAAGTTTGGGGTTCTGTCTTTCTTTTTATGTTAAGCTTATTTTGTTTTATTGATTTGATTTGGATCCCACTTTTTATCCAGGAGCAAAAGGCCAACAGGGCTCCCTCTGATTTTTGTCTACAACACCAACGCTGTGAGGAAGGCTGGGCCAAAGTCTCAGGTTATGGATCTCGGGCTGAGGGGGGACTCCGGCCTTGGGTCAACACCTTCGCCACGACACCACAGGGACGACAATATCCCGCCGGTGGGCCCATCCCTCAAAAACAGTGGAAATTGCCAATCAGTTAAGACACCAGGCTTGTCGATTGGAAGATCGCAAGTTTGGAGGTTCGAATCCCTAGCCCTGCGTGCGGAGTGAGCTCCCGCACTCGCCCCAGCTCTTGCCAACCTAGCAATTCGAAAGCATGCAAATGCAAGTAGATGAATAGGTACCACTTCGGTGGGAAGGTAACAGCGTTCCGCGCGCATCATGCCGGCCACATGACCGCGGAAGCGTCTTCGGACAATGCTGGCTCTTCGGCTAACAAACGGAGATGAGCACCGGCCCCTAGAGTCGGACACGACTGTGCGGGGGAACCTTTACTTTTATGGTCAGAGACGATCTCGAAAATATGGTTTTGAGGGTTAGAGGTTTTTTCTTTCTGGCCCAGAGAATGTTCAACAATAAAAAAAAGACAGAGATGCTACTATATTTAATCAGAATTGATACCTCTGGCAAATACACTGAACTGGGAAGAAATGCTAAAGCTGTGGGGCCAATTTGAAAAGGAAGTTAAAATTTACCCTCGCCTACCCTCTACTTTTGCTTCATGGCAACCAACGCCTGGCATCTGTCCTCTTGCAACCATCAGGCCATGTTTCCATCTGTCCATCACAGGTAGGAAAAATTTTCAGAGAATCAGGGCGTGAGATCGAGACAGACTGACGTTGGAAAGAAATTAAAATTTGCCCCAAACAAGACAAAACTCTCAGGCGTCATTCCCTATATCCTCTTGTACTTAAGCACAGCAACACAACCAGAGGTTGCTTCATAGAATATGCTTGACTAGCGTGAAACGAGGGTGCACAGTTGGTGGTCCATCCGTCGTGTCTGAATGACCCTCAGCTTAAGCCACTGAGCGTGGGCTTTTGCAAAGCACACGTTGCTTTAAGACCAACTGGCTGCGTTCACAAAACATACTAAACTCAGCTTTATTGTAGCTCAGTGTGGGGCAAGGAACCCACCCTGTTTGGTGAATCTACAGTTCAAAAAAAAGGTAAAGGTTCACCCCGCACAGTTGTGCAGTCGTGTCCGACTCTAGGGGCCGGTGCTCATCTCCGTTTGTTAGCCAAAGAGCCAGCGTTGCCCGAAGACGCTTCCACGGTCACGTGGCCGGCATGACGCTGTTACCATCCCACCGAAGTGGTACCTATTCATCTACTTGCATTGGCATGCTTTCGAATTGCTAGGTTGGCAAGAGCTGGGGCGAGTGCGGGAGCTCACTCCGTCACGCGGGACTAGGGATTCGAACCTCCGAACTTGAGATCTTCCGATCGACAAGCCTGGCGTCTTACCCGCTGAGCCACCACGCCCCTCTACAGTTCAAGGTACAGTGCAAAGCTAGAAAATGGTTAATTCAGAAATCAGATCAAACTGGTTGTGTGAAAATAGCAATTCTGCTAACTAGGGATGAGTGCCTTGCATGAGCCTAGTTAAGATCTTTTTCAGTGCATCACTGAAACCGTCAGCGCCCTCACTCATGGGATGTCCCACTCTTTGTGGGAATGGGGTGACTAATCCATGAAACTGCATGATTCCAGCGAGAGGTCCTCCAGATCACCAAAATCTCAAGCGATCTTGTGCAAGGCTATAAAAACTTGCAAAATTTTGCCGATTTCAGTTTGCAGGGTGATGGTTTCTTGTTTCGGAAACCTTGGCAGAGATCTGGGCCAGCACGTGCCCATCGGCAGGAGAATACTGTCCCCAGGTAGCCAAATCTATTTCTTGTTGGAGGAAATCTAAAAAAAAAAATCTTGATGTCTCACCCTAGCGAAGAACACAAAACACATATTCTAAGATTCCCAGAAAGCACGCTTCAAAAATTTGCAAAGGAGGCGGGCTGAAAGAGGAAGCTGTTTTTAGTCTTTTAAGAAAAGGTTCTGACTGCACCAACGTAATTTATTAAGGAGGGGAATGAGGAAATACTAGAAATAGCACATAAGATGCACACGAGTATCCCCAAAACACATCCCAGACAAATGAGAATTTCCAGACTCGTGGAGAAAATAAAATATTGGGAGATTTATGGACTGTGGGCCACTTGGATTTATTACTCTCTGTTCCAGCAAGTTGCCTTTTTAAGAGTGTCCGTTTCGGAGAACTTGGAAAAGCATCTTTATGGTTTTACAGCAATTCCAGGCAAGACGCAAGCAAGGAATGTCTAAACAGTAACTAAGGAAAAGATGGAATCCATTCACACCCACTGCAGGTTTATAGCCAGGATTCCCAAGGCTGGATCATGAGTTAACTCAACTGGGTTTCTTGTTTGACTCCTTTCACTAATAGGAGTGGTAAAACAAACCAGGAAACCAATCCATGGTTTACTTAGCTCTGTATGCAAACTAGGAGTGTCCCATTTGGCTTGTTCTTCTCCTACAAGCCAGAATCAGAAATGATTTCTTTTCTGGACTTTGGGGATTTGCCTGAGGAAACCAAGAATCTTGGTTTGCCCATAAAGCTAAACAAGGAACAGACAGGAGTTCTTCTGTGGGGCCCTTGATGGCCAACTGTTACCGAGATTGGGGTTGGCACCAATGGCCAAAGACGGCTCAGATGGGTTGGACCGTACGTCAACAAATTGAGGCTGTCAACGGACGCCATAATGTGGTTTGTTTTGAAGGGCTCTGCAGGCAACGTCCACGTAAAAATGGGTTTTGTAACCCAGGTTTAGCGATTGTGTGAACCCAGCCAACAGATCCTACGAAACTGCTGGATCAAAGCCGGGTTCCCACTCTGACCCACACAATGCACCCAGCCAGCGCCAAGCAGAGCTTTAAGAGGGTAAGGCTAACCCTCCTCCCCCACCATTTCAAAGACAAACTCTCTCTAACCATGGAGGTTCCACTGACTTGGGATGAACTCCCAAGAGCGACAAGACTCTCTCAACCTCCTCAATTGGACACGCTCCAAGCGTGTTGCAAGAACGTCTCTCAGAATCCCATTGCAATTAAGAGAGAGCAAACGGGGAAGATGGCATCAGGAGCCTCCCAATTAATTCATAAGGCTATGGCAAACCTAGGCAGCATATTAAGAAGCAGAGACATCACCTTGCCGACAAAGGTCCGTATAGTTAAAGCTGTGGTTTTCCCAGTAGCAATGTATGGCTGTGAGAGTTGGACCATAAGGAAGGCTGAGCGCCGAAGAATTGATGCTTTCGAGCTGTGGTGCTGGAGAAGACTCTTGAGAGTCCCTTGGACTGCAAGGAGGTCAAACCAGTCAATCCTAAAGGAAATCAACCCTGACTGCTCATTGGAAGGACAGATGCTGAAGCTGAAGCTCAGATACTTTGGCCACCTAATGCGAAGAGAGGACTCCCTGGAAAAGACCCTGATGCTGGGAAAGACTGAGGGCAAAAGGAGAAGGGGACGGCAGAGGATGAGATGGTTAGATAGCATCACCAATGCAACAACCATGAACTTGAGTAAACTCCGGGAGGCAGTGGAGGACAGGAAGGCCTGGCGTGCTATGGTCCATGGGGTCACGAAGAGTCGGACACGACTGAACGACTGAACAACAACAACAACAACAAAGAGTTGAATATATCTTGCCTACCATTACACAGCAGATGAAATAGCAAATGGACACTAAGCAATTCTTTATTAATTTATTTACCCACTATATTTTTATACCATTGTATTCCCAAGGACTCCTAAGGGCAACACGGCACCATATGCAATGGAATATCTTCTGCAACTAAGATCTATAAAAGCCTTGAACTGCTAAGAGCGCATTCTCTGATGCACATTTCCCAGCGAGGAATTATGCGTTACCTTGAGAGGTTATTCTCGACATGTCCCACCTAGTAGTGTTGGGTAGACGATTCCCAGGAAAAATGACTGTTCAGAAATGGTCCCTGATTGGTGAAATGGATGTTTTCACGGCTGAAGGGCCTTTATTTTCTAAAAGCTCTATTTTAAGTATGTTTAAGGGTTGCTTTGAGACAGTTCTAAAGCATTTTTAAGGTCACAGTATTTAAGTTTCTGCAGATTTTTCTCTTTTTTGGCCAGCTTCATCTTACCTAACTCATTTTCAACTCCTAGAGGCTTAGATTTTGCAGCTTACGATTTTAAATTTCATCAATTGCTAAAATTAATAGGCATGATGTAAGTGTTAGAAATTAAAAAAAAAAGAATTAAAATGTCACAAATAATTTCTAAGCTATAAAAAGCTTTAGCTACATACTGGTGTAAATAATTACATAATTGTATAAATTGTATAATAGCCTCTGGCGTTAGAAAAACCTTTAAAGGAGATCTGTGGGTTGTCAGAGGTTGTCTTCAGAGATTCTAAGTGATGGCAGATAAAACTGTGATTCGCCCCCTTGCCTGGAATGCAGCTCTCTTGAAGTGACATCTCTATTTCGCCCTTCTTTCCATCCTCTCCCCTGTTTTGAGTCAATACTTGCTAAAATTAAGGGCAGAAGTTGTTTTTACTGTCAGAGCTCTGCCCCAAAACAGGTGAACGGAGACAGAGTTTTGCAGAGTGCCTTTTTCAAACCCAGGAATTAAACATAAGCGAGCTGACTTATATTTACCCTCCAATTAACTTGAGCCAAAAATGCTTCTTGGCTGTTTTCTGTTCAAAATAGCCACAGGTTTCCTAAAACTCCAGCATACAATGAATCATAGAATCGCAGATTTGGAAGATATCATAGAGATAATCTAGTCCAGTGGCAACTTTAAGATGTGTGGACTTCAACTCCCAGAATTCCCCTTTGAAAAACATTGATCAGTGCAGGATGCACCAGACCATCTCTGATTTTTTTTTAAAAAAATTAAGTTGTAGTCCTATTAGCTTTAGTTATATTAGCAGCCCATTAGCAGTTTTTTATCAGCACTCTAAAAGGCTTCAAACCTGACTCAACCCATTTCTTTGCCCAGAATGACCTTAGAAATGGATTTGGACAGGTTACACACCCCAAACTATGGAAGGCAGAGAAGAGTCACAATTTCTGCTTCCTCCCAGGTTAAAAAAAAGAAGAACTTTAACTCCAAAGTTAAAAAAGGAAAAGAAACAAAAACCTACACTGACTCTGCAGGGACGAAGCAACAGTGGTTCAGATTGGAATGCATTTGTAGAGAAAAAACTGGAGGAACAAACTGAAACATGGAAGCTTGATTTCTCCTGCAATTGTTAAGGTATGTGTTCCCTCCCCCTCCAGGTTGGACTTGGGCAAAAGAGTTAAAGGTAGTCCTCGACCTATGACCATTCGTTTAGCGACTCTTTGAAGTTACAATGGTGCTGGAACAAGTGACTGGTCCTCACACTTATGACCATCACAGCGTCCCCACGGTCACATGATCAAAATCCGGGCACTTGGCAACCAGCATGTATTTATGACGGTTGCAGCGTCCTGGGATCACATAATTGCCATTTGTGACCTTCCCAGCTGGCTTCCAACAAGCAAAATCAATGGGGAACTGCGCGATTCACTTAACGACTGTGGTGATTTGCTTAACAACGCCGCAAAAAATGTTGTAAAATCAGGTGTGATCACACTTAATGATTGCACCACTTAACAACGAATATTCTGGTCCCTACTGTGATCATAAGTCAAGGACTACCTGTAACAGCTAATCCTACCTTGCCTTGATCTGGATTCAGCCCCGGCAATGCAATTTAAAAACCATCCATGCAATCTAAACTAAGTGGACAAATAGCATCCTGGCTAAAATTGCTTTTCTAGAATCAATACAATCGGCTGATTCGGAGTCCCTGGTTCTTAGCAGGGTCCTGGCATAAAAGATCTCTTTTATTCCAGCCTCCAAATGGACTCTAGGAAACTGTAAACCACAAGTTCTCCGTTGGGAATCATGAAGAAAGGAATCAAACTGCAGAACGTGTGCACAAACCTAGAGTTTGAACCCTGCAGTGCAATACACATTGGTGTACTTCCGAAAATATTATAAAGCTGGGAAATGTAATGGCATGTGAGAAAGACCTTGGGAGACGGGCAAAGAGACGCTGCCAAGGGAACGGTCAGAGAAGAGACGGCTGAGCCCGCAGCTGCGTAACGGGTGGAGAAAGAGGCTCAGGAGGGACCCTCCCTAGTTTCTTGGGGTGTAAAGGAGACGGGGGGAGAATTGCACTTGCAGGATTCTGTTAATGTAGCCTTACAATAAAGGGGAATTAGCTCATCTGGTTGTGCCTCCTGTCTGGTTAACCCGGCGAGGCCGACAGGAAAAGAGCAGAAAAGAACAGAAAGAGCAGAAAAATCATTAAAGGAGTCCAATCCCCTTTAGGGAAGGTTTTCAGAGGTTGGGGATTAAAAAGGCATGGTGCAAAGAAAGCTTTCCTCATCTTCTGGGGTTATCCAATTCACCAAAGCTGTACAGGTAGGATGGATGGATGGATGGATGGATGGATGGATGGATGGATGGATGAATGGATATATATATATATATATATATATATATATATATTAAATTTATCCCCGCCCATCTCCCGGAATACGGGACTCTGGGCGGTTTACAAGATAACATAGTTAAAAACTATACATAAAAACTACAAACCGTATAAAATAATTATAAATTATGAATCCAGATGTATGAGATATTCGATTAAAGAAGGACAGGGAACTCAAGGGATTAGCCATCTCCATGATGAACTATCCCTTCCTCCATCCCATGCCAGGCGGCAGAACCAGGTCTTCAGCTCTTTCCTAAAGGTCGGGAGGGAGGAGATCTGTCTCAACTCTGGGGGCAAGCTGTTCCATAACGTGGGCGCAGTCACAGAGAAGGCCTCTGTATATTTTATATATATATATAAAAGAATTGTACAACTGGATAAAATGTGCAAAGATAAGCTGTATATGCACACTTACATACTGAATTAGCCAATTTTCAGGTTTCACATAACATGCTATGCCATCCCCCGAACTCCCTAACCAACGTGAACTTTAACTAATTTAGCATGGCACGAATGGAGCAGGTCTTCAAGGAAATGGTCAAATGTGTTGGGTGAACCCAGCCAAAACTGTTATGTCCACCCTCAGATTGACCACCAGAGCAGAATGCAAAATTCAACAGTCTTCGGACTAATCCTGAAGATTCTTCTTTAAGGACGATTAGTCCAGATGTTCAAATGGATCATTTTGCATTAATTTCTGAGCACTGCCGCCAGCCAAGAGCCTCGTTAAAGAGGTTGACAATTAGAAGTCACCTAATTAAAGGAACCTGGGTCAGTCAAGCTTCTGTCATCTTCATGACATGGAACTTTAATGTGAATTGCTTACAACTGTTGCCACTTGAAACACTAAAGGGCTCAATTTTTGGATTTATTTTCTAGATCAAGGGAAAGGACTTAATAAAGTTGTGCAAAATAACTTAAGGGCCCTTTAATAGTGCAGGTGGAAACAGTTGTAAACCACCTTGCAATTTGATTTATAGCAATGTATTTTGAATTATCTTTGCAGAGGGAGATGAGAAAATGTTAGTAATAAAGGTACTAGGAAACTGGGCACCCCTGCAGAAATCGCTGATGAAGTTAGAACAGAATAACCGCCCAGGGTCCCTCCCTGTGAGAGAGATGGGCGGGATATAAATGTGATAAATAAATAAAAAATAAATAAATATAGCCCAGGGATTAAATGAAGAGCGTATGGAAGGAAAAAAACTTATGCACCCATAGAGATTGGGTCTGACTGTTAGTGTTTAAATGAGGGTCTACATGTACTGTAGGTTCAGACATATTCCTTAGAGAAAGAATTTCCTTCTGCTCAAGAGAGAACGTCTCCTTTAAGATGTTTAGGTGGAAGGAACCTCGGAGGTAATCTATACCAGTGTTTCTCAACCTTGGCTATTTTAAGATGTGTGGACTTCAACTCCCAGAAGGAGCATGATGGCTGGGGAATTCTGGGAGCTGAAGTCGACACATCTTAAAATGGCTGAGGTTGAGGAACACTGATCTATACCATCCCCTGCCAAGGAGTGAAATCAACTCATACATACTTGCGCAACAGACCCAGCTTCCAATTTCCAAGAAAGTTTCACGACCAAAAGAGCTTGTACCATCGAGAGATTCTTCCTAATACTTGTCTAAATCTTTTCCTGTGTTGTTGGAATGAAGGGGACGAGGGGTCCGCGGCGCTTCACGGGACGGCAAATATTTAACCTCTTAGCCATCTCTTTGGGAGATGAAGCACAACCGTTTATGCTTTCCACCCAGGACGTCGACTTCTTTCCTTGCCAGCTCGTTCCCCCTTTGCTGGACTTGGTTCAGTGGGACAAAACCGTTATCTTGCAGGACACGCTGAGCTTGGCCATCTTGGAGATGGAGTCTCTCCTATTCTTTCATGCCTCTGCCTGAGCGCCGCGTTGTGACCAGAGCCGCAGCAGGCAGAAGCATCCAGCTGACCTGGACTGACCATGAACTGCTAAGCAAGGGGGTGGGAGACCACCAGGGATATAAACTAGACTTGGAAATACTTTTTAAAAAAAAATCCAGAAAGAATGCAACGGCAACACACTTCCAGGCTATTAGAGCGGGGTTCCTCAACCTCAGCCATTTTAAGATGTGGGGACTTCAACTCCCAGAATACTCCAGCCAGCAATCCTGTATTAGAGGATATCCATGTAGTAACCTGACCTCAAACTCCATTTGAGGAAAACAGTACCTTTATGTAAGCTAGTGGTGCTAAATCTGAGCCCGCCAAGCTTTATTTGGTCTCCCCAAAATCACCACTGAAGGGTAATTTTAGGATATGGACAATGATTAAAGCTATGGGGAATCGCTGTGTTTAATTAATGCAGAAAAACGTCGTCATTCCCAGTGTCTCACGTGCACAGCAGACCGGCTGAGTTTCAAACGTAAGCCCTGATCACTGTATTTCCTACAAGGTTTTATTATTATTACTTTTCCTCTGCAAAGCAAGACTCCTGACCTTAATGGCAGTTTAGTGCTAACAGGACATAAAAAATGGCTCAGAATCTAAACATCTCAAGCTGTGCACGCCTGCAAATCATCAGCCAACGTGAATCTGGTTGTCCCATCTTTCCAGTGCCTATAAAAGGCCTTGGCCTAGAGACACTGGCTGACAACCAGGCTATTATCAACGTAAGTGCATTAGGAATCAAACACCTGCAATTTCTGCATGCTAAAAATCAAAAGCTTCTGCCAAGAAAAGGTGAATTAGGTGATTAGCACACATTTGCATTTTCGACTGCAGAATTTTTTCTCTTTTCCATGCATATGAAAATGGGTTTGTTCATATAGTTTTGCTGTTTGTTTGTTTTCTGTTAATTTATTCAGCTTCTGCTGGTTTTTGAGGTCTTCTAATCCAGGGGTCCCCAACCTTAGCAACTTAAAAATGTGTGGACTTCAACTCCCAGAATTCCCCAGCCAGCCTGGATAGCTGGGGAATTCTGGGAGTTGAAGTCCACACATCTGAAAGTTGCCGAGGTTGAGGAACACTATAAATCTAATCTGCACTCAAAAGAAAACACCTTTCGCTTAAGCACAAATATAGAACCAATCTGTTGAAATGTACACATTGCTTTTTAAAGTTCACATCATTTTAGCACTGTGTTAATTCCCCCCCAACCAAATTTTAATTAATGCAAACACATGTTTTAGCTTACATCTAAGAAAAATACTGCAGTAACCGTGCTCCTAAATCAAGATAAAAAATAAGCTCTTCACTGAAAATTAAACTGGCTTTTGCAAATAGCTTTAAATAACTGTTCTGCTCAGATAGGCTCCCTTCCAACCCATGCAGTTGGATGGCAGGAGATAACAAGCTGTACAAAGAGCAAAATGTTGGTGTTGGGAAGACCAACTCGAACTCCATGTGGAGTGTCCCAGGGGTCGGCAACCTGTGGTCCGCGGCCCACTGGTGGTCCGTGGGCCATTAGGAAGTGGGCTGCAGGGTGAGCTGGAGCAGCTGATTGGTGGAGGCCCGGAAGGGGAAACACCTCCACCTATCAGCGTGTGGCAAACAAGGGTGGAGGCGAGCTTCCCCTCGCAGCGGTGGCAGCGTGCGCGCACACCTTTTCGCCTCCCTGCCAGAACCGAAGGCATTTTCGGGGCAAGCTTCGGGAACCCCGAAAATGCCCTCGGTTCCAGCAGGGAGGCAAAAGCCTCGCCGCGCGCAGGCTACCGGCCACTTCCCCGCTGCACAGCTGACCGGTGCGGGAGGGGGCAGGGTGGAAAATCTCCGCGCCGCAGGGAAGTGGCCCGGCAGCGTGCACATGTGCGGCGAGGCTTTTGCCTCCCTGCCGGAACTGAGGGCATTTTCGGGGTCCCTGGAGCTTGCCCCTTCGAAGGGGCAGGCTCTGGGACCCTCGAAAATGCCCTCAGTTCCCGGAGCGGCAGGCATGCAAACCCTGCCCCCGTCCGTCCGATTGGCTGCTGCCCGCAAACCCCGCCCCCATCCGGCTGATTGGCTGCTGTCCACAAACCCCGCCCCCATCCATCTGATTGGCTACCGCCCGCAAACCCCGCCCCCGGTCCTTGAAAAAAAAATTCCGACGGCGGTGGTCCCTGATGGAAAAAATGTTGCCGACCCCTGGAGTATCCAACCAAGAGAGCAACGATTTCTTAAAATGCTAGGACCCACCAATTTAAAAACACTTCCTGCTTTTTTGTGTGTTCCTATGGAACTGAACATGAGATCAACAACGTTGGAGAAAGACGTTATGCTTGGAACGGTCAGTGGCAAAAGACAACGAGGATGCCAAAGAACGCGCTGGTTGGATGTAATCAAAGCAGACACAGGCCAAAATTTAAAGCAACTGAAAGAAGCTGTACAAGGTCAGAAATCATGGAGAGAGATGGCTTATGGAATCGCCAAGGGTCGGAACTTTCTTATCTATGAAGTGCAGTTCCGCTGTTCTATTTTTTTGGCCCCGAGAGGGAAAGTGTGACTAGGTGAGACCCTGGATTTTTTGTGTGTGTATATGTTCATTTTGAAAGGGTTTTCCTTTTAGCCCATGATGTGTACAGATAAACCTTATTAATTCTTTTCCTCTTGGTTTTGGCATATTCAAGGCCCCTCTAAAAGAGTGAGAAAATATAGGCAATCGGAAGAAGAGCTGAAAATACAGCACTGACGGGCACCAGGGAAACATTTTAGCTACTTTTCTTCTTACCAGCTGAGATAACTGGACTTGGACATCACTGGTTTCCAAAGGAGATTCACTGCACCCCAACTGCGACTGGTTTTCCTGGTATTTATGAGATCTGGCAGAGAGCGACAACAAATCTTTCCCAGTTATCCCAAGGTCTCCCAAGTGATGGGTCTCTCCATTCTGATCCTGAAAAAATATAAAGGAATTTAGGGACAATTCCCCAGGGCAGGGGGAAGGACGCCCCGCAGTATCATAACCTCTCCTTCACCTGCCTGCGTCATGACACGGCTGCGGGGTTTGCATAGTGACTTGGCTGCACATGCTCAGACGCTGCAAAGGCTCATCTTGTTCCTTGCTTGCCAGCAAAAAACAGGCCAGACAGCCCGACTGGCTTGGTTTTTGCTGGTAATTGTCAAATGTTGGTTGAGGGCAGACTGGCTGCAGCCTGCTGCTTCTGGCCATTTCCAGGAAAACTTGAGATAGTATAAAACGCAAAACTTGGGTAATATAAAATGCAAAGCTTGATAATATAAAATGCAAGTAATGCAAATACTGGATGATGTTGATGGGAAAAGGAAGTAACTGTGCTCCAAATCATGCCCATGGATCTCCGTTTTTACCCATCCCCACCACAAAATAATTCCATGGACTCCGTTGCTACTCTCTTCAGCACACACACAAGTTTTTATGACAAAGAGAACGGCCGTGGCTCCCTGAGAGGGCCCCGGCTTTGGTCTTTGGTCTGGGCGGCTTGAATTTGGATTCCTGCCTGGAGCTGAGGTTGGACTGGATGCCCTCAAGGCCCCTTCCGACTCCTGGATTCTGCAAGGAGGACACCAAAGAAGAGCCCACGTGCCCACGGAAGGAAGAGCCCACGTGCAAAAATATTAAGATCCCCCCAAACGGATTAGCAGACAGAGTGTCCCAAGAGGAGCCGATATCCAAAGCAAGTAAGTTTTGCTGGCGTTCCTTGGGGAGGCCCCTCCGTGCCTTGGTCTAAGATGACATCAAAGCTGGTTCTGACTCCCTGCTCCCAGAAGAACATAAGGTGATAAGAACAAAGGGGCACGAATGAATGAATGAATGAATGAATGAATGAATGAATGAATGAATGAATCCAGCTCTTAACTTTCCTGAAAAGGATCTCTTGCAAAGCAAGCCAGAACAAGCCACTGCTTATGACCCATCAGTCCTTCTCATGCTTAATCCTCTGGATTCTCACTGTACTAAGTGCTGAAAGCTCTCCTGTTATCCCTGCAGCTTGCTTTTAATTGACTCTTCAGCTTTTAGGGCAGCCTTCTCCAAATGTGGGCGCTCTCCAGGTGCGTAAACTTCACTCCAAGATTCTCAGCAGCCGCCAAATACTTCGTGGGCAATTCCGGGAGTAGAAGTCCACCCGTTTGGAAGACATCCTTCAACTCCCAGGATTCTCAGAAACGGCCAAATGCTGGCTGGAGAATTCTTCTGGGAGTTGAAGTCCATCTATCTGGAAAACATCCTTCAACTACCAGAATGCTCAGCGATGGCCAGACTGGAGAATTCTGGGAGTTGAAGTCCATCTATCTGGAGGATATCTTTCAATGCTCAGAATTCTCAGCAATAGCCAAATGCTGGCTGGAGAATTCTGGGAGTTGAAGTCCACCCATCCGGAAGACACCCAGGACTGGGAAAGCTGTATTAGAACAACAGGAAATATTGCCCCTTCACTACCAATCAGGGTCTCCGTTTACCTTTTCAGATGGAAACCTCAGGAGCTCAAGAGTGTTCATGCTGTTTGTTTGGGCCCACTTTGGTCTGGCTCCTGGAAAAGAAGCGGCAGTCATTGGTGAGAATTTCGAGACAGAGGAAAGTGCAAACCAGGAAGATGTTCCTTCATTTCCACGTATGACACACACAGCACCACAACAAAGCTTTCCAAGGTGGCTTGGGGTGCTCTAAATTTAATTGAAACTAAATCATTAAGCTAAAAGGCAGCTAGCACAGGTAATATATCAGCAACCCAATGGCAGAGTTAAAAGAAATTAAAGAGTGCCATTGCAGCAAAAATATTAAGGTAGTAGAGCAGTGTTTCTCAACCTTGGCAACTTTAAGATGTGTGGGCTTCAACTCCCAGAATTTCCCACAAGGTATTTCCCAGGGGTGTGGTGGCTCAGCGGGTAAGACGCCAGGCTTGTCGATCGGAAGATCGCAAGTTCGGAGGTTCGAATCCCTAGCCCCGCGTGACGGAGTGAGCTCCTGCACTCGCCCCAGCTCTTGCCAACCTAGCAATTCGAAAGCATGCAAATGCAAGTGGATGAATAGGTACCACTTCGGTGGGAAGGTAAGAGCGTTCGGCGCGCGTCATGCCGGCCACATGACCGTGGAAGCGTCTTCGGACAGCGCTGGCTCTTCGGCTAACAAACGGAGATGAGCACCGGCCCCTAGAGTCGGACACGACTGCACAAATGTGCGGGGGGAACCTTTACCTTTTTATCTATCTATCATCTATCTATCATCTATCATCTATCTATCATCTATCTATCTATCTATCTATCTATCTATCTATCTATCTATCTATCTATCTATCTATCTATCTATCATCTATCTATCTATCTATCTATCTATCTATCTATCATCTCTCTATCTCTCTATCTCTCTATCTCTCTATCTATCTATCTATCTATCTATCTATCTATCTATCTATCTTATTTATATCCTGCCCATCTCCCTCACAAGGAGGGACCCTGGGTGGTTTGCCCCTCGAGTGGCGGATCTGGCGGTCTGCACACCCCTCCGCTCCTGGCGCAAGACTTCCTGCAACCCGCTAGGCCCCCCCGGCCCCCTCTGCAATCTGCTTGAAAGCCAAGCCGTCAATGCCCCGAATTACTCGTTTATATTTGGCTCGGTTGAGATTTTACTTCTTTCATTTATCCCCCCATCTCTCTACTTGGGAAAACACCAAGGGAAATGGAAAAAACGAAAACAGAATGCAAAAAAGCACGGATTAAAATTAAGAACAAAGGGAGGCCTAAAATCAGTTCACAATGAAAGGACTGGGGAACGAGAGGCGCCTTTACTAGTTTTCCCAATGCTGAATGGGGAACGGTCCAATCCAGAGCAGCTCCTAAGGGCCTGGGGGCATCACGGGAGAAGGCCATAACGTTGGCCCTGGGGATAATTTTTCCTAAGGCAGAAGAGGAAAATGATGGAATGCAGGGGAAGCAGTCCTCCTAACCACGCATCACTTGTCTGTAGCTTGAATCATGTCAACTGGATTTCTATTTTCTCAGTGGAAACGTTTCGCTCCTTATCCAACGCATCACTTGATTTAATTTAATCTCTGCTTAAATGTCTATTGAATTCTGTTTCGTTCTTTTCTCCCAGCCCTGCCCGCTGGCGTAGTGCCACCACCAGTTGGTGCCCGGCGGGTGGAAAAAGGTCGGGCAGCCCCAGTTTAAGGTGCGCAGAACGAACGAAGCCCTCCTTCTCCAGCGCTTCAAAGGGAAACTTGCCTTTAGCCAGGTGCCTGCCCCCCCCCCCCCGCCAGGCCTTGCGCCTGCCCGGTTGTGTGCGTGCCTTTCTCGGCATGTGTGTTAGGGACGAAGTATGCCTGCCATCTCGCTCCTCGCTTGCTCTGAGATGGACGGCAGCCAAGGAAGGACAACTGTAGCAACTCAACCCTGTTGAAAAACATCCCACAAATCTCTCCCCAATTTTTAAAAGGGGGGGGTAGCACAATCATTAAACAAACCATGAGGGGCGTGGTGGCTCAGTGGGTAAGACGCCAGGCTTGTCGATCGGAAGATCACAAGTTCGGAAGTTCGAATCCCTAGCCCTGCGTGTGGAGTGAGCTCCCGCACTCGCCCCAGCTCTTGCCAACCTAGCAATTCGAAAGCATGCAAATGCAAGTAGATTAATAGGTACCACTTCGGTGGGAAGGTAACAGCGTTCCACATGCGTCATGCGGCCACATGACTGTGGAAGCGTCTTCGGACAGCGCTGGCTCTTCGGCTAACAAAAGGAGATGAGCACCGGCCCCTAGAGACGTACACGACTGCACAAATGTGCAGGGGGAACCTTTACCTTATTTCCCAGTCAGCATAGACAGCATAACACTAGTACACTAGTAGAGTCTTAGGGCATTAAAAAGCCTGGTGCCCCAAAGATAACAAAATAGATCTGATGGGACAAAGCATTTCAGCACCTGGGGAGGTGCTTCAATTAAGGACACCCCCAGCAGCTGCCCACTGCACCCAGTATAGGAGAATATCCAGAACAGGGTCTCTAATGAGGAGCTATGGATTCAGAGACGGTCTATCAAATCTGCAAATGAGCCCAACCAAAGTAGGATAGCTATTACTCAGAAGAAAGAAACAATGATAGGTCAGAGAAATGAGCTGAGAGTCACAGAATGAAATTTAACAATGATAAACGCAACGGTGTACACTTCAGGCTTGGTTACCATACTTAGGAAAAAGATCTTAGTAGTGGACCACAAACCATATGAGCCAGCGGCGTGAAGTGGCAACAGAAAGGGCAAATCCGATTTTCAGCTCCATTAACTAAAGTTTAGCTTTCAAACTACACGAAGTAATTGTTCCATATGATTCTGCAGTGGTCCCACTGCAGCTTACATCTGGTTCTATGCCCACACTTGGAGAATGAGTCAGAAAGAATGAGAAAGGCCAGACAAGGGCATGGTGGTTAATCAGGAAAATGGAAATTTAAGTCCTATGAAAAGTGATTAAAGCAGAGAAAACTGAGGGGGATATAACTGCCCTTTTCAAACACCCAAAAGGACATCACATAGAAGAGGGCTCTCCGGTTCCAGAATGATTTCAAATAAAAAGACTGCAGCTATTTTTTAAAAACAATCACACAAACCAACAACAAATCCCAGGATCTTTTCCACAGAGCAGTTTGTGATTGTAATGCCCCGAGGCCAGGAAGAAAAGACCATTTGGCTTGCAGATAAATAGAAATAGGCCAAGTGGTGGATGCTGCCTGTGCTGGAAAAATGTTAGGAAATATTTATAGAACATGGTGATTGCTTGGAATCAACAGGCCAGTATGGAATTAAGCTTTTACAATATCCAGAGACAATTATTCCCCTCTTGCTAAGGGACTGTACAGAACTACAGCATTGCTGGGTAAAACCTTAGTCTGTTTCTATGGCTTCTCATTAGGATGACCATATTTCCTTGAGACAAAAACGGGACAAGAGGAACCGAGAGCCGGAAGTAGCTGGAGCGGCGTGAAAGAGCCAGAGCAGCTGATTGGAGGGAACCCGGAAGAGGAATCGCCTCCACCTATCGCGCTGCTTGGCCCGCCTCTCCCACCTCCTTTGCCGCGCGCTGATATGCGGAGGCGGTTCCCTCCAATCAGCTGCTCTGGCTCTTTTGTGCCGCTCCAGCTACTTCCAGCTCTCGGTTCCGGCTGGCGGCAGGGACAGGCTAGTTCCTGACAGGTTTTTTAAAAAACGGGAAAAATCAACTTTTATATTAAAACGATGGAACGGTCCGGAAATGTTTAAAAAACGGGACTGTCCCGTTCAAAACGGGACATATGGTCAGCCTACTTCTCATAGATCACCAATGCAAAGGTATCAGCCTCACATTCAGCAACAGTTTTGTGAATGGTCATTTCAATGGCCCGTCTGCACCTCCAACATTTCCCACTGTTCTCCCTTTTACAACTCTGTCCTCTTCTTCGTGTATGTGTGTGTGTGGTGTGTGTGTGTGTGTGTGTGTGTGTACATTTCCCACTTTTAGGAGAACACCCTGCACCTGGATTCCCCCAACATGCTAAACCATAGCTTTCCAAACTGTCTGTCGCGACACTTTAGTGTGTCGCAACACATAGTTTAGTGTGTCGCGACACAACCAGGAAGTGGACATGCACGGTGGCAGTGCGGGGGCGCGCACAGCGGTGGCGTGCATGGCGGCGGTGGCCGCAACGACAGTAGCAGCGCTTCCGCATTTTAGCGGAAAACACGAGGCCACCGCCGCCGCCGCTGTGCATGCCCCCACCGCTGTGCATGCCCCCGCCGCCGTGCATGCCCCCACCGCCGCCACTGCCGCCATTGGTGTGTCGCCAACGGCGGCAGTTTGGAAAGCACTGTGCTAAACCCTCAATCCAGATTAAAACGACAACTTCTACGTTCACCCAACGTGTGAAATCCTGAAATCCATATTCTGTTACATCATGCCCTGATCAACACAACTGTTGATAAGGTGCAAGAACTAGAAGCTTCTGCCGTGATAAAATGTGACTCATTGTTTCTGCCATCAAACTCTGAGAATTTTGCTGTATTTATTGTCTGCTGCTTTGTGATCCCTTCTGGAAGGAAAAGCCACATAAATATTAAGTCTCCACACTGGGACTAACAGGCCGAAGGGATTTATTTTATAAAGCAGGTTAGATTGCAAACCGTTAGCGTACCAATGGATTGTCCAAGGGGCGAAGGTGGCTTAGGCTGGCACTGCAGAAATGCAACTGGTGCCAAGAAACTGCCCGTTTCCTCCCCAGATCAAGGGCACCTTCATCTGCCAGTGCCAAGCAGGAGTTTGAAAGGAGATCTCCACAAACAAACTTGCCTATTTTTACTGGCAGAGCCAGTAACGGCACCTCGCTTCCAAGACAGCAAGGGAAGTGGGTTTTGACGAAATGAAGGCAGGCTGCTCCCCAGTGCCAAAATCCTTCTTAATAATGCGAGACTCTGAGGCCCTTCGGTCAAACTGGATCCTGTGAGAATAACCAGCATTTCTCTTTCACCAGGCAGGCACCGTACATCTTGACACAATATGTTGCCACGATGCCACTCTCAATGCCATCTTTTTAATCAGTTCCTATACCAACAAGGGGCGTGGTGGCTCAGTGGGTAAGACGCCAGGCTTGTCGATCGGAAGATTGCAGGTTTGGAGGTTCGAATCCCTAGCCCCGCGGGACGGAGTGATCTCCCGCACTCGCCCCAGCTCTTGCCAACCTAGCAATTCGAAAGCATGCAAATGCAAGTAGATGAATAGGGACCACTTCGGTGGGAAGGTAACAGCGTTCCGCGTGCGTCATGCCGGCCACATGACCGTGGAAGCGTCTTCGGACAGCGCTGGCTCTTCGGCTAACAAACGGAGATGAGCACCGGCCCCTAGAGTCGGACACGACTGCACAAATGTGCGGGGGGGGGGAACCTTTACCTTTACCTGCTTTATATGCCACTCCAATCCAACTCTTTACACCTCCTGGATGCCCAGGGTGCCAGAGATGGGTTCTTCACCTCCAGCTGGATCCTTATGATAAATCTGTGAGATAAGCCACGGGGAGTGACAGGGACCAGTCCAAGGTGCCTTATTGATTTCCTAGACTCATCTACAGCTCTGAGATTTCCTGGTGGTCTCCCATCCCACTACCATCAGGCCCGACCCTGACCCAGATGCTGCCACTGTCTGAAGCTAAATGTATAGAGCTGACCCACAAAACAAAGGACAAAGGATCCATAATAGGGAAGGTTAACGTCACTGTGCTGGCATTTTATCATTTCCACCCCAGCTCTTGAGATTTCTGGCACAGCCTTTCTCTCCCGAACTTTCCAGATGTGCTGGGACTTTGAAATTGCCTAATTCCCCGGTGCGCAGCACAACCCAAAATACTTGTATTAAGAGCATGTAGCTCAGGGAGGAACGTGCCTCCCCCATCGCAGATGTGTACCTAAAATCAGGAGCAGCGATTCCTTAAACTCTGGAACTACCACCCACAAGACGTCTTGAGACTGAAACTTCCTCTTAGGAGGACAGCCAGATGACCCCTTGCCAATGCTCCCTAAAATGACAACTTGACAGTTTTAGGGGTGTTAAGATTGTTTGCTTGGGGGGAAAAGGTGGAAAACATTTGGAAAGACTTAAAAAGCAGATTAAAACCCGGCTCCAAACAACTTCTCCTGCTTCTGCCCCCACATAGCTCTCAGCCTGTTAAAACATCTTGCCAGCTCAGCAATCCCATTGTTTTACAAACGGGAAACCGAGGCTAGCTGCATTAGATGAGGCCACAAGAAGGATCCAGGCGGAGCCTTAAACCCAAATCTCATCTCCAAAATCTCAGCCCAATTCCCCCTGGGCCAGATTCAGTCTCACTGGTTAAGAAAACCCAAACTACCGCAGAGTCCTCCGCAAGCAGAAGCAACACATGCTCGGCCCGAATGTTACGTTTCCGCCAATCTTTGGGTCTAGCAATGTGGCACGTACTCACCGAACACCAGAAAAGCTGAGTTTCTTCAGTGCTGGCGGTCTTTCTAGCAGGCGCATTACGAACAGCTGCTGACACTGCCTACCTCCAGACTATTTCTCCCTCTACTACAGCATCCCCAAAATTCAATTAAAAATGAATTTTATCCCTCCTTCCCCCTCCCAGATCAACAGCCTCCAACAGCATAGACTTCTGTAGCTAAGAAAAACAGGATAACTTGAGGCGTTCCTCCTCCTTCAGCGCCTCCCGCATAGTTATTGCCATGTTTACCAACTGGCACTGCAAACAAGTGAAAAAGGAAGGGGGGAAATCCTCAGGGGCATTTCCAAATGCTCTCTCTATCTTTTAAGGTCTGCCAAAGTCTCTAATCTAGGGCGTTGTAACTTTCTGGGCCAGGAGAGCAGACTGGAACCATTCATCCCTATTTTTAGAAAAGCTGAAGACCCGTTTGGGTGGGTTTGCAGATTTTTCAAACCATAATCCTGCAAAGGTATATATTTGAAAGATGCCTTTTCTTGCCGCCTTGTTCCGTCCCCTCTTTCATTTAGTTTCAGATCTCCCTTTTCATTTCCCCCCCTCCTGCTAAGGTTGGAATTTAAGTTTCAAACTTGAAAGAGGCAGAAATCAAGTGTGTCTGATTTGCTGACTTTGCTCAAGGAAGTTTTTAAAAATGCCTATCCACCAGTTAGGCTTCCTCTCTCAGTAAGTGAAGATTAAGAGATTGGCCCTTGTTATCCAGGCAGATTACAGGAAACATGAGTTTCCAAGGGAGAGAATTTTGAGAGAGAGTGAAAGTGTGAGATTTATTTCCCCAAACTTTTGTGATATCCCCCCCCCCACCATTCCTACTGTTGGAAAAGAGAGAGGGGAGAGAAAAGCTTTTATTATTCATCATTCATTTAAATTCTGAGTAGGAAGCAGAGATGGGGCCCTTAGAAAAGATCTATGGCAACTCTTACTGGCTCAAAGCCACCCGCTTTTCTGTCCTGACACAAAAACTCCCTGCTTGCCAGCTGCCTCCACTCCCCCCTTCCCATTAATTCCAATTCAGGAATGCAATTTCTCCTCCCAAACAGCAATAAAGAGCCCCCACCCCCAATGATGTTGACCTTCAGCTGCACAAAATGCAGGCGTTGGATTGGCTGGATTCAGACAACATGCTAGACTAGGGTTGGGGAATTTGTGGTTGTGGGAATCCAATCTGCTGCCTTGGCTGTAGTGTTTGAACCAGAGCATCACATCAGAGCCATAATACAGTTCAATACAGTTTGGGCAGAGCAAAGCGAACATCCGCACTGGGGCTTGTTAACCCAGGTTTCCAACATGCCTGTTGGAACCCCTGCAGTGGCAATGCTGCCATAATGCAAGGATTATTTACTATTTTTCTAAATTAATTTTTATTAAAGAAGTTTTTTGCAAAGCAAAAACAATCCCAATTCAAAGAAAAAAATTAACAAATTATTTTTACTTTATTGAATTGATAAGCACCAGGCTGCACTTTTGTATCAGTTTCCTCCCTCTAGAATTTTAGAGTTGGAAGAGACTTCAAGGATCATTTAGTCTAGTGTTTCTCAACCTTGGCAACTTTAAGAGGTGTGGACTTCAACTCTGGCTGGCTGGGGAGTTCTAGACTGTTGCCACTTACACATGCTATCTCTTCCCCAATATGCTATCTCTGGTCTGGGTGCAAGATAATCCAACAGTGTGAAGTCATTACTGGCCCTGGGGAGAGCGGGCTGAAGTCCCACTTAAGCGGTAGGGATCATTCGGTGAACAGGTGGGCCCCACCCCTCAGCACGCCCTTCCTTACAGGGCTGCAGTTGGGGTAAGTTACAGAAGACCCCCCACTCCCCTGAAATCTCTGAAAAAAGGTGGGATCGAAATGCAATCAAGAAAGAAAAGTAAGCAAGCAGTCCCACGCAGAACATTTGTCCTTCAAAAGAGTCGACAGTTTTAGGGATGTCGCACGGCTGGGGAAGAAGAGGAGTCTGGCAAACTGCAATCTTTTCTCAAGTGGTTTGCAACCTTCCTTTCTTCCCTTCCATCTTGGAGGATGTGATCTGGAAGGAATTTCTCCCTAGATTTTTTTCCCCCTCCTTCTCTCTTCTTTTCCCCCTTCCCACACAACGATTGCAATAAACCATGCTTTGTTTAACTACGTTTGGCTGCAGGATGGTCGCATTTTTGCTCTCCACCAGCCCTCCCCACTGGCCACTCTTCAGGTGTGGGGACTCGGTTCCCCAAACTTCCCAGCCACAAGGCCACTTCTGAGAACTCTTGAACCCAAGTCCACCTCATCTGGAGAACACCACGCTGGGGAAAGCTGCAAGAAGCCACAAACCCTGGTTTGCACACTTGCCATGACTCCGTTCACAATACCTCGCCAGGAATTCTGGCCTTGGTGAGAGTTTGCTCCCTTTGGCAGTGGCCTGGGTTGACAAGCAAGGAACTGCCCCACTTCCCAGCAAGCCCTGAAGAAGCAAGACAGGCGGGTCCCAGACAGCCCAAGGAATGCCCTGGCGCTTGTCCAGAGAGCCTGAGCTCTTGCTGTCTGAGAAAACAGGCGGGCAGCGGTGAAAACAGGAGCCGATGATGGACAAGTGTCCTGAAAAGACATCTGCAGAGGTGAATGTGGGAAGCCTCTTTCTTTTCCTCTCCCCACTTCAGCCAAACAGCTTTGTTAAGGTCTCAAGCAGAAAATCAACACTGGGGGTCAAGCAGGCTTGGATATGCCATCCTGGGGTTGGAAAGCTAGCCTGCCTATGAACCTCCAGGTTGTGACTTGATGTGGAGTAGAGAAGGAGGAGGAGGAGGGGGGGGGGGAGGAGAGGAGGGGGAGGGGAAAAGTTGTTGTTGTTATTGTTGTTGTTGTCCTGGGGCTAGAAAGTCTCCAGCTGAGATTAAACTAGAAAAACAGAAGCCTCTTTCACCAAGCAAGGAACTTTCCAAGAAATGGCAAGGTAGATCTGGACACACCATTATCCAGAAATCTTATTTGGTCCTACAACTGCTTGCTCTAGAGATGAGTCCCCCTTGTGCAAAGCAGGGACCAAGAGCTGGGGCTACAAAAACGTCCTTCTCTTCTCTACCTTTCTTGGCCTGGATCTCCACACTTACGGGAACTCCCCTACGTCTGCCGTCTCCAGCCCTGCAAATGACCGTGTGCATCTGGAACTGCGCAACTTGGCTTACCGGCACAAGGCCCATCAATCTTCCTCCGTCCACGGGGCAGGAAGACACCCCACCCTTCTCCCCTTTTCTGCACACTTTTGGACCTCTTTCCAAGCCGGAGACGCTTCTTGAAATAAATGAAAGATTAAACACAGAGACGCGGCAACAAATCCCAGCCGATTCTTAGCTAAGCGGCAATTAAGTTGGACAGCCTCTCGGAGAAGCTAAACAACCGTAATTAAAGCAGTTCAAATGCGTCCCTCAGCCGGGAGGAGGGGGAGAAGAGAAGACGCTTGTCTTGCCAGCCGTCAGAAGAAACCCACAGCTAAAATCTTCGCAGAAACGTGCGCGTCCCCCTCACCCGCCTCCACCGAGGTTGGGGCCCAGAAGGTCACAGCAAGAGGAGAAGGCCCAGAGTGGATGCTGAAGCAGACTCAAGAGTTGAGAACGCAAGAAAAACATCCCCAGAAGCTGCCACCCGAAACATTCGCTGCTCATTCAAGCCACGGGGGACAGTTCCACAGCCCCCACCCAGCTCTTCGGCTCAATCAAGCACTTTGGTGTTGCCAGTCTCCCTCTCGTGCCAACTGCCCTCTATGCTTGGTGCTACGGCATCGCCCAATGATGCTGCGGGCATGGGGGGGGGGCAGGCTGAGCACAGGAGCCCTTTTTCGCCCCGTGCCGTTTGCATGTGACTCCCTGAAGGAAGGACGCGGAGCAGCAGCTGCTAAAGGAGAGCGAAGGCTAGATGGGAGGATGGCCGTCCAAAGTACTTATTTATATTTAAATAATATATTTAGTTATTTATTTTATTATTCAGATTTATACATCTCATATACTGTATATGACTCTGGGCGGCTTACAAGCAATTAAAACAAATAGAAAAACAACAAAAGAGAACAATTTAAAAACAAGGGGGGGGGAAACAATATTAAAGCATATTAAAAAAAATAAAATGCATAAAACTCGCAGCCATCCCGTTCATCAAAACTTCGTCAGTGCAGCTGCTGCGCTGGCTCCACCACACTCCCGGGTCCCCGTGCCCGTTGGCAAAACCGCGCCAACCATGTGGCCACCCATCTCCCAACGGTTCTCTGGGCAGCGTACCGAGATTAAAACCCAAGAATTTCAACAATAACTCATGTCGCCCTGGGTCAATGGCGCCTTCCAATTGTAAACGCAGATACGGAACAGGGATCCTGGCCTGAACGCCTGGGGATCTGAAAGAATGCCACCCGGAAGGAGGTCAAGCCCGCTTCTCCACCATTCAGGAGCTGGATCATGGATCTGAGATCCCATTTGAGCGCTAGGGGAAAAGTTCCTAGCAAGAAGTTGGGGGCCAGTGACCCCGAGAGGCTGGCCCCCCTTCACTGGCTGGGAGCAGACTGGGTAGCCATCTCTTGACAACGGTGCTTTCATTTGGATCCTTGCACAAAGCAAGGGGGTGGACTGGATGGCCTTCAGAGAGACGGACAACCTGCCTAGGATTTGCTGCTGTGAAACCGGTGGGGCGGCTTGAGTGGCCACAACAGTGGTTCCCGCTTGGAGTTCATTCTCCGGGGCCTGGGGAGGTGCGATGAAGGTGCAGGATGCACCCGTTTTCAGCAAAGGTCACTCGTGGAGAGGACGCTGGGTGCAAAAGCTACCTACGTCACGTTTCTTCAAGAGCTGAACAGCGAGAGAAACAGCAACGGTTGGCATCGTTCTCGTTGAGAGCAAATAAGGAGCTGGAGGAGGAAAGGCGTTCACGGCGCTCGCTTGTAACACTAACCCGCCTGCCTGGTCCGAAGGAGTGTGCTCTCTGCGGTGCACGGTTGGCTGGCCTCGGTCACCTTGGAGGTGTGCAAACAAGGCAGATAAAGCCTCACTGTAGACCCGTTCAGGACAGCCGAGCCCCTTGGAGACCGGGGCCCTGGATGACAACGCAGCAGCTCCATTTCTAAGTCCTGCGGGGGGGGGGGCAGCTGGTCAAGAACTAGGCGACTTCACCCCTTATGGACTTTCTGCGTAAGAAAGAAGGGAATTATGATGAAACCTTAGAGAGAGGTTTGATTAGAATTGTATGTACAACTGCTGAGAGGAAGATCGGAAGCTTTATTTACATTTACATTTAGATATTCATGTTTTCTGTTCTTTTACTTTCTTTTTCTTTTTGCTATCTTCTTTTCTCTTTGTTTCTTCTTTTTCTTTTGTTTTGGTTCCGGTCTTCCTCTTGGCAGTTATACATACAATTCTAATCAAACCTCTCTCTCTAAGGCATAGCTTTCCAAACTGTGTGTCGCGACACTTTAGTGTGTCGCGACACACAGTTTAGTGTGTTGCGAAGCTGCAGCATGGGGGTGCGCGTGGCGGTGGTGGGGTGCGCGTGGTGGCGGCAGTGTGCACAGCGGTGGTGGCAGCGGCACGCCATCAGCGCTTCCGCGTTTTAGTGAGGCCGCCGCGCACACCACCGCCCCCGCACCGCTTCTGCTGCCGCCGTTGGTGTATCGCCAACGGCGGCACTTTGGAAAGCACTGCTCTAAGGTTTCATCATCATTCCCTTCTTTCTATAACATATTCTTTCTAATCATCAAAACCGTAAGTCCCAAAGTCAGTCAGTCAGTCCTTACCAACTTTGCTCAGACTGAAGAAGCTCCTTGGATAAGGAGCGAAACGTTTCCACTGAGAAAATAGAAATCCAGTTGACATGATTCAAGCTACAGTCAGTCAGTCAGTCAGTCAGTCAGTCAGTCAGTCAGTCAGTCAGTCAGTCAGTCAGTCTTTCCCTCCCTCCCTCCCTCCCTCCCTCCCTCCCTCCCTCCCTTTTCTGTTCTTTTTCTTTTTTCTATCTTCTTTTCTGTTTTTTTCTTTTTCACATTTACTTTACTATTTTTTTTCTTTCTTTAAATGTATTTCTTATTATCTATGTAAAATCTTTTAATAAAAAACTATCTTAAAAAAACCCCAGCTTCCAAATTCTAGCAGCCCGAAAGGGCTTTCTGCACCGCCTAAGGAGCATTTGCCACTCTCTCAAAAACAGGGCACATCCAGGGGGGCAAGAACGAGGCAAATACTGACACACTCTGGCCTTTGAGGGGGCCATCCTCCCATCACCTCCTGGGTGCAGGCGGCCAGAGAAAGGACCTGGCCCCACAGCTCTAAACCTGCCCCCTGCTCCTTAAAAATAAAAAGAGCAATCAGACAAACACACTCTGTGTTCTGATCCTGGCCCTTCCTGCCCCAGCAAGCCAGGTTTTGTAAAATCACAGCAGAGAAAGAGTCTCTTCTCCACTATTTTTTGTTTTTGGAGGGATTTGGGGGAATGGTGTTGTTGTTGAATTCTTCCCTCTTCACTCAGCTACGTGCCTGTTTTATTACACACACACACACACACACACACACACACACACACACACACTTTTCCCCCCTTTTAAATTCATTTTGTCCTCCAGACTGGGGCGCATTTGACCTTGAGAATGATGCTACGCTGATGCACGAGGCTGTTATGGCCCCATCAAAGCTATAAAAGAGAAGCAGTGACGCTTGATTAGCTGCGCTCCTGATCCTGACAATTTTCTCCTGTAATTACAGATGAACGTTGAGGGGGCTCAGGATTTAATGTTCCAGGGATTCAGGGGAGAAGAGGATAGATGGATGGATGGATGGATGGATGGATGGATGGATGGAAGGAAGGAAGGAAGGAAGGAAGGAAGGAAGGAAGGAAGGAAGGATCAACACCCTTCATCCGGTCCTGGGTTCCAACCCTGGCAGAAGCTTTCATACCCCACCATGAAGCTTAAACGCCGTTGCACAAAACACAACAAACCAGAGTATGGCTTAATGTAATGGCTGGCTTTACACCACGTGCTAAGACAAAAGTGGGGTTCCCACAAAATGCTGGGCCCACCGATGGCCCATCTGAGCCTAGGCAAGTGGTCTGTGCCAAGGCATTTGGAGCGTCCAGAATTGGCACCTTCTCCTGAACCACAAGGAGGGGGGAGAGGGGGTCTAGTCAGTGGCTGTGTCCATATATAGGTAGGTCGCGGTTAATGTGTGGATTGGGACCTCACGGGTGAGGTCCTTCTCCCTCACACACCAGTCTTTGCCTTTGACCTGCAGCAGTTTTCAAAAATGTTCCCAGCAGCCCCAGGGAAGGTCTCTCTAGTCAAGTCTACCCAGACTGGTCCATATTGTTTACTTTGGCTCTGCCTGCTTCTGGGATGTTTTCTTGAAGAATCAGTCTCTGCCTGGGGTCTCCTAGTGGTCTCTCATCCAAGTACTGCCTGACTTTTCGAGGTCTGCCAAGGTTGGCTAGGTGCTACCATCTGCTATGACAATTATTTGAGTAGAGGGGAAAACTGTGGGGGGCCCATCAGTCATGCCCCATCCCCCTGTGATGGAATGCCTCTCTGAAGGAGAAGGTAGTGTTATGGAGATTGCTGGACAAGAAGGAGGGGGTGCTTTCCAAGGGGAGAAGCACTTCCATAGCACGGAAGACCTTGGGCACCCATCCAAGAGAATCAGGCCGGGCCCGCCTTAGCGTGCTTGGGATTTTCTCCCTGTGAACTGTTCTGGTAGCTTAGTTTGGTAAGATTCTGTGTAAGGTAGAGAATAAAGATCTAGAGCTTATCTCTTGGGACTCAGCGCCGTTCTTTACCTAGCCATGACACCCCCCCGCAGCCCTTCACCCACAAGGAAGGCAATCACTTCATACAGGCCAAGAACGTTCATTGTGACTTTGATGGCACTCGTTTGCTTCTGGAACCGAGATGCCTTCTGAAAAGGTCACTTTAAATTATTGTGAAAACCAAGAAAACTCGCACTGGTGATGAAGATGATGGAGCTTGCTGAGATGGCTAAACTGACAGCCTTGATCAGAGAAAAGACACTGATTAAGTTTAAGGCCAATCGGAAAACCCTTTTGGACTTTTTGCACGAAACAGAAAAAACGAAAGTATGATATATGGGTTTGATGACTAGAAAAAATAGTAGATTATAGAAAAAATTAAAGTTATGTTGTAACCATAGAGTAAGAGTTTAATTCAAATTTATACCTATAGCTGTTGTAAAAGAAAATCGGAAGTCGTTTCTTTATACTTCTTTTTTTTTTCTTTTTTTCCTGCATTTTTGGCTTTGTTCTTTACTTTGCTTTTTTCTTTTCTTTATCTTAAATATTAGTTTCTGTTAGTTTTTATCTTTCTTGTTTAAAAATCTAATGAAGTTATTACAAAAAAAAGAAAGAAAGAAAACTTGCACTGGGTGTAATACACAAATATGCTTGCATTTAATGCCAGTTTGGTGGTTAAAGCACCAGACTAGAAACTGGAAGGCCGTGAGTTCTAGTCCTGCCTTAGGCACGAAGCCAGCTGGGTGACCTTGGGCCAGTCACTTTCTCTCAGCCCTAGGAAGGAGGCAATGTCAAACCACTTCCATAAATCTTGCCAAGAAAACTGCAGGGACTTGTCCAGGCAGTCTTCGAGAATCAGACACGATTGAATGGATTAAAAAGGAAATGTAATGAATACACTTGCACTGAATGTACTCAATAAATATACCTGCAGTTAATGTAATAAGTATACTCACAATGGGTGTACTGTAATAAATATATACATATACTTGTATTTCATCTAGGCTGACCATATTTTCTTGAGACAAAAACAGGACATTGGGATGGCAAAACGGGATGGGGTCTTATGTAATATTCCGTATTCATGAAAAAGACAGGGGTCCCCGCCCCCCAGTCTGCGCAATTGTCTCCCGCCTACAAACCCGCCCCCCCGGTCCACGCAATTGGCTCCCGCCTGCAAACCCCACCCCTAGTCCGCATGATTGGCTCCCGCCTGCAAACCCTGCCCCCCAGTCTGCGCAATTGGCTCCAGCCTGCAAACCCCACCCCTGGTCCCTCCTTTGCCGTGCGCTAATAGGTGGTAGGGCTTCCTCTTCTGGGCTGCCTCCAATCGGCAGCTCCGGCTCGGATCCTCCTTCTGCGCCATTCCCGCCGGGTTTAAAAAATGGGACAAAATTGAGATTTTTGTCAAAACGATGGGACGGTTGAAAAATGCTAAAAAAACGAGACTGTCCCGTTCAAAACGGGACATATGGTCAGCCTAATTTCATCATCTCTGGCATCAACTTGGGAAAATCCCCCAACTTCTGCTTTCAACTTCACACCAGGATTTTTCACATGGAGGCAAGCAGAAAATGCTCCCCCACCTCTGTGGTGGCTCCTAATCCCTGTTTCCCTCCTCCACCAAATACTCTTTGCATTTTTAAAAACCTGCTCTGTGCCAGAGAAAGGGGACACCCATCTGCTGTGGGACAGAATAAACTGCTTTCGAGGTGGCTCTGAACATCTCAGCCAGTCCACCAACAGCTCTCCCCAACTTGTTTCCTTGGCTGGTGGAGCGAGAGAAGGCAGAGAACAAATTGGAAGGGCGAAAAGAAAAGACCCTGGAAGAAGAACACACTCACCCTGGACTTCATATCCGGCATCAGACCCATCGCCGCTCCGCTCCAGGCCCAACGCCAATCGCAGCTGTGCAATGTTCGTGCACGCCGTCGTCTCCCCAGTGTGGTCCCCAATCTGCAAAGGGGCATCTGCCGTGATTACTTGATAAAAATGGATGCCGCCTTTTATAGCAGCTTGCAAAAGCCAGAATCCCCCAAAAGCCCAAAGTAGGGAGCCCGAGCCCCAAACCCCCCTTGCTCTCTCAAATGCTCTATATTCCAAATGAGCTTTGCAAGGCGTCCCATCGCTTTCATTTTCTAAGAATGCCCATGATACACCAGCTTGGTGTTTAATTTTTAAAAATTAAAATACTTGAATGTAAAGGTTGGAAGAGATCTCAGAGATCATCTAGCCCAACCCCCTGCCCTGAGAAGGAATCCACCACTACATCCCCAACTGATGGACATCCAGCCTCAGTTGAGACACTTCAACTGTTGAGCGTCCACCTTCTGCTGAAACACTCTGTTCTGCTCCTACTGGTAGGACATTTGAAAATGATTTAAAGACTCTTTTTTAAAACAAAGTCAAGGAGGGCAGAATTTGTGCAGAACCCAGTGATATGCAAAACAGGCTGAAGAGCTGACCCCAAAACTGAGCTTCAAACTATTAATGAACCAGTTAACAAATCCCTAACGTGCTACAAAAGGGTGCCAACGGGCTTTCCAATTTAGGAAAGATCAAGCGAAGGCGGGCACGCCACAAAACACACACCTGCACCAAAAAAAGTCCTCCTCACCTTTGCCATCTCTGCAACTGGCGTTTGAATTTGTTTCTATTCTATAGGGAAGTGAGTGGTTAAGGCCTAATCTTTCAAGCATCCAACTAGAAAAGTAATGGCTGCTTTTGGAGTACAGAGGGACCGACCCCAAGTGTGACAAGAAGAAATCCAACACAATCCATGCAAACCCTTTTGCTTAGAAAGATAAGCCAGGAAAGTAAGTGGTTATAGAGGCAGGGGAAGATGAGGGAGAACACTGCTGTTTGCAAGAAACTCTGGAGAAAGCAGTGTAGGACAGTGTTTCTCAAACTTGGCCAGTTTAAGACATGTGGACTTCAACTCCCAGAATTCCCCAGCAAGCTGTGGCCAAGTGGCCAAGTTTGAGAAACACTGAGGAGAGCCATGTCAATTTATGGCAGCCCAAAATCAGGAGTCTTGTCTCCTCTCCTCTCCTCTCCTCTCCTCTCCTCTCCTCTCCTCTCCTCTCCTCTCCTCTCCTCTCTCCCTTCCCCTTCCTCTTCCTCTTTTATTTTTGCCCTATGCTTCCAACTAACATGTCTATGAAGGTTCTCAGTCATCCAGGTGGAATTGTCTGTAGCTTGAATCATGTCAACTGGATTTCTATTTTCTCAGTGGAAACGTTTCGCTCCTTATCCAAGGAGCTCCTTGGATAAGGAGCGAAACGTTTCCACTGAGAAAATAGAAATCCAGTTGACATGATTCAAGCTACAGACTTCCAACTAACAGATTTCATTTAAACGCATATGCTCCTCACAAAAGCTTAGGGCAGAGCTTTCCAAACTTTTCATGTTGGTGACACACTTTTTAGACATGCATCATTTCGTGACACACTCTTACAGCAGGGCATCATTTTGTGACACATTCTTACAGCAGGGCATCATTTCGTGACACACTCTTACAGCAGGGCACAAGGCAGGCACTAGGACCTGCGCGGAATCCTGGCAGGGCTTGGAGGCGGCAGCAGCCACAACACACCCAGACACTGCAGCTGACACACTAATGTGTCCCGACACACAGTTTGGACAGCTCTGGCTTAGGGCTTTACATAAAATTTGTTAGTCAGAAAAGGTGCTACCAGATTCCTTCCAATTTCGGGGGCAAATGAGCCACAGAACTGGACATGACAGCGCAAGAGGCAACATGGAACACGAAAAAGCATCTCTGGGAACAGCTAGAACTGGTTAAGAGGATCCACGAAGTCGTAAGCGTGGCGTAATTGAATCTTCAGCCATAGGTCAGCCCACCCCCACCTGAAGTGGGGATAAAATCTTGCAAGCTGATTTGTCTCTTGTTTAGGATCTGGTTTGGTGGATCAGGATCCAGCTCACTTCCCAGTGTGTACAATCCTGCGCATAGCAGAGACTCTTCTTCCAGGAACCTCGACGCAGAAGGAACGTCTTCCGCCTCCGAGCTTCCCCCCGCATGGGAGACAATCTGTCGGCCCCATTCCTTCTGAGTCAATAATTAGGGGGACCCTGTTCCCACAATGCCAGCCGCCCCCTGCCCAGAAACGTCCCATTGTTCCCTTCCCATCTGGAGTTGAGTAATCAGCGCTCCACAAAGTGCTGCAAACCCCAAATTGCACTTAGCAAATAATATTTATCCAGAGCAGCTGACAGTTTAATTCTAGGGCGAGAGAAGCAGGCGTAATGCGTTATACTAAGATTCTGGTCCTCAAACTTCAAAGCTGGGGGGTGGGTGCGGCTGACTTCCCTGCCTCTGCCCTCTGTTAGATTGATTTAGTTTTCTTTTAGGATTTATTTATAACATTACTGACTTGTTTCTCCTTGAAAAGTCGGGACCAGACCTTAAACCCATTTCCAACCCAAGCAACTTGACAAATAAAACCACTCTAAGTATATCCGCAACTTTGAAAACTATAAAATCCAACAACGCAGACTATCAAGAGCAGAGGCAGCAGGGTATAAGATTAAAGTGGACGTGGCCTGGAGCAATTGGAGTACTTTAATTTACTTAACTGCTTTACAGTCAAAAAATAAATCCAAGCTTAGATCTCCACATATCATCCACCTAGCTCACTGCATGATTTTGGGCTGGTCACACTCAGCCAAATCTATCATTCTGTTTCGGGGGTATAATGAGGGGAGATCTCCATGTCTACCACCCCGTTCAGCTGAGCATAGCTTTCCAAAGTGTGTGTCGTGACACACTACTGGGTCGCCTGCGGTGTCCTGGTGTGTCGCTCAAAAACCCGGAAGCGCTGATGGGGGGAACCGGAAGAAGCGGCACCCCCGCCAATCAGCTGCCGGCGCTGATTGGCTGGGGTGTGGCTTCTTCCGGTTCCCCCCATCAGCGCTTCCGGGTTTTTTGCGCGACACACCAGGACACCGCAGGCCGTGCCGCCGCCGTTGGTGTGTGTCGCCAACGTGAAAAGTTTGGAAAGCTCTGTCTTAGAGCATCGTAGAATGCCTAAGTTAAAAGGGATCTTTGAGGTCATGTAGTCCAACTCTTGTTCAAGGCAGCCCAGGAACCCACCGTATTGTCCCTGTTGGAAAACCTCCATGTCTCTGCACATTCAACATTCTTCTCAGCTTGAGAAGCAGCAGTCTCCAGGCCTATTTTTGTACCTCCCAGTGACCCCCAAATTGCTTTGCATCAGGTCAGATTGTCCTTCCCTAGTTATGATGGTCTGTGGCACATCTGACTTCCTTCTTCCACTATCCAGAGCTCTTGTCAATCCCCTCTAGAAACCAGCTTCCTGTTTCTGTCAACAAGCAACATCATGCAAAGCAGGGTGACATGATATTATTTTCTTTCAGTCTGCAAAAAATGTATTTTTGACATGCCACAAAAATATTCCAATAGCACAGGCAGATTTGTAGCATTCACACACACGTGCACACAGATACCTCTTGGGAGATTTCAAGATGTCTTTCTGCAAAGTGTAAGGCTTGTTCATGCTTCCCGAGGGAAATATAAGCATTCTCCAAACTCCAGCATGCTCTTCCTTCTCCCACTCTGCAAGACCAGGAATGATCGTTAGGAAAACCACAAAGTGCATTAAGCTGGCTTCCAGAAGTTAATCTTGATCACAGAAGCTCAAGTCCATATTTGCTTGGACAGCTAAGAGAATCTGATTCACACATTGCAGTATGTGGCTTGCTTGGTTTGGGTTTAGAATCTCATATAGAGTCATCCAAATGGTGGTTTGCTCAACCAGCCATACTATGGTTTGTTGTGACAGGTGAATGCAGTCATTCTGGTTATAGAGGTCTGTGGACCTTCATCAGTGCACACCATGTATCACTCATACTTTAGAGCAGTGTTTCTCAACCTTGGCAACTTTAAGCTGTGTGGGATATCTCCCAGAATTCCCCAGCTATCCAGGCTGTTCTGGATATGAACAGAACATGACAGTTCTGTTACAAAAGTGGCGTGAATTTCGGCCTGGGAAATTTACCAGGTAAAAGAAAAAAAGGTGGCAGTGCCATCTTGTGGTAAAACAGGAAAATGAGGAGCAGGGATGGTTAAGATTGGGGTCTGGTATGCTGAGAACCGGTTTCAAAAGGCTGCTTGATTTCAGGGATATGCTTGGGAAGAGTTTCAAGTTTCATTTGATGCTTCAGGTTTCATTTTGATTTGCAGCATCAAGTTTCATTTAATGATCACCCAGAGCTTCCTGGGAAGGCTAGGAAGATACTTGCTTTGACTATGGCGACTGGAGCCAGTCCTTCCTTTCCCCCAGCAATCCTAGGAAACCGGGGCGGGGGGGTGGGTGGGAATCTCCCAGCACCTCATCCCGCTGGTCCCAAGGCCTGAAATCCACTGTTTCCCAGGTATCTTAATCCCTCCTTTGGGACTGAACTGAGAACTGAACTGCCTCCTTTGGGACTGAACTGTTTGGCATTCTGGACAAGTGACCAGCTCTTTCTCCCAGAGCAAAACATCTACCATACGATATTGGGTGACCTACTGGTTTTCTCTATGGGTGAGCTGGGTGTCCCAAAACCTCACCAGCTGGCCCAGCCCAGCCCAGCCCAGCCCAGCCCAGCCAAGCCATGACATAGCTTCTGTCCTTGGAGGTCCCCATCTGCTACAGAATTATTAGGATTATCAGAAGTCAACTCAGCACTGTCTCACAAGCATAGGGGAGGACTTTTCTACTGAAGCGTATCTCTACTGTGCTTGTGGGAGGTGCCTGGGTCACCTGCTTCCTGTTTCCTGCTCCTTCTTGGGTCTTTCGGGGCCATTCTCCATCTTCCCTTCTTCCTAACCACACGTGCCACGCAGGAGGGCCACATGGCTATGTGGGTCTCGTCCGAAACATCTCGCTTGCACGCAGACCGGAGATGATTAAGCCTTTCTACCATGAAACTGCTTGTAACCAAGATCTACTAAATATAAATGTAAGCTATCTTACATTTCTCACCAGCATAAGCTGGACTGTTCCTTCTGGTTCACTGTAAACTGAAGCAGCTTCCTGAAATGCATGATTGTCATTCTAAAAAAAGAGACCTCAAAATGACCACCAGCTTAAAAAAACAGCGCAGAAAACAGAGAATCCAGATCTTCCTTACCGGTCTCCAAGTTCCTGGGCAATGGCTAGGTGCTTTAGGTGGTACTCCACCGCCTTCTCATAGTCTTGGAGAAGGGTGTATGTGTTCCCAAGACTGTAGCATGTCTGGGCTTCCACTGTTTGGTCCTTCAGCTGCCTGGAGAGGTGGAGGGTTTTCCTAAATTAGAAGAGAGAGAGGGAGGAAATGGAACAACTTCTTAAATCAAACACTGAAGCCAACTCACATTCTGCCCTTTTTGGAAGATCATCCTCCCCAAGCTGGTGCCCTCCAGATGTGTTGAAAACTGAGAATTCTAGAATTGTACATCTGGAGATCCCCAAGTTACAGAACACCTAAGAATCAATAGATCTTACTGAATCAACACAAAAATAATAGGTCAGATTTACTGGATCCCATTGTGTTTATGTGGAAAAGGAATGAATAAATCACTGTATTGTTAGAGATGCCCTAAGAATTAAAAGGCATGTTTCTGTGGTGCACTAAGCTGTTACATTCTGGGAATTTTTATATTAGTTTGACCTTGTCAATACTATTACGCAATAGTTTAATATTTTCAGACATCCTTTTGAACTATGTAGATCAGTGCTTTCCAAAGTCCCACCATTGGCGACACACCAATGGTGGCGGTGGTATGCATGGCAGTGGCAGCGGTGGCGGTATGCATGGCGGCGGCAGCGGCGGCCTCGTGTTTTGCACTAAAACCCAGAAGTGCTGATGGCACACCGCTGCTGTCACCGCTGCCGCCACCGCACACACTACTGCAGGGGCGGCGGTGACGCGCCATCAGCACTTCCAGGTTTTGTCGCGACACACTAATGTGTCGCGACACACAGTTTGGAAAGCTATGACGTAGATATTACATTGAAACTGATGGCTGGACAACAAAAATGAATTCTCTGCACCCTTCTTATCGTTAAGAGACTCATCCTTCAACATTAGAAAGAGAAATGTATGGTCCCAATTGCTCAGCGGGTTGAAGGACATGTGAGTTGTGAACGACATAGATTAAGTATGGACAATTATAATGAAATATGGTTACTTTTTATTGAAACTGCTGTGCAAAACTCTGCATACATATACAAAAAGCCTATATATATATTTGATATATAATTTTTGTTCTTGTATTGCTTTCTTTTTTCTTTTTCTTGCACTGTTTTATTTAATAAAGACTTTTTTTTAAGTTAGGGAAGGCTTTGGAGAATGTGATACACACAGCTCAACCAATGGATTAAAACACTGGGCTAAGGGGTAGCTGGGAGGTTAGAGAAAGTCACGGTTTAATTATAATAATAATTCATTAAACTTGAATGCCGCCTGACTCTCAACAACTCTGGGCGGCTTATACAGTTTATGCTCCATCTTCACATGACCAGGGATATGTGGCTTTCCATCTTCCCAAACGGATGTGCTAAATTCAGAGGGATGTAAAAATGATAAGCTTGAGAGGAACTGTTCCCTCAAAATATCTGTTGTTTCTGATTAGAAGGCAGGCCCTGATTTAGCCAAATTTCCCTAAAACTGGCTCATTTGGATTCTGCGTCCCATCAGCCCAATGTTTGGGATGATAGGCAATGAGATCTGAAATACAGTATATAGAGCAGTGTTTCTCAACCTTGGGAACTTTAAGATGCTGGCTGGAGAATTCTGGGAGTTGAAGTCCACACATCTTAAAGTTCCCAAGGTTGAGAAACACTGATATAGAGAGACCTGACTTGGAGAAACCTGAATTCATCATCCCAAAATTGCCTGATAAGGTTCATGGAATTGCAGATGAGCCAGCTCTGTGTTCTGGCTGCAAAGAAGGTAAATGCAATCTTAGGACGCACCGAGAAAAGTCTTTTTCCCAAATCATGGGGAAGTTCCACTCTGTTCTGCATTGGTTAGACCACCTCCCCTACGCCCTGTGGTCAGTTCTGCTCCCCCAATTTTCAGAAGGGTTCAGTAGAATGGGCAGAGTCAGTGATGTTCCTTGTCAAGGCCTGAAAAGTTCAACCAGGGAAGGAAGAGTCACGTAGGCTAACCATACGTCCCGTTTTGAATGGGACAGTCCCGGTTTTTTAGCATTGTTCAACCATCCCGTCGTTTTGATAAAAATCTCAATTTTGTCCCGTTTTTTAAACCCGGCGGGAATGGCGTGGAAGGAGGATCCAAGCCGGAGCTGCCGATTGGAAGCAGCCCGGAAGAGGAAGCCCTCCCGGCTATCAGCGCGCGGCAAAGGAGGGCGGAGAGGAGAGTTTGCAGGTGGGAGCCAATTGAGGGGACCGGGGTGGGGTTTGCAGACGGGAGCCAATCGCGTAGACCGGGGGCGGGGTTTGCAGGCGGGAGGCAATTGCATGGACCGGGGGGCGGGGACCCGTCTTTTTCATGACTACGAAATATTACATAAGACCCCATCCCGTTTTGCCATCCCAATGTCCCATTTTTGTCTCAAGGAAATATGGTCAACTCACATGGAGTTTCTTTAATTAGGTTGATATCAAGAAATAAGAGGTTGGCAACTGAAAAAGCAAAATTCCCAGCTTCATTTATGAATGACTTCATTAAAGGAGGGTTTTTTTTCCCCCTCTGAGCTGTTACAACTTCATTTGCCCAAATTGCAAAACTGAAGGACTGCTTTGTGTCCAGTTAAGCCTGATCCTGAAACTGCCATCTCTTCTTTGTTAGTCATGTTTTGAAATCCACCCTTTTCTTCCTTGGAGTTCTTTTTGCATTCAGTGAGTGGATCAGAAGGCTGAAACGATTCTGTGCATGGAGACTGAGTCAAACTGGGTATTTCAGCTGGGGGGAAAAAAGCGACTGGGACAGGAGGCGGGGGACTAGGGTAGTATTTGTCAAGTACCTAAAGGACATTGCCCAGAAGGGCACAAGACACAGAATAAAAGCATTAAGCCACAGGACAGCGTGTTCTGGCTGAATGTTAAGGAAGATTTCCTAACAATAAGAACAGTGCAACAGTACAGCAAGGAGATGGTCAGCGTTCCTTGGCTGGATGGCTCTAAGCAAAGGCTTTGAGTTGTGCTCTAAAATGGATGGCCATGCACATCTTTTAAACAGATGAGAACAAATAAATTGAAATAATGCTGCAATTTGGATTCCTGCATGGAGCAAGGATGGATGGCCCCAAGAGTCCCTTCTCTTTCTATAGCAAGTGAGACAGATGACGATGCCACACCTGTGCCAGTCATTCTTTTAGAACCAAATACCGTAGTTTTCTACTACCTTCAACTGAACTCTGCCCATGACCAAGCCCAGGATTCTCAACCGTGGCAACTTTAAGACGTGTGGATTCCAACTCCCAGAATTCTCACCAATGGCCATGCTGGCTGTGGAATTCTGGGATTTGAAGTCCAGATACCTGAAAGTAGCCAAGAGTGCGAAACAGTTTTTAGGAGGAGGAGGAAGAATGGAGGAGAGGAAGAGGATTTGGGAAGGGGGTGGAGAGGGGGGGGCTGTAGAATACTCCATCTGTCAGGAATGTATTTAATCCCAGGGAAGACAAGGATGGCCAGCATTATAGGTATGTTGCAATATTAAGGAATCCAGCTTACAACCCATTTAAAGTTATTTCTTAAAAGAGACTTAGATTCCTGGCTTAAATATTACCAATGTGATTTTGCTGTCCTAAATCTCCCTCGCATCTCACCTCATCCCTTTATCTCGGAGACACAGAGGAATGCAGGGGGGGAAAAAATAATTTCTAAGCCAGAAAAAGCTCTTCTCCATCAATTTGGTCCCCTGGGTCTTTAAGGACCGCTTCAAATCGTGGCTTAAGGAAGCCATCAACCACACCTACTCTTTGGGCTCCTCAATGGAGACCCCCTGCTCATTAGCCTTGGAAAATGCCTGAAGCGCTCTGAAGCCACGGATCTGGGACACTGCCCTTTGAGCCAACTGAAGCTCATGTCTAGTCCTACAATTTGGGGGGTTATTCCAAAAGGGTTGGGGCCAGCCTATCTATCACCCATCACAATATGAAATTTTGCAGGGCCCTCACCTGAGCCAAGTTCGATGCACCACCCTCAGCTTCCCTCTTTGGTCACTCTGAGGGTGCCCCTGTGCCCCAGCGCTTGTGCCCATATGGGGTGGCTCAACAGAGTCTCTGAGCCATCGCTCCTTTGCTGTTCCCATTACAAGGACTCTTGGATGACCCTCATCCACGTCATCCTGAAGACCTTTCTGGGCGTAGTGCCCAACTTCTCTTTCTTGCTCCACCTTCTGATAAGAACCCAGGTACGGAGTATATCTTCCTAGATTGCCCAGTTCTGCATCTCTATTTCTTCTATGCCTTATTTGTAGCTGAAGATTTTGACTTTCATCTATTTACTTGTATTTTATGTTACCTTTTTTTTTTAATCTGTCCAATCGTGTCCGATTCTCGGAACATTATTGTATTCCTTACCTTTTATTATTATATTTTCATTCCCTGTGTAATGTATGTTACGTTTTATGACTTGTAGACATATATATATACATATACATATACATGATGTACCAAAAGTAATTATGTTTTATTACTTTTTTTAAAGAGAAAATATTACTGCGTTTAGGAATGTTCAAAGCTCACGGGACAAAAGTAAGGACATGTTTAGAAGGAAACAGCAACCAATTTGAACATTTAATGTAATGTATGTAGTAAGCTGTCTATGGGGCCTGACTTTTGGTACACTGTGTGTGTGTGTGTGTGTGTGTGTGTATGTATGTATGTATGTATGTATGTACTTTTTAGATTTTATCTTGCTGTTTTTCTGGCCTTTTGGCTGTCATAAATGAATGGTAATAAACTAGACTGACCATATTTCCTTGAGACAAAAAAGGGACAAGAGGAATGGGCGGGGGCGGAGCGGCTGGTTGGGGGGGCCGCCTCTGCCTGTCAGTGTGTGGGGGAGCAGGCCGGGCAGCGCGGTGGGTGGGGGTGGAGCAGCTGGTTGGGGGGTGGGGGAGTTGCCTCCGCCTGTCGGCGCGCAGGGGAGCGGGCTGGGCGGCGCGGTGGGTGGGGGCAGAGCGGCTGGTTGGGGGGGCGTGGGTGTTCACCTCCACCTATCAGCGCACGGGAGGGGTGAGCCGGGCAGCGCGATGGGCGGGGGTGGAGCAGCTGATTGGAGGGAACCCGGAAGGGGAATCGCCTCTGCCTATCACAGTGCTGGGCCCGCCTCTCCCACCTCCTTTGCCGCGCACTGGTGGGTGGGGGCAATTCCTCCTCCAGGTTCCCTCCGGTCGGCTGCTCCGCCTCCGCCTGTTCCTGAAAAACGGACAAAACCGGCATTTATGTTAAAACAATGGGACGGTTGAGAAAAAGGGAAAAAACGGGACTGTCCCGTTCAAAACAGGAGGTATGGTCAGCCTATAATAAACACATGATTTGATCTGAACCTGCCTTCAGATGATTGTTTTAACTTCCAAATCTGCCAGGGATTTCCTCCTCTGAAATTTAAAATAAGTTGTACAGTTTTTCTGCCAGAAGATGGAAGTACTGCATAAGGCAATTCTGGGTTAGATAGAAATGAGACAAAATATTTTCTCCAGGTTTAGGAGAAAGCAAGAAGGAAAGGCGTGAGATGGAGCCAGTTAGCAATTTAAGCAGGGAAGGGCAGAACTGTCTGGGGTTCGGCACAAAGTCACCATCCCATGTGCTGAATCTTCATGAAGTTATTGTGACACAGGGCTGGGACTGAAACCTTCCTTCCAGGGGTTTTCATCCCTGGAAAAAAAAGGGTGCCCTGGAGCCAGAGATGCGAATTCTCCCCCTGTGTTTTCTTCTGCCAAACGTTCAGGATCACATGGCTGAAGAACCGGGAGACAGGACCCCTTTGCTGATCTGCTGCCCAGAATCCAAATGGATCGGACCAAGAAGGTGTTGGCTTTCCCCGAGAGACCCGCGGCTTACTTGTAATATTCGGCGGCGATATCGAAGCTCCCCAAGAAGATGTGAGAGTTGGCCAAGTTGCTGTATGCTCTCCTCTCAGCGGCTTTGTCTCCAAATTCCTTGGCGATGTTAAGACGCTGAAACGGATAAAGGCAGGGGGTATCACTGCAGGAATATCACCCCTTTATTGGGGGGAACTGTCTCCCCAGTCTCCCCCAGCTGACATACTGTACATTTGGCAACAAAAGCGCCAAGGAGCTCCAAAAAGCACGTGGCACACTTATTGCTTTGTTCAAAATTCAGGACAAAGGGAAAAAAAACATTTTATTTATACATTCATCCTATTTATATGGCCACCCAGAGTTTCTTGGACAGATGGGCGGCCAGATGAATTGGATGAATCAATCAACAAAATAAATAATTTCCCTAAATGCTGTAGACATTTGCAGGAAATGCTTTCACTTGGATTTCTGGAGGGGGTGCACCCCTTCTTTTCAATCTATATGTGGCTGACAGACCACACACAAAGTCTAAGAAGTTTGGCTACGAGGATGATTGGGCTATAGCCACTCAACATAAATCCTTTGAGACAACTGAAGATGTCCTCACTTCCGATCTAGACATACTGGATAAATATTTTCATAAGTGGAGGTTACAGCCCCATCCAACTAAGACGGAAGTAACATGCTTCCACCTTTGTAATAGATCAGCAGGTAGAGAGCTGAACGTTCAATTTAAGGGAAACCGGCTCAATCACAACATGCACCCCAAATACCTTGGGGTCACACTGGATAGGACACTTTCCTATAAAGAACACCTGGTGAAGACTGCTGCCAAACTGAGAAGTAGAAACAACATTCTACACAAACTATGTGGCACTAGCTGGGGCTCGACAGCGGATACGCTGAGAATGTCCGCACTCAGCCTGGTTTACTCAGCAGCAGAGTACTGTGCCCCAGTGTGGCTTAATAGCCCTCACACGAAAAAGATTGATACATAACTGCATGAGTCAATGCGCATCGTTAGTGGGACGATACGACCTACTCCCACATACTGGCTGCCTGTTTTGAGCCATATACCACCTCTGGATGCAAGATGAAAGAGCACCCTTCTTCAAGAATATCGGAAGATTATTGGTAATCCCCAGCTACCAATACTAATTGACGTAGCCTGCTTGGAGTGAAACAGGCTGAGATCGAGACATCCAGCCATTTCTACCACTAAAGCTCTTCTAGAAGATGATTTCAATATCCACAACACGTGGAAACAACATTGGCTAGGAAACTGCCCTCCACAATGCCGAAGCTTGCCCTGCATCTTGGAAAAACCACCTGGATTTGACCAGCCCTGTGCAATATGGACAACCTTGAACCGAATTCACACGGGTCATGGTAGATGTGCAGATGCCCTTTATAAATGGGGCAAAACAACATCATCGAATTGTGACTGTGGGGCCGTAAAACAAACTATCAAACTGTCAAAACCGAGCCTACAGTGGAGACTTTGCTGATTTCCTGGCTGTGACAACTGAAGCAAAAAACTATATTTGTAATCTAGACATACGTTTGTAATTTTCCTGTCTATATTTTATATTTCATATTTATTATGCTCTATTTTTTTATTGTAACGTGATGTGAATGTGCCATACGATAAATAAATAAATCTGGAGGGGGTGGATTAGATGGCTTCTACGGCCCCTTCCCACACACTTGATTCTGTGCTTCTCCAAAAGAAACATTTTTGCTTAGCGTTAAGTGCTAGGAGATGGATGCACCTACGGGGGCTGAAAATTAGGCTTTGAGAAATGTACTGATTTGAACTGCCTGCAACAGCTTGCTTGGACAGCTGTCCGGGAGAAGAGAGTAACAGTGATTGAACTTTTGACTGTAGCTTTACCACTATTATTAGCTCACAAAAACTCCCATGTTGGTCTATCGCTGGACTATATGTTTCAAAGCAGCTACGACTAAGCCAAGATTATGGGTCTTCTTTGTGCGGGAGCAAACAAACACAACCAAATCATCCATGATTTGTAAACCGCCCAGAGTCCCCTTTGTGGGGGGAGATGGGCGGTGATATAAGTTGGAAAAATAAATAAATAAATAAATAAATCCACCTTATTGTAGAATGTTGCCATCCATTATAACAACTCCTTGCACATGCTTTCTTGTTTAAGTAATCTAGGCCAGGGGTCCCCAACTTGTGGGCTGTGGCCCACTAGTGGGCCGCGGCCTATTAGGAAGTGGGCCACACAGCAGGTGAGCGGTGGTGGTCTGCGCGATTGGCTCCCACCTTCAAACCCCGCCCCGTTCGTGCAATTGGCTCCTGCCTGCAAACCCCGCCCCCCATCTGCACGATTGGCTCCTGCCTGCAAACCCCGCCCCCCTGTCTGTGTGATTGGCTCCCACCTGGAAACCCCGCCCCCCCTGGTCTGCGCGATTGGCTCCCACCTGGAAACCCCGCCCTGCCCCTGGTCTGTGGAAAAATTGTCTTCCACGACCAGTCCCTGGTGCCAAAAAGGTTGGGTACCCCTGATCTAGGCAATAATAAATATGGGATTGCTTTTTTCAAGATGAGGTTAAGTGTTCGCCCTTAGTGTATGCTGAAAGGCAAGATTTTGAGAGAAGCCCTTCTGTACAGATTTTGTCCTGGAGACAGTAAAGAGGCCAGCTCTCCTGCTTTGCAATTTTCACACAGAGGTTCCCCATGATGTCCTCTGGCCTCTATTAAAAAAAACACCAATCAGATCTCATTTTGAAGACATTCAGTTTTTGCTGTCTGACAGTGATTGCAAGGTAACTGTCATGATGGCATCCATACCACCCTGACATGATAATTAAATCACATAAGCATATCGCTCAGCCAGTACACCAAAAGCTGTCCACAGGAAGGAGGTAACGGCAGACCGCCAGACAGGAAATCTCCGCGGTGTGGATTAGACGAAGGAATTCAGCACCTTCGCCGGACAGCAACAAGCAGCAGAAGAGAGGGTGTGAGACAGAGGGAATGGAGCTGATAAACGCATTATATTGGAGGGGGGAGACTAGAACCTATTAAACTGTAAGGTCTTGTATCTATGCTTCACTTGGTTCATTGACGTAGAACCAGATCGCTCGCTGTAAATAAGGCTTTTACATATTCTACGGAGTGTGTGTTGGAGCTTCATTTGCCAGTCAAAGGATCGAATCCTCACAGTAACTCTTGCAGCAGCCAAATTGGAAGATGATCCAATTAAGGACAGCTAGTGAATCAAGTAGGGGGCATGGTGGCTCAGCGGGTAAGGCACCAGGATTGTTGATCGGAAGATCACACGTTCGGAGGTTTGAATCCCTAGTCCCGCATGATGGAGTGAGCTCCTGTACTAGCCCCAGCTCTTGCCAACCTAGCAATTTGAAAGCATGCAAATGCAAGTAAATTAATAGATACCACTTTGGTGGGTAGGTAACAGCGTTCCGTGTGTGTCATGCTGGCCACATGACTGTGGAAGCATCTTCGGACAACGCTGGCTCTTCGGCTAACAAATGGAGATGAGCACTGGTCCCTAGAGTCGGACACGACTACACAAATGTGCGGGGGAAACATTTACTTTTAGTGAATCAAGTATGTATAGAGGACGTTTTAATATATTGTTAAAAGTTAACTTAAGAGTTAAGTTTTAATATATTAAAATAGTTAACAGTTAACTTAAGAGTTAAGTTTAAAAAAAATTATGTTGAGGGAGACGGGCAATGACAAAATTTGAAATATAAATAAATAAATAAATAAGTTTTAATATATTGCTAATAGTTAATAGTTGTTTATTCATTCAGTTGCTTCCAACTCTTTGTGACTTCATGGACCAGTCCACACCAGAGCTTCCTGTCGGCCATCTCCATCCCCAGCTCCCCCACAGTCGAGTCTATCACCTCCAGAATATCATCCATCCATCTTGCCCTTGGTTGGCCCCTCTTCCTTTTGCCTTCCACTTTCCCTAGCATCAGCATCTTCTCCATTCCGGTATTCTCATTATGTGGCCAAAGTACAGTTTTGCCTTGAATATCATTCCCTCAGGTGAGCAGTATGGCTTTATTTCCTGGAGTATGGACTGGTTCAATAGTTAAGTTTTAATATATTCATAGTTAACTTAAATGTTTTAATATATTAAAATAGTTAACAGTTAACTTAAGAGTTACGTTTTAATATATTGCTAATAGTTAATAGTTACATTTTAATATATTAATAGTTAACTTAAATATCAAGTTTTAATGTATTAAAATAGTTAACAGTTAACTTAAGAGTTAAGTTTTAATATATTGCTAATAGTTAATAGTTAACTTAAGACTTAAGTTTTAATATATTGTTAATAGTTAATAGCTAAGTTTTAATATATTAATAGTTAACTTCAATGTTATGTTTTAATATATTAAAATAGTTAACAGTTTAATATATTGTTAAAACAGTTAAAATATAACAGTTAAAATATATTTTAAAATATAATATTTTAAAAGATTAAAACAGTTAACAGTTAACTGAAGAGTTAAGTTTTAATATATTCCTAATAGTTAATAGTTAGGTTTTAATACATTGTTAATAGTTAATAAAAAGGTAAAGGTTCCCTTTAAAACAGGTTTTACCAAGGTGCCAGTAAGGGACACCCTGGCACTCATCAAGCAAATCTTCCCAGAAGACATTACAGCTTTATTTCAACACTGCCTAACAACTAGTTACTTTCAATGGGAGAATGAGTTCTACGAACAGATGGATGGCGTTGCCATGGGAAGCCCCCTGAGCCCAGTCATAGCAAACTTTTACATGGAACACTTTGAAAAACAGGCTTTGGAATTGGCACCCATTACACCAACAGTCTGGTTCCGGTTCGTGGATGACACCTTCGCAATTTGGAGTCATACTGAAGAAGAACTGGAGAAATTTCTGGACCACCTAAATGGCATCCACCCCAATATACAATTCACTATGGAAAAAGAAACTGATGGCAAACTTCCATTTTTAGATACGCTGGTCATACGCAATCCGGACCTCAAACTAGGACACAAAGTATACAGAAAACCCACCCATACAGACAAAAATTTCTACACAAAAATTCCAATCACCACCCACGACAAAAGAGAGGCATGATCAAAACCTTGGTGGATCGTGCTAATCGAAACTGTGAAACCCAATTTCTCAACAATGAACTTAACCATCTGAATTGGGTCCTACAGGCAAATGGCTATTCCAAGAATGAAATAAAAAGAGCCATCAAACCAAGAAAACAACATCCAACTGAAGAAAAACAGCCCCCCACAAACAAAGTATTCCTGCCCTACATCAAAGGAGTCACTGACCGCATGGGAAAACTGATGGAAAAACACAACTTTCAAACAGTCTTCAGACCCACCAGAAAAATACAACAAATGCTAAAATCAGCAAAAGACAAAAGGGACCCCCGCACCGCTGCAGGAGTATACCGTATACCATGCAGCTGTGGACAAGTATACATCGGAACCACAAAACGAAGCATTCACACCAGGATAAAAGAACACGAAAGACACTGCAGACTACAGCAACCGGAAAAATCTTCAGTAGCTGAACATGCTCTCAAGCAAACGGGACACAAAATCCTATTTGAAAACACAGAAATACTGGACAACACCAAAAGCCACTACACCAGATTATACAGAGAAGCCACTGAAATTCACAAACACCAGCACAGTTACAATAAAAAAGAAGAAAGTTTAAAAATTAGCAAAACCTGGCTACCAGTCCTGAAAAACACAGCCTGCAAAAGGTCAACGAACTCAGTCCAACCACCAGGACATGGGAATACTTCTCACAATGAACATGCTAATCATGCTCATCAGCCACTCGTTAACATTTCAACACAACAAAAAAACCCACCTAATCTCCTATAATTTAGCTCTATAAATAGAACATTGCCACTCTACCTGGGCACAGAGATTTTGCTTCTATCTGTGCTCCTGCCCTCTGAAGATGCTGGCCACAGATGCTGGCGAAACGTTAGGAACCACAACTTCCAGAACACGGCCACACAGCCCAGAAGACCCACAACAGCCATATTGTTAATAGTTAATAGTTACATTTTAATATATTAATAGTTAACTTAAATGTTAAGTTTTAATATATTAAAATAGTTAACAGTTAACTGAAGAGTTAAGTTTTAATATATTGCTAATAGTTAATAGTTACGTTTTAATATATTAAAATAGTTAACAGTTAACTGAAGAGTTAAGTTTTAATATATTTCTAATAGTTAATAGTTAATGTATTGTCGAAGGCTTTCACGGCCGGAGTTCAATGGCTGTTGTGGGTCACACAGCCCGGAAGACCCACAACAGCCAGTTAATAGTTAACTAGGTTGCTAGGTTGGCATCTCGATATAGAGGAGAAACAGGAGAAAGGGATTTTAAACACATTGGTCCAGAAAAACATTCTGACACTCTACATGAGACAGATAACCCAACAGGCTACACACTATAATTTTGGTATAAACACATTATGGCAGTTGAGACAGGGAAAAGATGGAAAGGTTAAGAAAAACATTCTGACATTCTATATGAGATATAGAACAAAACAGGCTGCATATTGAGATTTTGGCATAACCTGAATAAGAGATTTAGTGTGATGTGCGTCATAAGGTTAATGGAACCATGAAATTTGATTGGATAGTGAGCGTGTAAATGTATCAAGTTTCAACTAGTAATATAATTGTTGGGAATATTAAATGCTAAAAATTGATATGAAAAACTATATGGATGTATAAAATGTGATATTTTAATTGTAAGATATACGGTTATAAAATTAGTGAGATAAATATAAATTGATGTTATAGATTATATGAAAATTAGAAATTCCTTTTTATGGAGATATATGAATGAGAAGATACATTATTAGGATGGGATGCTGAGTTGGAACTAGAATTAATGTTACTATAGGATGACTTATTTTTATAATTATTAGTATGAATATTATTGACAATTGTTGTTAGGTCATGTGTTAGTAGAATAAGGTAAAGGTAAAGGTTCCCCCCGCACATTTGTGCAGTCGTGTCCGACTCTAGGGGCCGGAGCTCATCTCCGTTTGTTAGCCAAAGAGCCAGCGTTGTCCGAAGACGCTTCCACAGTCATTTGGCCACATGACACGCGCGGAACGCTGTTACCTACCCACCGAAGTGGTACCTATTCATCTACTTGCATTTGCATGCTTTCGAATTGCTAGGTTGGCAAGAGCTGGGGCAAGTGCGGGAGCTCACTCCGTCACGCGGGGCTAGGGATTCAAACCTCCGAACTTGCGATCTTCCAATCGACAAGCCTGGCGTCTTACCCGCTGAGCCACCACGCCCCTTATGTTAGTAGAATAGGTAGCTATAAAATGTTAATTAGGTAAATATGTAGGAAGATGTAGAATATGGTATAATTGTAGTCTAAACATAGATTATGTTTAAACTAGTGTTTATTTCTATGGATATATATGAACAGAATATATTTCATTAGAATTAAAATAAGGCTTTTCCTTGTTATATATATGATTTAAGATTAATTGGACTTTACCAAGGATATAAATACAGATGTAAATATGGAAAGAGTGAATAAAAAATATTAAACTGATGCAACCAAGAATATTTAAACCGACATTATTTCAAGGTGTGGAAACTACAGATGGACTATTAGAGAATTGCAAGAAAGGTGAAATCTACATGAAGATCGGAAGATTGGATTATAGAAATTGAAGTGTATATGACAAAGAAAAGTTTTTGTGTATTATATGAAAGACTAACATTTAAAGCAAATTATTGTACCTAAAGACCAAAGACAGATTGGAGGCCATCTATTTCCTATATTTCTTTTCTTTATTATTTTTCTTGACTTCACTTTTCTTTTACTTTTTTCTTACTTTGTATTTCTATCTTTATTTCTTGTTCTAACTTTTAATATGTATTTTAAAATTCAATAAAATTTAAAAAGTTAAGTTTTCATGTATTGCTAATGGTTAATAGTTAACTTTTAATATATTAATAGTTAACTTAAAAGTTAAGTCTGTGGCTTGAATCATGTCAACTGGATTTCTATTTTCTCAGTAGAAACGTTTCACTCCTTATCCAAGGAGCTTCTTCAGTCTGAAGAAAACGTTTCTACTGAGAAAATAGAAATCCAGTTGACATGATTCAAGCCACAGACTGTTCCACCTGGATGACTGAGAACCTTCATCGACTTAAAAGTTAAGTTTTAATATATTAAAATAGTTGACAGTTAACTGAAGAGTTAAGTTTTAATATATTGCTAATAGTTAATAGTTATGTTTTAAAATATTAATAGTTAAATTAAAAGTTAAGTTTTAATATATTAATAGTTAATAGTTAATTTGAGACTTAAGTTTTAATATATTGCTAATAGTTAATAGTTAAGTTTTTATATATTAAAAGCTTAAATGTCAAGTTTTAATATATTAAAATAGTTAACAAGACTTAAGTTTTAATATATTGTTAATAGTTAATAGCTAAGTTTTAATATCTTAATAGTTAACTTCAATGTTAAGTTTTAATATATTAAAATAGTTAACAGTTTAATATATTGTTAAAACAGTTAAAATATAATCGTTAAAATATAATATTTTAAAATATAATATTTTAAAATATAATATCTTAAATAGTTAACAGTTTAATATATTGTTAAAATACAATATTTTAAAAGATTAAAACAGTTAACAGTTAACTGAAGAGTTAACTTTTAATATATTCCTAATAGTTAATAGTTAGGTTTTAATACATTGTTAATAGTTAATTAAAAGGTAAAGGTTCCCCCGCAAAGTCGTGTCCGACTCTAGGGGCATGTGCTCATCTCCACTTGTTAGCCAAAGAGCCAGCGTTATCCGGATACACTTCTGTAGTCATGTGGCCGGCATGACACACGCGGAACGCTGTTACCTTCCCACCGAAGTGGTACCTATTCATGTACTTGTATTTGCATGCTTTCGAACTGCTAGGTTGTCAAGAGCTGGGGCGAGTGTGGGAGCTCACTCTATCACGCGGGGCTAGGGTTTCGATCCTCCGAACTTGCAACCTTCCGATCGACAAACCTGGTGTCTTCACCGCTGAGTCATCGTGCCCCCGTTAATAGTTAATAGTTAATAGTTAAGTGTTAATATATTAATAATTAACTTACATGTTAAGTTTTAATATATTAAAATAGTTAACAGTTAACTGAAGTGATAAGTTTTAATATATTGTTAATAGTTAATAGTTACATTTTAAAATATTAATAGTTAGCTTAAAAGTTAAGTTTTAATATATTGTGAATAGTTGATAGCTAAGTTTTAATACATTGCATGCAAATGCAAGTAGATGAATAGGTACCACTTCCGTGGGTAGGTAACAGCGTTCCGCGAACGTCATGCCGGCCACATGACCGCGGAAGCGTCTTCGGACAACGCTGGCTCTTCGGCTAACAAACGGAGATGAGCACCGGCCCCTAGAGTCGGACACGACTGCACAAATGTGCGGGGGAAAACTTAAAAAAAAAAAAAAAGTTTTAATATCTTAATAGTTAACTTCAATGTTAAGTTTTAATATATTAAAATAGTTAACAGTTTAATATATTGTTAAAACAGTTAAAATATAATAGTTAAATATAAAATTTTAAAATATAATATTTTAAAATATAATATCTTAAATAGTTAACAGTTTAATATATTGTTAAAATACAATATTTTAAAAGATTAAAACAGTTAACAGTTAACTGAAGAGTTAAGTTTTAATATATTCCTAATAGTTAATAGTTAGGTTTTAATACATTGTTAATAGTTAATTAAAAGGTAAAGGTTCCCCCGCAAAGTCGTGTCCGACTCTAGGGGCATGTGCTCATCTCCACTTGTTAACCAAAGAGCCAGCGTTATCCGGATACACTTCTGCAGTCATGTGGCCGGCATGACACACGCGGAACGCTGTTACCTTCCCACCGAAGTGGTACCTATTCATGTACTTGTATTTGCATGCTTTCGAACTGCTAGGTTGTCAAGAGCTGGGGCGAGTGTGGGAGCTCACTCTATCACGCGGGGCTAGGGTTTCGATCCTCCGAACTTGCAACCTTCCGATCGACAAACCTGGTGTCTTCACCGCTGAGTCATCGTGCCCCCGTTAATAGTTAATAGTTAATAGTTAAGTGTTAATATATTAATAATTAACTTACATGTTAAGTTTTAATATATTAAAATAGTTAACAGTTAACTGAAGTGATAAGTTTTAATATATTGTTAATAGTTAATAGTTACATTTTAAAATATTAATAGTTAGCTTAAAAGTTATGTTTTAATATATTGTGAATAGTTGATAGCTGTTTTAATATCTTAATAGTTAACTTCAATGTTAAGTTTTAATATATTAAAATAGTTAACAGTTTAATATAGTTAAAACAGTTAAAATATAATAGTTAAATATAATATTTTAAAATATAATATTTTAAAATATAATATCTTAAATAGTTAACAGTTTAATATATTGTTAAAATACAATATTTGAAAAGATTAAAACAGTTAACAGTTAACTGAAGAGTTAAGTTTTAATATATTCCTAATAGTTAATAGTTAAGTTTTAATATATTCCTAATAGTTAATAGTTAGGTTTTAATACATTGTTAATAGTTAATTAAAAGGTAAAGGTTCCCCCGCACAGTCGTGTCCGACTCTAGGGGCATGTGCTCATCTCCATGTTAGCCAAAGAGCCAGCGTTATCTGGATACACTTCTGCAGTCATGTGGCCGGCATGACACACGCGGAACGCTGTTACCTTCCCACCGAAGTGGTACCTATTCATGTACATGTATTTGCATGCTTTCGAACTGCGAGGTTGTCAAGAGCTGGGGCGAGTGTGGGAGCTCACTCTATCACGCGGGGCTAGGGTTTCGATCCTCCGAACTTGCAACCTTCCGATCGACAAACCTGGTGTCTTCACCGCTGAGTCATCGTGCCCCCGTTAATAGTTAATAGTTAAGTGTTAATATATTAATAATTAACTTAAATGTTAAGTTTTAATATATTAAAATATTTAACAGTTAACTGAAGTGATAAGTTTTAATATATTGTTAATAGTTAATAGTTACATTTTAAAATATTAATAGTTTAAAAGTTAAGTTTTAATATATTGTGAATAGTTAATAGCTAAGTTTTAATATCTTAATGGTTAACTTCAATGTTAAGTTTTAATATATTAAAATAGTTAACAGTTTAATATATTGTTAAAACAGTTAAAATATAATCGTTAAAATATAATATTTTAAAATATAATATTTTAAAATATAATATCTTAAATAGTTAACAGTTTAATATATTGTTAAAATACAATATTTTAAAAGATTAAAACAGTTAACAGTTAACTGAAGAGTTAAGTTTTAATATATTGTTAATAGTTAATAGTTACATTTTAAAATATTAAGTTAGCTTAAAAGTTAAGTTTTAATATATTGTGAATAGTTGATAGCTAAGTTTTAATATCTTAATAGTTAACTTCAATGTTAAGTTTTAATATATTAAAATAGTTAACAGTTTAATATATTGTTAAAACAGTTAAAATACAATAGTTAAATATAATATTTTAAAATATAATATTTTAAAATATAATATCTTAAATAGTTAACAGTTTAATATATTGTTAAAACAGTTAAAATATAATAGTTAAAATATAATATTTTAAAATATATTTTAAAATAAAATATCTTAAATAGTTAACAGTTTAATATAAAGATTAAAACAGTTAACAGTTAACTGAAGAGTTAAGTTTTAATATATTCCTAATAGTTAATAGTTAGGTTTTAATACATTGTTAATAGTTAATTAAAAGGTAAAGGTTCCCCCGCACAGTCGTGTCCGACTCTAGGGGCATGTGCTCATCTCCATTTGTTAGCCAAAGAGCCAGCGTTATCCGGATACACTTCTGCAGTCATGTGGCCGGCATGACACACGCGGAACGCTGTTACCTTCCCACTGAAGTGGTACCTATTCATGTACTTGTATTTGCATGCTTTCGAACTGCTAGGTTGTCAAGAGCTGGGGCGAGTGTGGGAGCTCACTCTATCACGCGGGGCTAGGGTTTCGATCCCCCGAACTTGCAACCTTCCGATCGACAAACCTGGTGCCTTCACCGCTGAGTCATCGTGCCCCCGTTAATAGTTAATAGTTAAGTGTTAATATATTAATAATTAACTTACATGTTAAGTTTTAATATATTAAAATAGTTAACAGTTAACTGAAGTGATAAGTTTTAATATATTGTTAATAGTTAATAGTTACATTTTAAAATATTAATAGTTAGCTTAAAAGTTATGTTTTAATATATTGTGAATAGTTGATAGCTAAGTTTTAATATCTTAATAGTTAACTTCAATGTTAAGTTTTAATATATTAAAATAGTTAACAGTTTAATATATTGTTAAAAGAGTTAAAATACAATAGTTAAATATATTTTAGAATATAATATTTTAAAATATAATATCTTAAATAGTTAACAGTTTAATATATTGTTAAAACAGTTAAAATATAATAGTTAAAATATAATATTTTAAAATATATTTTAAAATATAATATCTTAAATAGTTAACAGTTTAATATATTGTTAAAATATATTTTAAAAGATTAAAACAGTTAACAGTTAACTGAAGAGTTAACTTTTAATATATTCCTAATAGTTAATAGTTAGGTTTTAATACATTGTTAATAGTTAATTAAAAGGTAAAGGTTCCCCCGCAAAGTCGTGTCCGACTCTAGGGGCATGTGCTCATCTCCATTTGTTAGCCAAAGAGCCAGCGTTATCCGGATATACTTCTGCAGTCATGTGGCCGGCATGACACACGCGGAACGCTGTTACCTTCCCACCGAAGTGGTACCTATTCATGTACTTGTATTTGCATGCTTTCGAACTGCTAGGTTGTCAAGAGCTGGGGCGAGTGTGGGAGCTCACTCTATCACGCGGGGCTAGGGTTTCGATCCTCCGAACTTGCAACCTTCCGATCGACAAACCTGGTGCCTTCACCGCTGAGTCATCGTGCCCCCGTTTTAATATATTGTGAATAGTTGATAGCTAAGTTTTAATATCTTAATAGTTAACTTCAATGTTAAGCTTTAATATATTAAAATAGTTAACAGTTTAATATATTGTTAAAACAGTTAAAATATAATAGTTAAAATATAATATTTTAAAAGATTAAAACAGTTAACAGTTAAGTGAAGAGTTAAGTTTTAATATATTCCTAATAGTTAATAGTTAGGTTTTAATACATTGTTAATAGTTAATAAAAAGGTTAAGGTTCCCCCGCACAGTCGTGTCCGACTTTAGGGGCCGGCATGACGCTCGCGGAACACTGGGACGGGTGTGGGAGCTCACTTCGTCACACGGCGCTCGGATCTTGAACGGGCGAACTTGCGACCTTCCGGTCGACAAGCCTGGCATCTTAACTGCTGAGCCATCGCGCCCCCTCTTTAATATATTAATAGTTAACCTAAAAGTTAAGTTTTAATATATTAAAATAGTTAATAGTTAACTTAAGAGTTAAGTTTTAATATATTGCTAATAGTTAATAGTTAACTTTTAGTATATTGCTAATAGTTAATTTAAAAGTTAAGTTTTAATATATTGCTAATAGTTAATTTAATAGTTAAGTTTTAATATATTGTTAATAGTTAACTTAATAGTTCAGTTTTAATATATTAAATTAGTTAACTGTTAAGTTTTAATATATTGATGGTTGTTGTGGGTTTTCCAGGCTGTGTGGCTGTGTTCTGGCAGTTTTGGTTCCTAACATTTCGCCAGTCGCTGTGGCTGGCATCTTCAGAGGACAGGAGCACTGCTGGTGTTTATATCTGCTTTTGCAAGATGTGTTATTATACAGAAACACCAACACAGTTTCAATAAAAAAGAAGAAAGCTTAAAGATCAGCAAAACCTGGCTGCCAGTCCTGAAAAACACAGCTTGCAAAAGGTCAATGAACTCTACTCAACCACAGAAATATGCAAACAACTCACACAATAGATGTGCTAATCCCACACACGACAGCACCACACCCCCTAATCACCACGATAAACCCTCTCCTAATCTCTTGTAAATGACCCACAGAAGACACACACCCTCTCAGCAGCTATAAACACCAGCAGGAAGTCACACCCTCCACTTGGGCACAGAGAGAATCTTCTAGCTGTGCTCCTGTCCTCTGAAGATGCCAGCCACAGTGACTGGCGAAACGTTAGGAACCAAAACTGCCAGAACATGGCCACACAGCCCAGAAAACCCACAACCACCATTGGATTCCGGCCGTGAAAGCCTTCGACTATACATTTAATATATTGCTTTGTTTTTTCAGTATTGGTTAAGGCATCGGTTCTCAAACATTTTGAACTCTTTCAAGATGTCATCCATGTCATCCTGCCATGGTGCCAAGCTGTGAAAGTTCTCGGTTGGGGGGTGCCTGGCAGTAAAATCGCCAGACAGGTAAAGCAGAAGCCTAGTGTATTCGGAGAACTGCAAACATGTAAACCAAAGTAACGAGACGAACAATTCAGCACGCAGGACAGATCAAAGGGCGAATCACCGTGTCAGTGGATTCAAACAGGAATGGCAGGAAACTGAGAGACAAGAAAGGAATGTGCTTGAACGAGAAATCCCAAAAAGGGAGGGGGGGGGAACTTGGAGACTATTAATTTGTTGGGTACTGGAACTTACTTCACTCGAATCTTTAACATGTAATGGATCACTGGCTGTAATAAAGATTCTTCCATATCCTAAGTGGCTTGTGTCGAGGACTCTGATTTACTAGCCAATGGATCATGTACATCACAGTCTCAGGATACCTCTACATTCTTAAAAATGGTTTGAGGACCCCAAGAGCTTTGGTTTATGTGGATTATATCTATCAATATTTATTTATTTATTTTTCCAACTTATATCACCGCCCATCTCCCCCCACAAAGGGGACTCTGGGCGGTTTACAATCAAGTTAGTGATTAAAAGCATATAAAATACATTATACAATATCAATCATAAATTAAATATTAAATATATAAAATCCAAGAGGCTGTGATGTAATGTTTGCGGGAACTCTACGATGTGAGCCATCCCCAAGAAGAGCTATTACTCTTCCCATCCCAATATTTACTGTCTTAGAAATTAAAACTGAGAAATTTTAAAATATTTGACTTTGCAGACCCCCTGAAAGGTTCTTGGGGACCCCCAGGGGGCCCCGGACTACACTTTGAGAACTGCTGGCTTAATGTTTATATTCTGCTTTGTTTCATATTGTCTCTTTTGACTGTAAAAGGCCTACCATTACAAAGAGAACACAGCCAAGAATACAGTAAGTATGCCATTACAAAAAGAACACATTCTTCCCCTTTCACCAGCCAGCATTGTGGGAAAGGGAAGCAGAATGCAATTAGGGGTTTATTTTTAGATTTCTACCTTGTCATTCCTCCAAGAACTCAAGGCTGCAGTCACGGCATTTCGTCCTCCAGTTGTTCCCCACAACAACCCTGCAAGGTAGGCTGGCCAGGTTCACAAGGACTTTCATAGCTAAGGATGGAGATGACCTTGGATCTCCCTGTCCAAAAGTTGGACGGTCCAACTTTTATCCTCTAAAAACTTTCCACCCCAACTTTCTTCAGTGGACGGTCCAAAAGAGAGGAAAAGAAGTACAGGTAGTCCTTGATTTACGACCATCTGTTCAGTGACCGTTTGAAGTTACGACGGCGCCAAACAAAGCGACTTACGACTGGTGCCTGATGTCCTGTCCCGGCCCATGGAAATCACAGTCACACAGGTATTTGTGACCCCCCCCCCTTAATAAATGCTTTTTGCTTTTGCCTGAATTACTGTGTGATTTCGTGTTTTCGGGTAGGCAAAAAGCCACTTTACAAAGTTAGTCTCTCTCCCAAATTCAGGGACCAAGTTTTTATCTGCTCCATGCCAAACTCGGGATGCCTGAGTTTCCTTGAGAGACCTAGGGAAGATGGCCTCATGTGGCCAGCAGCTGCCTTGCAAAGGGCCAGGGCAGGCACGCCCCGTTAGCAGCGGGAGCAAGAAGATGGGGAAGGTCAGCTGGGGCGGCTACAGCTTCGTGCTGTGCTGCAGCTCAGGGGTTTCTTACATTCCCAGTGCCACAGCGCGCCAAGAAGCCACTGAGCCACAGCATGGCAAGCAGCCTCAGAGCCATGTGGTTCTGGGGCTGCTTGCCGGCCTACAAGGCAGGGTTAGGGTTAGGGTTGCCAAAAGGGCAGAGATATGGGGCGAGATAGGTGGGTAGTTGGAGTGGAAGAGGAGGCAGTGGAAGAGGAGGTATCTTCCTGAGGTTCTGGGCTGGGAGGGACCAAGCCTGCAATGGCTTGGATTGGGTCCAAGCTAACATTGGTGGAAATCAGTTAACGACAGCAATGGGGAGTGCTGGGATGGCCATCGCTAAGCGATGCGGTCATGTGACGTCGCACTTTACGACCGCATCGCTTAGAGATGGAAATTCCCATCCTAATTACCGTTGTAAGTTGAGGACTATCTGTATGGCAGCCGATTAAGATAAAGCACAACGTTAAAATGGCACAAGAGCTCTACATGCCGGTCGTTGACAGAAAAAGAACAAGAAACCTCATGGAGAGTGGACTTGAGACAGAACAGGCTTAAGAAATAAACGTTGATGCATACTAGTAATAGTAGAGAGCCTAGTATATAGATAATTGTAATAGGTAATAGTAATAGTAATAGATAGAGTATAGTATATTGAATAGTAATAGTATAGAGCAGTGTTTCTCAACCTCGGCAACTTTCAGATGTGTGGACTTCAACTCCCAGAATTCCCCAGCTATCCAGGCTGGCTGGGGAATTCTGGGAGTTGAAGTCCACACATCTGAAGGTTGCCAAGGTTGAGAAGCACTGGTATAGAATATAAATACTGACATAGTAATTGAATAGTAATAGCATAGTAATTTTAATAGTAACTATCACAGTAATAGTATAGAGATAGCAATAGAATAGAATATAGGAAGCACTCAGGTATCACTTTTATAGGTTAGTTTTTACATAATAAAACATCTCCCCAACCCTTAGAGGGAGATATAAAGAAACTACCCTTCTAGGGTCCAGTGCTTTTGTGGCTGTCTTGAGTCGGGGTCAATCTAATTTGGTACAGTTTAAAAAAAGAATCTGTGACACAAACCAAATACCATTTTTATCCCAGTTGAAATCAATCTTTGAAGTGTGCCCCCCCACTGGATCTCTCCAAGGCTCTGGGTGGCCCTGACCCCCCCCCCAAAAAAAGCTGTAGACCTCTAAACTGGGACAGAAAAGAGACCACCCAGAGCTTCACCTGCTTATGGAAGACGATTGCTTTGCTGAAGTTGCCCAGCAGGTACTGGGCATTGCCCAGGTTCCCGTACGCCCTGCCTTGCGCAGCTCTGTTGGCCAGCTCCTTCACGAGAGATAGGTTCCTCCTGTAGGAAAACCAGAAAGAAACAGCTCTTAATGCGCGAGAAAAGGAGCAGGCGGCCATTTCAAATAGGAACATCGTGTATTCCTCAAAAGCAGCGTTGGCATCCCTTCATTCCCTCGCTTATCACTTCTCCCTTTTCTTGTTAACAACTCAGACTTTTGCCTGGAGCTCAGTTTCGGATACTGCCCTCCAGAGGCGCGTTTAGGGTGTTTTTCAAGTTAAAAAGCACCATGGGATTTCCTTTTGGTCTCCTCTCCCAGCTCTGAACCGATGACTTTCCAAAGCCAGACAAGATTGGCCAAGGGCTATCCTGCTGATGAGGCTTCTTTAAGCAGCAACGCAGATCAATAATCCAGTGGACGACAAGATTGCACTAACAATGGAGATGGAAGACTTGGGGGGTTGAAAGGTTGGGGGGGGCCCTCACTCTCCCAACTTCTCAAAATGAGGCACAAATAGAGGAAGAAATGAACTCAAATCGAATCTAACCAACTGAAGTGGCTGGGAAGGGAAGGCAGGGAGTCCTAAGGGAGTCCTCACCGACATCTTGGTGCCCAGGAATAGCAGGGCAAAGACAATAACTACATTTATTAGTGACTCTAAACCAGTGCCTTCCAAACTGCCGCTGTTGGCGCTGCGGTGGCGGCGCGGGGACGCTCGTGGTGGCGGTGGCATGCACGGCGGCGAAGCGGGGGGGGGGTGCGGTGGCGTGCGCGGCGGCCTCCACTAAAACACAGAAGCACTGATGGCGCGCCGCTGCCATTGTCGCTGCCGCCACCGTACACACCACCACCATGCGCGCCCCTGCGCCGCCGCCGTGCACGCCCCCGCTGCCACCTCCGGGTTGTGTTGCGACACACCAAACTAAAGTGTCGCAACACACAGTTTGGAAAGCTATTCTAGAGTCCCCGGATTGGGGGAGATGGGCGGTCATATGAAAGGGACGCGGTGGCTCAGCGGATTAAACTGCTGAAGCTGTAGGGCTGCCGGTCGGAAGGTCGGCAGTTCGAATCCCCGCGTAACGAGGTGAGCTCTCGTTGCTAGTCCCAGCTCCTGTCGACCCAAACCGTTCGAAAGCTAGCGAGTAGATAAATTGGGTACCACCTTAAAAGTGGGAAAATATGCTGGCGTCCTGTCAGGGGTCGGTATCCACCAGACGGAAGATCTCTTCGAATGGCGGCGGTTATGACAGATCCCGGAAGCAACAACATCTACAGGACGTCAGCAGCCGGCTCCGACGCAAGGCACCCTGGGACTTGTAGTTTGGAAGCCAGGAAGAGTCGGTTCCCTCACCCCCTCCCCTTGCGCGCGGATTAGAAAAACATTGTATAATTGAATTGAAATATATAACGATGTATGTAAGCCGCCCAGAGTCCTCCGCTAGGGAGGAAATGGGCAGGGTATAAATACAAGTATAAATAAAATAAATAAATAAATATAAATTTAAATACTAAATAAATAAATAAATATGCTCTAAACCCTTGATGGACTTTTTGCTGAAAATGGAAAAAAAATGAATTTGCAATTTATGGGTTTGATGATTAGAATAGGTAAGTTTGGTCTAGTGGTTAAGGTGCTGGGCTAGAAACCAGGAGTCTGTGAGTTCTAGTCCTGCCTTAGGCATGTAAGCTGGCTGGGTGACCTTGGGCCAGTCCCTCTCTCTCAGCCCTAGGAAGGAGCCAATGGCAAACCAGGAGCCTGAGAGTTCTAGTCCCGCCTTAGGTATGAAAGCCAGCTGGGCGACCTTGAGCCAGTCCCTGTCTCTCAGCACTAGGAAAGCCAATGGCAAACCAGGACACTGAGAGTTCTAGTCCCGCCTTAGGCATGAAAGCCGGCTGGGTGACCTTGGGCCAGTCCGTCTCTCAGCCCTAGGAAGGAGCCAATGGCAAACCAGGAAACAGAGTTCCAGTCCCGCCTTAGGCACGAAAGCCGGCTGGGCAACCTTGGGCCAGTCCATCTCTCAGCCCTAGGAAGGAGCCAATGGCAAACCAGGAGACTGAGAGTTCTAGTCCCGCGTTAGGCACGTAAGCTGGCTGGGTGACCTTGGGCCAGTCCCTCTCTCTCAGCCCTATGAAGGAGCCAATGGCAAACCAGGAGACTGAGAGTTCTAGTCCCTCCTTAGGCACGAGGCCAGCTGGGTGACCTTGGGCCAGTCACTCTCTCTCAGCCCTAGGAAGGAGCCAATGGCAAACCAGGAGACTGAGAGTTCTAGTCCTGCCTTAGGCACGTAAGCTGGCTGGGTGACCTTGGGCCAGTCCCTCTCTCTCAGCCCTATGAAGGAGCCAATGGCAAACCAGGAGACTGAGAGTTCTAGTCCCTCCTTAGGCACGAGGCCAGCTGGGGGACCTTGGGCCAGTCACTCTCTCTCAGCCCTAGGAAGGAGCCAATGGCAAACCAGGAGACTGAGAGTTCTAGTCCTGCCTTAGGCACGTAAGCTGGCTGGGTGACCTTGGGCCAGTCCCTCTCTCTCAGCCCTATGAAGGAGCCAATGGAAAACCAGGAGCCTGAGAGTTCTAGTCCCGCCTTAGGTATGAAAGCCAGCTGGGCGACCTTGGGCCAGTCCCTGTCTCTCAGCACTAGGAAGGAGCCAATGGCAAACCAGGAAACAGAGTTCTAGTCCTGCCTTAGGCACGAAAGCTGGCTGGGCAACCTTGGGCCAGTCCGTTTCTCAGCCCTAGGAAGGAGCCAATGGCAAACCAGGAGACTGAGAGTTCTAGTCCCGCCTTAGGCACAAAGCCAGCTGGGGGACCTTGGGCCAGTCCCTGTCTCTCAGCCCTAGGAAGAAACCAATGGCAAACTAGGAGACTGAGAGTTCTAGTCCCATGTCTGCTGTGGGTCTTCCGGGCTGTGTGGCCGTGTTCTGGAAGTTGTGGTTCCTAATGTTTCGCCAGCATCTGTGGCCGGCATCTTCAGAGGGCAGGAGCACAGATAGAAGCGAAATCTCTGTGCCCAGGTAGAGTGGCAATGTTCGATTTATAGAGCTAAGTTATAGGAGATTAGGTGGGGTTTTTTGTTCTGTTGAAATGTTAACGAGTGGCTGATGAGCGTGATTAGCATGTTCATTGTGAGAAGTTCTAGTCCCGCCTTAGGCATGAAAGCCGGCTGGGCGACCTTGGGCCAGTCCCAGTCTCTCAGCCCTAGGAAGGAGCTAATGGCAAACCAGGAGACTGAGAGTTCTAGTCCCGCCTTAGGCGTGAAAGGCGGCTGGGGGACCTTGGGCCAATCCCTCCCTCTCAGCCCTAGGAAGGAGCCAATAGCATACCAGGAGACTGAGAGTTCTAGTCCCGCCTTAGGCACGAAAGCCGGCTGGGTGACCTTGGGCCAGTCCCTGTCTCTCAGCCCTAGGAAGGAGCCAATGGCAAACCCGGAGACTGAGAGTTCTAGTCCCGCCTTAGGCAGGAAAGCCGGCTGGGTGACCTTGGGCCAGTCACTCTCTCTCAGCCCAACTCACCTCACAGGGTGGTTGTTGTGGGGAAAATAGGAGGAGGGAGGAGAATTAGGTATGTTCACCGCCTTGAGTTATTTTTTTTAAAAAATAATAAAGGTTGGATAAAAATTAAATAGATAAAAATAAAATAGATAAAATATGGAAAGAAGGAAGTTATGATGTCATCTTAAAGGGAGAGGATAAAGTATAAATACATTTATAACTGCTATAAAGAAGAGCGGAAGCCGTTCCTTTCTTTTTCTTTTTCTTTTCTATCGCTTTTTCTTACTTTTCCCTTTTTCTTTTTTTTTCTAAGCTTGTCTGGCCTTTATTCTGTAAAAACGTCTTAATGAAAATTAATTTTAAAAAAAAAAGGAAGAGCAGATTCCCGTCCCTGGCACCACTTTCCACCCACCAGCTTTCCCGGTGATCTGAGGCTCCACCCTGGCCTAGGCTGTGCCTGGCCCTCTTTGCCATCCAGGAAGTGCTCCGGGGGAAAACAAGGGCCACGCTGAATATCGGGTGGCCTCAGTGGGGCCCCCAGCTCCTCCCCGCCTGGAGAAGAGCCTTCACTCACTCGTAAAATTCGGACGCCTTTTGCAGAGCCTCTCGGATCTCCTGGGGCAGCTGGCCTGGCTCCTCCTGGGGCAAGCTCCACAAGTCCTCCTTGCCCTTGGCGTGGTAGACGTTGCCGATGTTATACAGGGCTCGGGCCTCCCCCACCTAGCAAAGAAGAGCAGCTCACTGGGGGCTTCCCTCCAACGCCAGTTTCTCATCAGCGTGTGGCTGCTGGTGTCAGGGCAGGCAGGCATCCCCGCAAAGCTGCATTCGGAAACTTAGACCCTCAGGGGGAAAGCCATGTCGTCATCAATGATCACTGCATCGTCATGCAAAGGAAGCTCATTTTTTGCATCATAGTCGTATCAGGTGCATCGTGATGTCATAGCCCGTGCAACATCGCTCCTCCGTGCGGCAGAGAATGACGTTATGTGTTATGTCCCCTGTTTTAAGCATGTTTAACACTCCAGCTCAGTGTTTCTCAACCTCGGCAACTTTAAAATGTGTGGACTTCAACTCCCAGAATTCCCCAGCTAGCCAGGCTGGCTGGGGAATTCTGAGAGTTGAAGTCCACACATCTTAAAGTTGCCAAGGTTGAGAAACACTGCTCTAGCTAGAAGCCAGCAGTATAAAAGCGTGGCTTGGGGGGGGGGGGGGGGCGCGTGCAGGAAACCCATCAGTGTTCTTTCTCGACCCCCACAGCACCCCCAGATTGGGAAGGTCCCAAAACTGTGACTTTTCTTGTATCTGATGAGGGTTAAGGAGCAAAAGCAGAGGCCTGAGGCATCTCTTTCACCCCCCGAAACCTTGAACGCCCCCCAAAACGTTTAGACTGCAATCCTCAACATCTTTGGCCCTCGAGCGAATGGAAGTTGTGCATTTGTGCTGCCAACCACCGTTTACACTGATTCGGCACTGAAACGGGCTTTCCAATTTCTCCCAAACTTCCTTCCCTGCGGAATGGGACTTGCCAATGCTCAGGGGCGTCAAGAGCTGCAACCTGCTCTCTGCTCTTCCCCATCAAATGCTGCTGTCTTCCTGGCCATCCTCCATACCTTGTCTCCTTGTTCCTGCGAAATGTCCAGGTGCCTCTGGCAACAAACCAAGGCTTCGTCAAACCGACCCAGGATTTTCAGCGTGTTGCCAAGGTTGCCGCTGGCTTTGCCCTCTCCAATCCGATCCCCGATGGTCCTGCGGGCATTGTGAAAAGACGCTGGGAGTTTCTCTTGGAGGAAAGCCACGAGGAAGTGAGGAATGGCTGGGGGGGGGGCATTGCATTTCCTCCTTCCGCCTGCTCAGGGGCTGCAAGGCCGTCCAAGGGAGCAGAACCGAAAATGTTGGCTTTTCCTCAGCAGCTCCACATTTTTATTGGGGGTGGTGTTTAAGGGATGAAATTAAGGCATTATTTTGCCGCTTAAAGCACCTTCTGCAAAGCAGTCCAAATGCTGCAACCCCACTCCTCAGCCTTGCAAATCCAGGGCTGGGGAGTCTGCAAGCCGCCCAGCCCGAAGCTTGTGCCCACATTGAGTGCCAGTGGCTGAAAGTCCCAACCGCCATCCGGCCACCCCCAGAGCAAAGGTGAGTCCCCTTTTTGCAAGGCCCAGAAGTCCCTGCTCCCAAGATGGGGCTCTTCTTCTAGGATAATGGGCTGAAAGGGGCATTAAGCCCCACGCAGCTGGGGAAGATCGAAGCAGCAAGAATTCCACGGAGCTCAGTTAAGACGTCTGCAATAGAGCAGGTCCCCAGTTTAAGAACGTCCCGGTTTACGGACAACTCCTAGTTAAGAACAGACTGCCATAAAGACTATTATATTAAAAATTCGAGTTAAGTACAATGTTTCGGGTTAAATACACAATAGTACTTTGTATAGTATTATGTTTAAGTTGTTTTAGTATATTTGGAAATGTTTCTTACAGTAAGTGTTTTATATGCATAGAAAGGTAAAATATATACAGGTAGTCCTCGCTTAACAACCATTAGTTTAGTGGCAGTTCGGACTTATGACAGTGCTGAAAAAAACAACTTATAACCAGTCCTCACACTTACAACTGTCCAAGCGTCCCTGCGGTCACGTGATCACGATTTGGGCGCTTGGCAACTGGTTCGCATTTATGACCGTTGCAGAGTCCCGTGGTCACATGATCGCCATTTTTGACCTTATCGAATGACTTCTGGCAAGCAAAATCAATGGGGAATCATGTGATTCGCTTAACGACCACATGGTTCGCTTAATGCCTGTGGTGATTTGCTTAACAACCGCCACAAAAAAGGTCATAAAATCAGGTTGGATTTGCTTAATGACCGCTGAAATTCCAGTCCCAATTGTGGTCATTAAGCGAGGACTACCTGTACTAGATACTAAGACAAACATTTAACTAACTGATGCTAAATAACTGTTCCGACTTACATACAAATTTGACTTAAGGACAGACTTAGGAATGGAACTTGTTCTTAAACTGGTGACCTGCTGTACTAGTATTAGGAGTAAATGCAGAATCTTGGAAACCAGAAGATGCATTTCCAACCCTCATTTATAGTGAGTTAATTAAGGCGGAGTCTCCTTGATTAGAAATGCTTCTTCCCAGCCTTCTGGGCACCTGGGCCGAGTTGCAGGTATGAAATGAATTGCCAACACTTTCTATCTCTTGACTGTTTACATCTGCTCTCTCTTCCACTCCTTTCCCAGCCTCCCCACGATCTCTCCCATCTCCAACAGACAACAGGCCTTTCTTTTCCAGCCCAACCCCACCCCAAAGGGAAAATAAGGGGGTTCAATATTCTAGTTTCTCCCCCTCAGGTGGAATTTTTGCAACCTTGCAGGGCTTGAGCGCTGCAGTCCCAGCCCGTTCCTCTTCCATGTCTCAACAGGGGCCAGTTCTGGCCCCACCGCCCTTACCTGGCCAGGGTGAGATCGTGCTTATGGTATTCCAAAGCTTTGGCATAGTCCTTCAGATAGAAGTAGGCGTTGCCCAGTTGGCTGTAAATGGCACTGAGGGTCTTCAGGTCCTCTGTTCCCACCTTTACCGCATCTTCGAAGAAGGCGGCGCCAGCAGGAAAATCCCCCGCTTTGCACGCCCGCTCTCCTTCCAGGGCTAACTCCAAGCAGGAAGCCTCCATCCTCCTAGCAGAAACAAACAAACAAGCAATCTCAGTCAAAACACCCTTTTCTAGAAATCACAGCCGTTTTAGTATTAATTAATAATATTCAGGGGAGTCCCACAAACCCATCTATCCTTTGAGGAGAACACAGTATTGCACACATTCACAGAATCATGGAGTGTACGCTGTGAAAGGGACCTTCAAGATCATCCTGTGCAGCCCAGGAATCCACTGGAGAGAATCTATTGTTATTTTAATCCTTGGACGCTATCCAGAGTCACTGTAGTGAGATGGGCGGCGATATAAATCTTTTAAATAAATAATCAAGACCCCCAGCCCAGGAATCCGCAACTACTTTGAGAATCTCTGCACTCGTATATTCTTCTGCACCATAGTTCCCATTTTAAGAAATGCCTCATCTCCTGAACATTAATTAACTACCTCAATGCATGTCAAACTGGACCATGAGAAAAGATGCAAAACTTCTCACATGTAACAGTGGAAATAATATATTACTTTTTAATTCAAACTCTCCCTATGAAATACATATATTTATAAACACGGCGCTTCAAGCGTGCAAAATTATCACATTAAAAGCTTTTCTGAGGAAGAAATCCTTTTGGGTTAATAAATCTCAGCCTAGTTTGCAGACAGAAGCCTCCAGTGCTTTTCAGAAAACACTGCAAAACACGAGGAAGATAAAATCTAAATAAAGTAAGGGAAACATATGCTATTAAGCAACAACGTTTTAAAATGTTTACAAATATTCTGATTTTTAAAAAATCCAAGTAAAATATTGATTTGGCCTGAAAAAAACATTTTATTATAATAAGGCTGGGTTCGCATAATGGCTAAAATGTGGTTTGGGAACCAGCCCATGGCTTGAAGCCATAACAAAGTTTATTTAATTGCGCCCCACGTGTACCATGAACACATTCTGTTAATGGTTGTTGTGGGTCCTCCGGGCTGTGTGGCCGTGTTCTGCAAGCTGTGGTTCCTAACATTTCGCCAGCATCTGTGGCCAGCATCTTCAGAGGGCAGGAGCACAGACAGAAGGCTCTTTCTGTGCTCAGGTAGAATGGCCTCAGGTAGAATGAGCACAGAAAGAGCACTTCTGTCTGTGCTCCTGCCCTCTGAAGATGCTGGCCACAGATGCTGGCGAAATGTTAGGAACCACAACTTCCAGAACACGGCCACACAGCCCGGAAGACCCACAACAACCATCGAACTCCGGCCGTGAAAGTCTTCGACAATACATTCTGTTAACCTGGGCTGGAACTTTGTATAAATCCAAACATCACCGATCTCATTGATTTTCTCCTAATCAAACAGGTCAATTCAACTATCGTAGCTGCTGGGGGGGAAAATGGTTCTGACATTTACCAAATCCACATTATTATTATTATTATTATTATTATTATTATTCATTTATTTAGCATGTAAAGCTTCCTAATACAAATCAAATAAGTGCACTCAACCAGATTTTCACCAATAAACACCAATGGGATTTTTTCTGATTGAAAAACTTCCTATGGACCCCACATAAAGACACAGAGTTAAAAGGGAGCCCCAGAGGTCAGCTAGTCCAATCCACGGTCACTGTAGGATCATAACTGGGCTTGGTGTCCAGCCAGAGACTTCCCAAGCCACAGCATCATCACCTATCTACAATATCTCTCTGATGTATGCAGAAGATAAATGTGGGGAGCAAATCCGTAGCAGATCCCAGAAGGCAAATGCCTCACAACAGCTTTTTCCCATCAGATGTGTTTCAGAAATGTTGGACTACAAGTCCCATCCTCCCCAGTCACAATGGCCAATAGAATGTTGTAAGAAAAGGCTGCATTTCAGAAAGCGGGGCAGTGAAATACACCCCAATTATGGGTGCAGTTCAAAGGAAAAGCGGTGTAATTTTCTCAGCCTTCGAGTGACAGGTTAGGGGCCGGACTCTGCAAAGTGGGCGGAGCCAGGACAAAGAAGTAGGTGGGGCCAATTGATCAAAAGGATAGCTAATTAAAACTAAATCAGATTCAATATCAGTCAATATGACTGCTCTCTGTGTATTTATTAATTATCCCCTTTCTGTTTCCTGGTGATTCTGGGTTTTTTGGGCAACCGCGAAATCCAGCCTGTATTTACAAGCCATCAATGCTGGTGGATGCTGGCCAGGAAGTTTAACTGTGGAGGAGGGGGTAATTTGAACTTTGGGAACCAGAGAACTGTATGAGTTAGACCAGTGTTTTTCAACCTCGGCCACTTTAAGATGTGTGGACTTCAACTCCCAGAATTCCCCAGCCAGCATGTTAGACAATTCCATTTTTGTGCAGCACGGGGCTTCCCGAAGTTTGTAGTATCACAACCTCCTAAAATGATAAATCCATTTGTGCAGCCCTCTCCCCAGGAGAAAAACTAATGATTTCCTTGGGATTAGGGTTGGGCAAGAAATAGACCCTTTACCTTCAACAACTGAATGGTAATAATGAATTTGTAATCTCCACAACATGGGATTCTCAAACATAGTGGCATTACCATCAACAAGAAGAGCAAAGCGAGGAATGCAGTGGGAATGCTGGGGAGAGACACAGCGATCACACCCGATTATGGGCACATAAGGAATATACGGGTAATCCTCGCTTAACAACCATAATTGAGACTGGAATTTTGGTTGCTAAGCGAAGCGGTCATTAAGTGAATCCCACCCGATTTTATGATCTTTTTTGCAGCAGTCGTTAAGCGAATCACTGCAGGCGTTAAGCAAACCATGTGGTTATTAAGCAAATCTAAATACTAAATGCTAAACGAATGGTTGTTAAGCGAGGACTACCACTGACAACGAAGACACTGCCAAGATCAGTACATGAATTAATGCTCTCTGGGAGAACCGCTCTGACGCTGCCCACGGCCACCCAATCTCTGAAAATCTAGACGTTTCAGCTCTTCCTGGACTTCATGACAACCAGACCAAGGGCCAAGTTCACAAATCACATTTCTTTTCATCATGGCTTATGGGATGTGCCTGCAACCATACTCTGGTTCAGACAAAGAGTTTACTAACTGCAGGGGATGGACTCATGCAACAAATAACCAAACCATATAAACCACATTCTTTGCTGTGTGAATGTGTGAACCCCACAGCTGAACAGGGAACAGCCAATTGGACCTACAGGATTTCCAAACTCAAAGTATTGGTTTTAATCTCCATCTCCATCTTCCTCTTAATCTCATCTCTTCCTCTTATTATATACATTATTGTATACATTATAGATATGGATACAATATATGAAGGATAGATATTAAGCTTTCCAAAAAAGCAAACACCCCCCAACAGTGTACATTTCCGGCACGGCAGAGCAGAGGCCTCATGTGAACGCCAAAAATCCATTAACCTCCACACACTTCAGGCTGTATTAAGGAAATTCTCTTTGGCACTGAACAGACACTGGAGGCGCCTGGCACATGGCTAATCCTCTGTGCAGCAGTGCCAGGAAGGGACTGAAAGCTAACTAAAAAGCACATGTGATGTGGGGCAAATGTTCGTGGCCACAACAGCCCAAGGAAGGGTGTGCAAAACATTTTGAATGCAAAACCTTGTGTTTCAACCTTGCCCTGGTCACGCCAGGCAGTGTTTCAGGGCTGGCAAGCCAGCTTTGAGGGTGAAGCGCCCTCAAGGTATGGGCCACGTCCAAAATGCCAGCCCGCCAACCCCGTGTGTGTGCAGGAGGACCGATTGGCACTTGAGATGGTGCCTTTTGAAGCGGGCACGGTTAGGATTGGAAACATTTTGCACATCTCTGATTCCAAGTACAGTATCTGGAGAAAATCAAGTTGAAGAACCCAAGTTTACTACGTGGCCTGGACCTAGCGAGCCAGTGAGGTTTGCAAACGGTGGCACCGCAAAATCTCGTGTGCCCACCCCTCCAAGTTACCAAAGCCTTTTCATGCTTAATGGGATGGAAAGGAAAAGGTTAAATTCATGGGGATTAATCCAACCAAGTATAGGTCACTGAATGTGATTTTAATTACATTTAAATGTAATTTAAATGCATGTAACAAGCAATGCTCAAATAAAGCAAATGATGGCTTAATGAATTGCCACAACAGGCTTTATCAGCTCATGCTGGCTTTCTGAACAAGCCAGGGTGAATTTGGAAATGACTCGTAACTATAATGTAGCCTGACAGGCATGGTTTGCATCTGAGATGTAGGAAATGTGTGGTTCATTTGCAGTTTCTTAACTTATTCTTGGCTTGTGGCCGAAGCCGCTAATCAATCCAGAGATGCAAGACAACTACTTTAAAAGGAGGAAGCCTAACCAGGAATTAGCCAAACAACCTAGGATTCATCTGCAAAATTGGCTCCGGCTTGTTCAGCAACTTGTGAGTTAGCCAAGAGTCATCAAAAAGAAAACTTGGTGCATGGCCTTAACCCAGAGCTTTCCAAACTTTTCATGTTGGTGACACACTTTTTAGACATGCATCATTTTGCGACACTCTCTTACAGCAGGGCACAAGGCAGGCACTAGGACCTGCGCGGAATCACAGGAGGTTTGGAGGCAGGCAGGCACAAGGCAGGCACTAGGACCTGCGTGGAATCACAGCAGGTTTGGAGGCAGCAAGGCACAAGGCAGGCACTAGGACCTGCGCGGAATCCTGGCAGGGCTCGGAGGCAGCAGCAGCCGCGACACACCCAGACACTGCAGCCAACACACTAACGTGTCCCGACACACAGTTTGGAAAGCTCTGCCTTAACCCCTGACACAACAGAAGAATGTAGAGCAGTGTTTTTCAAACTTGGCAACTTTAAGATGTGTGGACTTCAACTCCCATGCTGGCTGGGGAATTCTGGGAGTTGAAGTCCACACATCTTAAAGTTGCCAAGTTTGAAAAACACTGACCAACAACTCCCAAGATGTTACCTCCATTTTGGAAAACAGCAAAAAAAAAACCTGCAGAGTTCATCAGCCATTGGCTGGCTTTGCATAATGCACACACAATTTATTATGGCCATGATAAGCCAAACATGCCAGAATTAATTAGGTTTACAGATAACCTAAGACATTGATCCTGGTTTGGAAGCCATCACGGTTGGTTCTTAGAACACACTCTGAGCAAAGCGTGGGACGCACTGCGAATTCAGCCACTTCCTGACACTTCAGACTTGGGCAGAGTTGCAGAGCAGCCTGTTGCAGATTCTGAGTGATGTTCTCATGCCCAAAACCTCACTGGATCAGGAATAACTTGTAGGAACTGTTCCAGGACCACCTCCTTCGCTATTTATATCTGGTTGTAACCACTGAGCCCACAATTCTCTAACTCCTTCTTAAGAATCTTCTCTAAACCTCTCTCTGTATATATTTGTCACATCATTGTGACATAGCTCTTTGGCTAACAAACGGAGATGAGCACCGGCCCCTAGAGTCGGACACGACTGCACAAATGTGCGGGGGGTACCTTTACCTTTTTTTTTTTACATGAGATAATAGGGCTTCTTTCGCTTGGTCCAGGAATGTGGCTGGCTGAGGAATGTGAATAACCCTTAAAAGCTCTCCTTGGGTGACTAGGGGCTAATCTGGCAGGCCATGCACAGGACGTTGCCACCTTTTCAAACGTAACAAAAATAATTTTATATCCTCCCTTCTGTCAACTTCCGAATTGTAATATCCCTAGGGCCATCGTTACCGCGGGGTGGGGAGTGAGCACGTAACAACTGTTTTAAAAGAAAATGTTAGTGGTGGGATCTTCAGAGAGGTGCCCCCAGCCACAGACCCTCCCCGTTTGCAGGAGGGAATGTGGGTGGCCACAATCATCATGAAGTCCATGGTCTCTTCAAGGAAAGACCCTACAAAGTGATTCAAGGAGGCAGAACTTGGCTAGACAGTATCTTCTAGCTTGAATTGTATGTGAAATTAAATTTATTGTCCTGGCCCACTGGGAGTCGCTGGGAGTCAGGCAGCATACAAATTTAATAAATAATAATAATCTTGGAATTGTGATATTTGCCCAGAAATGTTGCATGCACCTGATTTAAAGGACAGAGTTGCATAGTCTCATCTGACTTACAGTCAGTCTTTCTACAGCCAGTGAAAGATATTTTTCTTTCCCCAGTTTTTGTTCCGTTTTCACCTTAATCATATTTTTATCTCTTTTGGGTAATGCTCTGTCATTTTTTGTGATACTTGGAATTTTATAAGTATATTTGAATCGTTTTGATATTCTGGTATAATAAATCACTGAGAACACTGTTAAAAGGTGACATACAAGCACAAAATGGACGAAACAGTCTAATTTTATGAAATTGGTTTTGCTACGAAGGTCCCGTATTCGCAGTGTATGGAAAAATTGGATAAGGAATTGGTTCCTAATTATCGGAAACAGTTTGAAGAGCTGTATAAAGCAGAAGCGCCTACATGGGAGACACATGGAAGTCTAATGGTATTTTTTTTCATAATTTGTGCAGTGCTTTTCTAGTTTTACAGTGAAAAATACATGGATCGTAGCAGGATCACATTTATATTTCTGCTGAATAAAACTCTTGGCCCAAATTAGTGTGCTGCATTGTCTATTTAAGAAAGCTCAAAGGTGGGATATAAATGTGAAATAACACATGGTTGGCAATGCCCCGTTTTAAAACAATCTGGGAGGACTCAGGAGTTTTTCCCGCCTCTCTATTTCTTTATCAGTAGGCGTAGCTACCCTTTAAATCAGGGCTTTCCAAAGTTTTCCCGCAGTGACACACCAACCACCGTTGGTGTGTCGCCGCGGGAAAACCCGGAAGTGCCGCCATTGCGGCAGCGCGCAAAACCCCGGAAGCGCTGCTGCCGCTTTCAATTTTTGCGTGCCGCCATGGCTGCGGCGCTTTCGGATTTTCGTGTGTCGCCGCGGGAAAACCCGGAAGCGCTGCCGTGACTGCGGCGCTTTCGGATTTTCGCGCGCCGGCCGCCGTTGGTGTGTCACCGCGGGAAAACCCGGAAGCGCTGATGGCCCGGTGGCGCGCCATCAGCGCTGATGGCCCGGTGGCGCGCCATCAGCGCTTCCGGGTTTTGACGCGACACACCTGGGCCCCGCAGGCGACACACTTTTGTGTCGTGACACACAGTTTGGAAAGCTCTGTTCTAGATCAAGGCAACTGGTACGTTTGGCTATCTGACTTCCAACTTAATTTCTGAGCAGTTAAATAACTGCTACGGAGGAGTCCAGGAGCACATTTCTTAAGACTTAAGCCTATAAAAATAAAGAAATGTGGTGACCCATCACTACATGGTGACTTTTTTCTTACAAGAGCTTCAGTCCAGACCCTGATCTTTGCACCGCTGGATGTCCCAGTCTGGAAATGCCCAATTAACAGTTTTTTTTGCTAAGCCTGCTCTAAGTCAGTCTGATCACACAAAGTCACGCTAAGATTTTTTCCAACCCATTTCCGTTCCCTTGGCAAGGGCAGCTCCACCCTGTTTCTCTTCCCTGATCAATCAACCTGAAGTAATTTGATGAAGGAAGAACTGGTGCATGTCTAGGGGAGACCAACCAGGACGATGAGGGGCCTGGAGGGAAAACGTATGAAGAACACTTGGAGATGTTGGGGTTGAGTATGCTTGGCTTGAAGAAGACTGTAAGGATATATCATTGTTGTCTTCAAGGATCTGAAGGGATGTCATGTAGAAGATGGAGCAGAATTGTTTGCAGTCATTCCAGAAGACTTGGAAAGAGACAAGGGGACTGAATTACAAGGAGCATCTGAAACCAAGCCAAATCCAAAAATGCTAGAGAATTCCTGGAAGCTTGGCACTCAGACAAAGCAGCCATCAACAGACACATAGAGGTAAACAACATCTACATACTATTCATAAGAGACAATAGAAAAGCCAAAAGACCAGAACACCTCCTTGCCAGCAATCAACACCCAGATATGCAAAGATTAACACCAGATTAGCACCAGAGGAACAATCAAACAGCACAATATACCCTAATCAAGGAACTATTAACTCAGTCAATCAACCAAGCAGCAAACAACAGCCCAATCAAGGAACTCCTAAGGGGAGAACACCACCTCCACCAACACAAGCAGGACAAGCCATGGTATATAAACAGAGAGCAAGTCCCACTCCCTTTTCGCACTGAAGATGTTGCCTCGTCTGGCAATGAAATGTCTGCAAGAAAACAACAAGGCTCAGAGAGCACCAAGGACCCACAGTTCAACCCTGAGCTACAAATATTCTCTTCGATTGGTAATTACAAGGAAGCAGATTTTGTTCGGACATCAGGAAGACATTTCTAAGGATACAAGCTGTTCAACAATGGAAGTGCCTGCCTCAAGAGGTGGTGGACTCTCTTTGCCTGAGATGTTTCAACAGGGGCCGGATGGCCGTCTCTCAGGGATGGTGCAATGGATTCCTGCACTAGGAAAGGCGTTGGACTGGATGATCTCCTAGGTCCCTTACAATCTAAGAGAACCCTGAATGGTGACATGAGAGAGACCATCAAGTATCTAACAAACTGAGAGCCAGTTTGGTCTAGTGGTTAAGGCAACGGGCTAGAATCCAGGAGATTGAGAGTTCTAGTCCCGCCTTAGGTATGAAAGCCGGCTGGGTGACCTTGGGCCAGTCACTCTCCCTCAGCCCTAGGAAGGAGCCAATGGCAAACCAGGAGCCTGAGAGTTCTAGTCCCGCCTTAGGCATGAAAGCCGGCTGGGTGACCTGGGGCCAGTCCCTCCCTCTCAGCCCAACTCACCTCACAGGGTTGTTGTTGTGGGGAAAATAGGAGGAGGAAGGAGTATTAGGTATGTTTGCCGCCTTGAGTTATTTATAAAAATAATAAAGGCGGGATAGAAAATTAATTAAATAAACAAACAAACAAACTGTCGTGTGGAATTATTCAGCATTGTTCCAGGGCAAGAAACACTGGCTTTACATTTTATTTGTTTATCATATGGAAACAGGTAACATAACAAGGCACCAAGAATGTTTAAGGCCAACATCATGCTCTGAGATTGTTTTAACATGTTTGCAAAAGGTAAGCAGGCTTGGGGCCATCCATACTTCCAGGAGGAGGTATTCCGGAAACTGGAGGGCTCCACTGAGAAGACCCATCATAAAGGAAGGAAAAAGTCTGAGAAGTGGTTGGATGGGTTGGCTACGTTCATCCTGGAGAAGAGATGACTGTGGGAAGACCTGATTGCTGAGTCAAGTATATGAACGGCTGTTTTACAGACCAGGTTTTTTCAAACTGTGTTCTGTGGACCTCCAGGGTTCCATGAGAACTTGATGGGGCTCCATGTAATTAAGGGGGGGAAAACTCACTCGAATGGAACCAATTTTCTATCTCTATAGCTTTGTCTCTTGATCGGAGATTCCAGAATTATTATATTTTTAACAGGACATGATCTGAAAACCCTGATGCAGGCAATGGGCTGAACTGTTCCAGAAGACAGGACGAGAAACAGAAACATAAAATTATCCCGTCTTTGCCATCTGCATAGCTGTGGCTGAGGATTATGGGAGCTGAAGTCCATGCATTTGGAAGGAGTGTGCGGGAAGGCCGTCTGGGGCTATACACTAAATTTGGGCGGGACAGAGATCCATAAATAGGACTTAGAAAAAGACTAGTAAGCGGCAGCATCAATTATTTTCTCCCAACGCCTGGCAGGATAGAGAAATGAAGCCAACCCAGCGTGGGTAATAACCACATTCCCTTTTTTTATTCGATTTGATATATACCCAGCCTTTCTGCAGCTCCCAGTATGCTTAGCTGGCCTGGCCAACTGGGAATTCTGGAAACCAGCATCTAAAAACGTGTGAGGCTCTGTTGGGCAAGAAGGATCAAAGTCAACAGTCCCGACACCAGAACTTCTGAACACATAGGGACAAATCTCTACAAGTCTCTATCAATGTTACTTTAAATGTAAGCTTTGTTCGGAAATTGTGGAAAATCACAGACCCATAAACACACCGCTCTGTCTCTCTCCCATTATTCCAGCTCTATTGCCCGAATGCCACACTTTGAATACGTTCACACACTTTGGCAAGCCCTGTTCATTAACAATAGTTTGTTCAAGGTATTGCAGCTGGCTGAGGGGATTGCACAATCCATTAAGCTGCATACACTGGCTTGTAAACGACAATGGCCAGGATCATACCAGACACAAAGCCCCCAATCTTGCACAACAGACTGAATGCACGTCTGAACATGGCTTGTATCTTCTTTTTCCTCTATGAGGGATTTTTTTAGCCTAACTTTATCTGAAAGGTCTCCCCGGCCCCACAATTTAAAATGGGAGGTTTGTCAAGGATTTGCTGAAAAGATAACAGTGAAGGCTTCTTTTTTTCTTCTTCTAGTCCTCTCGTTTCTGGAAGGCCATCATTCAGAGATACAGTATCTTCTTCAGGGAATCACAGAATACAAGGCCTGGAGAACATCTAGCCTAGTGTTTCTCAAACTTGACAGATGGGTGGACTTCAGTCATACGCGTAAAGGCCTGGACCACATATGAATTTAATGGTACTGACTTATCTTCACTCCAGAGAAGGACTGTCTTTGACTGCTAGGCACTTTAGGACTTGCTAAGATTTTAGCCCCACTGCCTGGTGGCCCATAGGAGCAGGAATTATCATAGAATTATAGAGCTGGAAGGGACCAGAAAGGTCATCTAGACCAACCCTCTATGGCAGTGTTTCTCAAACTTGGCAACTTTAAGATGGGTGGACGTCAACTCCCAGAATCCCCCAGCCGGCGACCACAGATCACCACTGCTGCACTCCTGACAGAAGAGAGTATCTGTGCGTAACAAAAAGTGGCAAATAATGGCATTTCCGCCCAGAGTCCCTCCTTGAGGGGGAGATGGGCGGTCATAGAAATTTAATAATAATAATAATAATAATAATAATAATAATAATAATAATAATTTCCCATTCAGATTTGACAACCACAGATCACAACCTTTTTCCAGAACAACCGCCGGACGGCCGGCCCTTCGGTCATCTTCTCAGCAGCTTACTACTGCCTCCAGCTTCTCTCGGCTGAGCTGTTTTAGCCAAAGGACTTCTAACCAAAGTGGCTGTATTTTGCCCCGAAACCAGCCGTTTCACCCTTGAAAAGAGAGTTTGGAATTTGGAACACGAGTCACGCCCTTCGCTTGCCCCTCCCGGCGCATTAAAAAGTATAATTGGGCGGTGGCTGTCCTGAACCAGCACTGAGTTTACACAGATCTGTGGTCAACCTTGGGGAGCCTCCCTTGCGACAGGCTTGCAAACCAAAAAGTTTATCCCTTTTACGATAGCTTAGCCTCTGACAAACAAGCATCTCTTTCGCCCGGCATCCTTGGTCCGATTCAGGAGGAAAGCAATGGCCCTCAAAGTGCAGTGAAACTAGAGGCTTCAACTTGGGGAAGGGAAATATCGCCATTTCGGGAAAAGCCCCGCCAAGCATGGAAAAACGAGTCGCATTTACTCAAGGCAGCGAGGCCAACTGGGAGCTGGAAACAAGTCTGGCGTGGCCGGCGGGCTCTCGTCAGTTGAAACTTGATTACAGGCTCTGCTGAGGACCAGCCGCCAGGAAACAACACGGCATCCAGGCCTGGAGATCCAGCCACGTTTCAAGTGGCTGGACGAGGCATTGTGTGATTACAGGGAAAGGCTCTGTCTTCGGCACTCCGCTTAGCTTTGCCCCAGGAGTGATGATCAGATTCCAAGTGATTCTTCCTCCCGCTCTCCCCACTTTGGAACGGAGGGCAAACTTTCTAGATCAAAGGCAAATTCTTCCTTTTAAAAATATCGCTCCGTGGACAGCCAAGGCTGTGGGAGATTCTCAAACGCCCTGCACATTTGCACGCACCATCACCACCACGCCTTGGATGTGTGAGTCCCCGAATCCAGCCCAACCCACGGCAGCTTCAAAGGCCCTTGATGTGACAACACAAGGCACACAATAAAACATCCAGGGGAAAAATATAAACAACACAGTAAACAGTAAAACATTCGCAATAGGGAAGAAGTAGGTGGATTCGTGATTAGTGCTGGCAGAGGGGCAGGAAAGTCACTTGCAAAGAAGACGGGGGCTCCATTTTTTTAAAAAAATATATCCTTTTATTATTTTTATAAATAACTCAAGGCGAGGAACATACCTAATACTCCCTCCTATTTTCCTCACAACAACAACCCTGTGAGGTGGGTTGGGCTGAGAGTGAGTGACTGGCCCAAGGTCACCCAGCCGGCTTTCGTGCCTGAGGCGTGACTAGAACTCTCAGTCCATGCAATTGGACTGGTTTGCAATTGGCTCCTTCCTAGGGCTGAGAGACAGGGACTGGCCCAAGATCACCCAGCCGGCTTTCATACCTAAAGTGGGACTAGAACTCTCAGTCTCCTGGTTTGCCATTGGCTCCTTCCTAGGGCTGAGGGAGAGTGACTGGCCCAAGGTCACCCGGCCGGCTTTCATGCCTAAGGCTGGACTAGAACTCTCAGTCTCCTGGTTTCTAGCCCATTGCCTTAACCACTAGACCAAACTGGCTCTTTTTGCGTCGTGTTTATTTCAGGTTTTCAACGGAAGATTAACGGCTGGTTTCTTTTGGCATATTTATCAGCCTACACTGCAATACACACAGTAGGAAGAGGCCAGGCCAAAAATTTCTCTTGCATTTTTTCCCTCCGTCACTTCTCATTCGTCTCAATGGAAAAGAATTTGCTTTAAAACCTCTTTCAAATTTGCAAGGAAATTTGCATAGGCAGAGCTTGACATTTTAGGATTTATTCGGAGGTATGTGCCTGAGTCGCTCACGGGGTTCAGCATGATCCATCCAGTAAAAACTGGCACTCCTTGATGTTTGAGTCTACTGCTATCCAGAAAAACAGCTTTCTTTTCCTGGTTTTAAAACTCACCAGCCCTCTTTAAAAGCTGTCTGCCTTCCAGCATTTATCACATAAGCATAGATCAAAATTGTGTTCAAGAATTACAGTGGCCACAGCTTCACATTCATTTCCTCAAAAATCTTTCTACCAAAATAAGGTGGACCTGTAAGGGTCATTAAGCTTGAATGCTGAGGACTAGAAACATGGAAAAGCAATCACTTTCAGGCCTGGTTTGCTAGCACAGCAGCAGAATGCTGCATCTCCAAGAAAGCAGATTATGTAGTCTCCCCTTTTTTAAAAAAGCAAAAACGTATAAAAACTCAGAGGTAGCAACCACAAACAAGTTGCATTTGGCATAAACGGCCTGTTTGAGAACGAGCCAAAAACTGAGATGTTCCTTCCTTCGCAAGCCAGGATCACAAACCACACTTAGCTCCTGTCTGGTGAGTGTTGCCATGCTGGGAAGCCATGAATTCAAAAGCAGATCCTATAAAAACTTTTCAATCCTCGGCATTGGCCAGCATAGAGCTGGCTTGTGGCAAATCTAGAATCATAGCATCACAGAATCACAGGATTGGAAGGGACCTTGGAGGTCTTTTAGTCCAACCCCCTGCCCAAGGCAGGAATCTTCATACCATCATACCATCTAGGTGAGTTCACACAACACCTTTAACCCAGGTTAACAAAAGAGAACTGCTACGTTGGCATAACGTGCCATGCCCAAACATATAAACCAGATGCCGCCTTAGCGTGATGACCTGCTTCACACATTCACACAGGAAAGGGGTGGGTTCCACAGCACGTGGCACCCCCAACTATCCACTCCCATTTTAGTGTATTGGGTGAACCCAATTTGTGTGAATGTAGCCTCCGCTTTTCCGCTGTCGGAGGGCAGCAATCCTGCAGGAATTCTCAGGACGTCTGTATCTCCTCCAGCATAAGGTGTGTTTGCTCTTATCTTCGGTGGGTGGCGTTTGGCAAAGATTTCACTCTTCCTTTACATCACCAGGTGAGATGCGCAAACAGCCTCCCATGAATTCCCTTTAGAAACAGCTCAATATGCGGAAGAGGGGGAAGACTCGGGAGGGAGGGAGGGGACAGAGAAGGGTGCCTTTGAGCAGAATGGGGGACTGACACGGGAGTTGCATAACATCAGAGTACAAAAACTGAAAAACCACAGAGAATCAATACAGGTAGTCCTCACTTAATGACCATTCATTTAGTGATGGTTCAGACTTACAACGGTGCTGAAAAAACCGACTTACAACCGGTGCTCACACTTACGACCATCGCAGTGTCCCCACGGTTACATGATCGCGATTTGGGCGCTTGGCAACCGGTTTGCATTTATGATCGTCGCAGCGTCCCGTGGTCACGTGATCGTCAGTTTTGACCTTCCCGGCCAGCTTCTGGCAAGCAAAATCAATGGGGAACTGCGTGATTCGCTTAACGACCGGCACAAAAAGGTTGTAAAACAGGTCAGATTCACTTAATGACTGCTTTGCTTAGCAATGGAAATTCTGGTCCCAATTGTGGCCATTAAGCGAGGACTATCTATATATCTATTTTTTAAAAAAATCTTGATAGAAAGAAGCACTGGAATAATATAGAAATTTAGCCATTCTGGCTTCCTCCAACTGTGCTGCACTACAATGTCCATGGTCTTCCTTTAGATCACTGGTAAACAAAGTACTTGGATGCCCATGCAGGCTGGATCTGATGGGAACTGTAGTCCAAAACTACAATGAACTTGTCTGCAGCCACCTCCTTCGTCTGCTGCCCTCCAGGGAGACTGGACTATAATTCCCATCATCCCCTACTTTGCACTGCTATCCAAGTCCTCTGTTCACCGGCAACTATCCCACTGCAAGAACTATCAAGGAACTAGATAATATTTGGCCATCCGCTTTTAATGGCCGGTTGCTCCAGTGATAGAAAATATACAACATTCCAAGTTGGGAGCCAAAGACAACGTTTAGTCATCTCAGTGTGGTCAAAAACGAGACAAAAATCTGTTCTCTGTTCCTCTTTGGGTCTCCAGATATGCTATTTTTTTCCTTCTTTGGGGGAGCCGATGATATTTTAAACCTCTGGCTCGGGAAGAGCACTGAATTACAGCTCCCATTATCCCCCACCGGGCTGGGACTGCTGGGAGTTGAAACTCGTCAGCGTTTGGAGGGCCAAAAGCTTGAGAGCAGGGCTGCGTGCGCGAATGAGGATCAACACCAAGCGCGAGTTCAGCTTCTTGCAGCAAAACCCTTCATTTCGCCAACCCAAACTAGAGGGTTGCGAGTCAAGCACGCAGGCGCCCCTTCCTCGGCCGCACCAGGAACCCACAATGCCCCCCGAGGCCGTTCGTCCCCCCTTCCTTCCAAGAAGCCAACATTCCAGGCTTCATCCTGCGGTGCGACTCCAGCGTGTTTTGACAGCTGCAGCGCAACCTCACGGAAGAGCAGCGGAGAAGCCAGACGGCAGCTCCAGATCCGGGCAGCTCTCTGACCCGTGGCCTTGACATCTCAGCGCCTTGTCCACTTGGCTGAGAGCGATCCTCCAAAATCTCAGAAAGAAGTCAGTCCAGAGTTGATGAGAGTTGGGTGGCACACAATAAAACATTATTATTGTTGTTGTTGTTATTATACACAACATGAAATCACAGCTGCCAGTTCTTTAGCTGGTGTTGGCCTTCATTCGCACCGAGTTCTTCCCAAGAATTTAGGATGTCGTAACGTATCGGCGTAGCATATGTGCGGATCCAAGCCATGTGGCCTTTTGTAACTGGGAGACAGAAATTTTGTTGATGCACAGATTTTCTAAGGGCCATCCAAGGCTTTTTGGTATGGCACCCTGTGTGCCGATAGCCACTGGCACCACCTTTATTATTATGCCATAATCTTTAGTTTAGTAATTTAATTTTTTTTAATCCATTCAATTGTGTCCGATTCTCGGAGACTGCCTGGACAAGTCCCTGCAGTTTTCTTGGCAAGGGTTTTCAGAGGTGGTTTGCCATTGCCTCCTTCTTGGGGCCAAGAGAGAGTGGCTGGCCCAAGGTCACCCAGCTGGCTTCGTGCCCAAGGCGGAACTAGAACTCACAGTCTCCCAGCTCCTTGCTCTCTTAATAATTTAGTAATAATAATTATTACTAATAATAATTTAGTAATAATAATTATTATTATTATTATAATTATTATAATAATTATAATTATTATTATGTCCTTGTCAATGAAGGTGCTCAGGACTGAATGGCAGATTCTCGGCCGTCCATTTCTCAAAGACCACGGCAAATGAGTTTCAACTCACTTCAAATCCACACAGTATTCTTGGCAATCCCAGGGAAGTGGTTTTGCCACAGCTTTCTTCTCAGATATATTTTTTAAAACTTTCCTAGTGGCGTCCCATCCACTAAGTCTGATTCTGCTTTGCTTTGCTGACACCTTAGTAGATGTAAATATTTTGGAGCTAAGGGTGATCTCCAAATGTTTGCTTCAGGGTCTGCTGGAAGGAAGCCCAAATTCTGATTTCTGTCGCACACACTTGCTGGAAATGTCCTTTACACAAAGGAACTCATTCTCACAACACACCAAACCACTTCAGCCTAGAGTGTCCGACAAACATAAGAGATTGCACTTCAATGTCACCTGACGTAGAAGAGAACGCGACATACCATATCCTGCAATTCAACTCACATGCCATGCTAACCGTGGTTTGTTTTACTATGGTTTCTTGAATAAACTACCATTGGCCTGGTCCATAGGCCTGAGCCACCACCAACCAACCATATTCTGGCTTAGCGCAATGTGTGAAATGGGAGAAGCATGTTTTAAAATCTCAGTCAATATTTTTAGGGGCTCTATGGTTGGCCACAGACAGACCATCCCCTGCTGCTTAGCGATTCCTCTGGTCCTTTTTGGATGGAAGGGGGAAAGCTGCTGCTTTTAAATTGGTTCTCTCTAACGCCCACATCCTTTCCACAAGATCAAATATTGATGCCCGCCTGTGGGAATTGCCAGCCTGAGATGCGCCTGACCTGCTAAAACCGCTACAGAAGTGCCTGAAAAAACCTGGACGCGGTTAACGTTAGCTGTGAACTTGGCCCATTAAGACATTTTATGACTCCATATAGCCCAGGAAATGGGGTGCCTTCACAATCCAGGTTAAGGAGACCACACACTTACTGGTGATGGTTAATGGTGCCTGGCTTACTCCGCTGAATTCTGCAGGGCACACAGACACGTAAACCACCAGGTGGGAAATTTGGACCACGCCCTCGAGCCACAGGCAGTGGCTTTCCGGTGGGGTCCTGTCCTGGGGTCCTCCCAAAGCTGGGCTTGGCTGAGGCTGTCCAAATCCAAACCTGATCACCTCATAGGCATTTAAAGCCCCACATCCTGAAACCTGGAGATTCTGCCAGCGACACCAGAAAGGAGCCCAAGAAATTTTGGTCCTCCCTTGGCCCCCCTCTTCCGGCCGAGGACCAGCGGTTGGGTCGGCTTCACACAACCCCTTACACCCGGGTTAACAAAACCCAACCGCCAGGTCCTAACCCAACCAGCCAGGCTCAGCTTAGTCTCTCGCAAGACTCTCCCCTCGCCCCATTTTCACCCGGCCTCCCCGCCTTTGGCGCCACGGGGGCAGCTCCCCTCGCCCGCCCGCGGAGGGCAGAGGGACCCCCCTCGCCGCGGGGCGCCCACTTCCCGGCAAAGGAGAGCCGCGGCCGCGGCGCGGCGCTGGGTGGCGCGCCTGCATCTCGGGGCCGGCAAGAAGAGGCGCCCGGCTGGCGAGCGCCCCCGGAGGCAGGCGAGGGCGCACGGAGCCGCCGCCGGCCGGCCGGCCAGCCGCCTCCTCTGCCCGGCCTGACCCCGGAACCGGTTGGCGCTCAGCTGGGCAGCGGGCGGGAAGGCAGGCATGGGGAGGCGAGGCGAGCGCACAAGGAGGTGCCAGCGCCAGCACCAGCGGCGCCCGGCTGCCCCCGCGGCACACCTGCAGGAGTGGCCCAGCTCCGACCCCGCCCGGGACCCCCGCCGGGCGCGCCCCACCTGGACTGCAGGCGCCTGGTGCTCCCCTCCCGGAGGGCCTCCTGGCCAGCCATGGCGCGCGCCCCGCCGCGCTGCGCTCCCAACGGCGAGTGGCGGTTTACTAGCCTTGGAGAGCCGCGCGGGGACCCGAACTCGGGGCGCGGCCCCGCCCTCGACTGTGACGTCAGCGTTCTCTCCCTCCTCCCCCCGCGCGAGCATGGGCCCCTCCCTCGGAGGAGAGGTTTCCGAGCGGCCGCGAGTCTGTCCAGCTGCCCGGGCGGGGGGGGGGGCGCCTGTTTTCCTCTCGCACGCGCCCTCCCCTTGCCAGAAAGGGAAGCCGACCTCCTGCAGTCCCGTGAACTCTCCCGGCCTTCCAGGGCTGCCGCTACGTCGCCCCCGCCCCTCATGAGGACTTGAAACTCGTTCTCTTGGTCAAGATCAGGGTTTTCGGTCCGCCTCTGCGCAGCAGAACCAGCTGCAAACATCTGCCCGAGTTTAGCGAGTTGTAGATCAGCGGCGCTGGCCTGAGCTTGCAGGAAGGAAGCCAGGCGCACACCTGTTTGGGTGGGAGGCCAGGAGGAAGGCCCACACCGTGGGCCAACTGTGTTTCCATGTTCTGAAAAAGGCCACAGGTGGAACTGACCTGGAGATTTTATACATGGCTAGAAGGAAGTAAATCTCATTTATTTCATTTCATTCATTCATTTATTTATTTTCTATCCCTTTATTATTTTTAAAAATAACTCAAGGCGGGGAACATACCTAATACTCCTCCCTCCTCCTGTTTTCCCCACAACAACAACCCTGTGAGGTGAGTTGGGCTGAGACAGTGACTGGCCCAAGGTCACCCAGCTGGCTTTCATGCCTAAGGCGGGACTAGAACTCTCAGTCTCCTGGTTTCCCATTGGCTCCTTCCTGGGGCTTAGAGACAGGGACCGGCCCATGTTCACCCAGCCGGCTTTCATGCCCAAGGTGGGACTAGAACTCTCAGCCTCCTGGTTTCTAGCCCGGTGCCTTAACCACTGCACCAAACTGGCTCTGGTCACGTCCATACAGCCCACTTAACCCAGTCCCTTAGCCAGTGGTTGCACTCACACTTGCAACTTTTAAGCCACAGTTTGTTTTCTGAGGTTGAACCTGTTGGCTGATGGGTCAGTGAATGATGGGAACCCCAAAGGACATTAATTCAGCTGAGACAAGCTGAACAATAGCTTGTAACTGAAATAAGCCCGGAACACTTTTCTTCCTGGAAGGATGATGTTCACACAACACGCTTCACCAGGCCGGAGAATTGTTCTGCTGCTCGGTGTGCACCATTTGCTAAGCCTGGCTGTTTTTTTGTTTTTGTTTTTTTGCAGCTGAGTGTGTTGCGCAATCCCAGCCCATTGTGCAACCTCCCAAAAATGGGGTAATTCCCCATCCTGATTAAGAACACAACATACAGTTATCCATCTTAAGGTTTATTTAGCTAATGTCATTTTCTCGGACTGCACATTTTGACCCATCGCTGACTGGGCTTCCTACTTGGCTAACATGGTTGGTTAGTTGGGGGTTCCCTAGGTTGTGTGGGCCAGATCTTAACCAGCAGGCCTGAATTCAGCAGCCTGAACCCCGGGCCAGATCTTAACCAGCATCTTCTCTCCAACTTGGGGGTTTTCTCAAAAGCTTGGCCCGAACCTGGCTGCCCCCTAGGGGCCATCTAGGGAATTGCAACCCGGGGTTGATCATCCTGACATCCCCCGCGGACCACCCTCTTGAAGCTGAAACCCGAGACCAATTTCCCCCATCCGCTGCGTTCCCACCACAAGCTAGTCCCAGCAACACAGCCTTGGCCCGGCGCATCCAGACAACCGGGTCGAGCCGAGGACATGTTCTTCTCCCGCGGTTGACCGATCGTGGAAACAGTCCCGGAGAGGCTGCGGAACTGAGCTCCGTCCCCTCCGAGCCGCCAGCATCATCCGTCCCCCCGGGGCAAACCCGGCCCCACGCGGTTGGCTTAGCTGCGGTTTCCTGAAGAGGGTTCCCCGGAGGCGAGGCTCGGGCTCAACCGACGGGGCGTTCACCCCTCGCCGCCCTTCCGAGGACCGCGCGCTCCCGGGGCCCTTGGCGAGGCTGGCGGCGCGTTGGGCCCCGCTCCGCCCGGCGCCCCCTCTCTCCGGAGCCTGCTGGAGGGGTTCAGCCGGTTCGCCGGGAGGGTTCGCCCGGCCCTCCCCCCAGGGGCGTCCCTTTCTCCCGCGAGGGGACCTCCAGCCCTGTGCAGGGGAAGCGGCGCCTCCGTTCGAAAAAGCCATTAGAAAGGGCTGTTGGTGCTTGGATCTTTCCTGTTGACGTTTCAGCCCAACGTATTATTTTCCTGTTCTTTTTAATTTTCTGCAAGATGTGGGGCTGCCCTCCAACAAAGGGTAGGGTCATAAGAAAGCATCTCTTTTTTCTTTTTCTCTTTTCTGGCTTTCTTGCTTTCTTTTTTACCTGGGCATCCTGTTCTCCACTGCAATTCACCACCGTCTGCTGCCATGGAAACAACACCCCTCTGGTCCATGCAACTGGCAGCAGAGTTCGTAAGCAAAACGGGGGGGGGGGGTTCTGCAGAGGTTTTTCTGACGTTGCCAAGGGCGAGGCCGCCTCTTTCAAACCCCCCCAGCGCCAGGAGTTCTGTGCCACCATCCGAAAACCATCCTGGGTTTCCTGCCTCTGAAAGAAGCCGGGGAAAACGGGCCCTCCTTAAGCCATCTTTGCCGTCAAATGAACTTCTGAGGTAGAAACAGCCAGGAGAAAAATAAGGCCCCTGCATAATAATTGGGAGACGCACAGTGAAAGCGTATCATTCTACATCATATAATTATGATGTTCTCTAAGGGTTTTTGGCAGCACCGTGTCAGCTGATCTCGGAAAACAAGCTACGCCAGGTTGGACCTGGCTGGATGGGAGACCACCAGGAAAAGCCAGGGTTGTAGACTATACTGGGAAGGGCCATCTGAGAAGAAGATAATTGCAAACAGCTTTTGTACTGCTCCCAAGAAAATTGCAACCAAGGTGTCCAAGAGAGCTGATCTTTTATGGCATTGCTGTTCTTCTTTAATTTCACTGCATTGGAATTAATTTTCTATTTTAAATCAGATGAAATCAAATTTAGGATTAGGCCTTGATCACTTTTTTTTTGTTTCTCCTTTTGGAATGTAGCTTCTGACATTCAAAGGCCAAGTTTTGCTCAGTTTCTAACAGGCAGAAGGGGGGGGGTGCATTTCATTGTAAAGTAGCCTGAACCTCTTCGCTGCCAGTGACAACACCTGACTGGCTTGGGCTGATCTAGAAAGCTGGGCTGGTTAGGACCTGGATGGGAGACCACAAGGTAATCACAGGATGATATGACAGATTGAAAAGTTGAAAAATATTCTGGAACAAGACGATGGTAAGCCACTTTGTTGTTCCAAGAAAACTACATGGATGTGTCCATGGAGTCAAAACCATTTTTACTTATATCTACAGATATTCTTTGAAAGATTGCATTCATTCACACAAACCTTTCTGTTTTCATATCCTCCAAGATATATTCTCCATTCTATTCTGCCACATTTGAGATACATTAGGCAGGAATGCAAGAGAGAGTTTTCACGCTGTTGCTTTTGGCCTTTGGAACTCCCTGTTACAAGAGGTTGGACTAATTCTTTCTTTTGGTATCCTGTTCCTGGCAGGTTAATAAGTTGTTATTTAAAAACTTTTGGTCCTTAAGCTGATTTATCTGCTTAAAATAGGGGATTAATTCTCTGGTGCTGTTTATTTTTTTATTGATATATTTTTATTTGTGCTCTTAACTGACGGATAAACATAATTTTTTTTAATGTTTATTATATTATTGTTAACTTCCTCAAGTGCCATTTTTGGCTGGCAGACAGGCAGGCAGGCAGGCAGGCAGGCAGGCAGGCAGGCAGGCAGGAAAAAGAAAGAGGGAGGGAGGGAGGGAGGGAGGGAAGGAAGGAAGGAAGGAAGGAAGGAAGGAAGGGAAAACAGAGGAAGGGAAAAAAGAAAAAAGAGAAGGGAGGAAAAAGGGGAAAGGGGAAAGGCAAAAGGAGGGAGGGAGGGAGGGAGGGAGGAAGGAAGGGGAAAGAAGAGAAAAAAGAAGGAAAGAAAAGGAGAAAAAGAAGGAAAGGGAAGGGAAGGGAAAGAAAAGAAAAGAGAAAAAAGAAGGAAAGGAAAGGAGAAAAAGAAGGAAAGGAAAGGAAAGGAAAGGAAAGGAAAGGAAAGGAAAGGAAAGGAAAGGAAAGGAAAGGAAAGGAAAGGAAGGAGAGACAGAGAGAGAAAGAAGAAAGAAGAAGAAAGAAGAAAGAAGAAAGAAGAAAGAAGAAAGAAGAAAGAAGAAAGAAGAAAGAAAGAAGAAAGAAAGAAAGAAAGAAAGAAAGAAAGAAAAGAAGAAGAAGAAGAAGAAGAAGAAGAAGAAGAAGAAGAAGAAGAAGAAGAAGAAGAAGAAGAAGAAGAAAGAAAGAAAGAAAGAAAGAAAGAAAGAAAGAAAGAAAGAAAGAAAGACTCAATTATTCACTTTTCCACGGAGACCCAACAGACATTTCTTTCATTGAGGCTCCATGTCTTACAAATAGATGCTTTGTTAACACAGAGATGCATTTCTCCCCTGGGAATGCCAGTGCCCCAGGCTCAACATTTCTGCAGACGGTGCCCAGCACCGCTGACCTTTGGCTCCCGCACAAGAGCATCGCGCCATCTGCCGGCTCTTGGGGATGTCTCTCCCCACCCCCTTTAAAGTCTTGTTTTTTTTCCTGTCTGAAACGCTGTTCATCTACAAACTCCTGTAGGAAAAGCCCTTTTGTCCTGCGGGTGAGCATTACTTGTTTCCTATTTGCACCGGCCACCCCACCCCCAGCCTAGCTGGTCTCTGGCCCCTTTCTAAATGTCAAGGGGAAACACCCTCGAGAAATTCTTTGGAGTTACTTCTCCTGCTAGAACAAGAGGAGAGGTTCTTTGGAGGAAAATACCCGAAGCTCAGCCAGGTTGTTTTGGGAGAGAACAGGCATTAATAAAAAGATGGTTACAACCCCATCATGCCCACTTTAAAAAGGTAAAGGTTCCCCCCGCACATTTGTGCAGTCGTGTCCGACTCTAGGGGCTGGTGCTCATCTCCGTTTGTTAGCCGAAGAGCCAGCGTTGTCCGAAGACGCTTCTGCGGTCATGTGGCCACATGATGTGCGCGGAACACTGTAACCTACCCACCGAAGTGGTACCTATTCATCTACTTGCATTTGCATGCTTTCGAATTGCTAGGTTGGCAAGAGCTGGGGCGAGTGCGGGAGCTCACTCTGTCACGCAGGGCTAGGGATTCGAACCTCCGAACTTGTGATCTTCCGATCGACAAGCCTGGCGTCTTACCCGCTGATACACACTTACCCACAGTTGAAACCTTTGTGGCTAAATGGGGCTGTTCTTTTAATCCAGTGTTTCTCAACCTTGGCGACTTCAAGATGTGTGGACTTCAACTCCCAGAATTCCCCAGCCAGCAAGGCCGGCTGGGGAATTCTGGAAGTTGAAGTCCACGCATCTTGTAGTTGCCAAGGTCGAGAAACACTGTTTTAATCAAATATGTTTAGGGTTGCACTACAAGTTCGTAAAAGGTCGACAGGCATCAGATTAAAACTGTCCCCTCCAAATAAACAGCAACTGATCAGCAGCTGTTATCCGGGACAGAATTAGTTGCCAAACGTGGTCAGAGGAGGAGCAGATCCAGGGAGAATGAAAAAGAATTAAAATAACGAAAAGATAAATCTAGTTCAAACCCATTCTCAGCCATGGAACCCACCAGGGGTGACTCTGGGCCAGCAGTTTTTACCTCTGCTCAGTTTTAAAACCGGATTATTTTTATTTTGATATAAATTTAAATGCCGTCTTCTGTTGCAAGCACCATCTAGAGGTCATTGCAGTGTAGTTTACATGGGAGTAAGATTGGGGGTTCCACATTGTCAAGAAAGGGCAAAGTTGGTAAGAGTTTGCAAAACTGGATCTAAAACACACACAGACCTCTGCAGCAAAGGACAAGAAGGGGTCCAACTTGCCCAGCTAGACTCAAGTGGTGAAGTGGGTCCGTGTGAGACAAAAGCACTTTGCACATGCACAGAGGTATACTTGCCTGGTTGCCGGTGAGCAGGGCTGCTATGAAGTGGGTGTGATTTAGAACGGGGGGCACTGTAGCTTCAAGTTCAAGGACACTTTTGGATGGTTTTATTTGTGACCCCTCCAGCTAACACTGAAAAGTTTTCAAAAATGGAGGAGCCATCAAAAGTTCAATTTCTAAATAGGTCATTAAAATGTAGAAATATAGAAATGAACCAAAGATATGCACGCAAAGGGTTTACATATTGTTCTTGCTTTCCCTTTATTTTGTAAATTATTGTACAGCTATTTCCACTCTCCACTCCCTTGTCCCAAACTGAAATGCAGTGAAACCTCGATTGAACAGATGCCAGTTAATGGACTTTGATTGCAATGGGACCAAATGTGTATTTCGATTTCGTTTCACTCCTGAAATACCAGATAGGCAAGGTTTCTGAAACCTGTCTGGATTTACACCCTGGGCATCAATTTACATTACTGGCATAATTGCAGAAATGACATTTGTACCAATTAAGATCATTTGCCTTTATAAATGTCCATGTGTGCGTGTGTGTGTGTGTGCCTTCAAGTCAGTGTTGACTCCTGGCGACTGCCTGGACAAGTCCCTGCAGTTTTCTTGGCAAGATTACAGAAGTAGTTTGCCTTTGCCTCCTTCCTAGGGCTGAGAGAGAGTGACTGGCCCAAAATCACCCAGCTGGCTTTGTGCCTAAGGTGGGACTAGAACCATCTTCCATTTTCTAGCCTGATGCTTTAACCACTACACCAAGCTGGCTCTCTTATGAATGTAAAACATCAATAACCTAATTATGCAAGTGACATAAATCATGTCAATTACATACATTCTGATTTAGCAGCCATTTGGATTCAACAGACTCCCTTTCCCCCCCAAATGGTCCATTAAATCAGAGTTTTACTGTAATCATACTCATGAAAGTGCCCAATGTTGAGCTCCATCCTTTGTAAGAGAAGGACCCTTTACTAACTTGGGGGGCCAGGAAAGCATAAATTCTGTTAGTGCCCCATGTTTCCTCCTCTGCATATGTCCTCCGCTGCTGGGGTGCAAGTTGCTATTAAGGTCTCTCCGTCTCATTTTCTGCTTGAATCTGTTCCTCCTTTCTGTCCTGAGATCTTGCTATCCAACTGAACGGCAGTGAAGCCTGGCGGGGTGGTGAGTGTGTGTTTGCATGGCAACTCCTTGGCAGCTGCCGCGGGTACCTGCCCCCAAACAAAGGTGTGTCCCTTCCCGCCTCTCCAGCCGCCATTCGGGGCTTCTGCCTGGATCTGAGCTGGCCTCCAGACCCACTGCTTGCTTGGACGGAGAAGGAGGTGCGGAAGGAAGTTTTGTTGGAGGATTTACCTTGCTGCAACGAGGTAATGGAGCTGTGGAGGGGAGCACTGATGAAGGGGGTCCTTAACATCGCTCAGCATCCCCATCCTCTAACCCTAACCCCATCCACCCATGGCATGGATGTGCAAACCCAGCCTGAGAGGGAAGCTGATATTTCTGGGTGTTGTGCATCCATTCAGCAAAGCACTCAATAAAGCTTGAGTAAGTTTGTTGTTGAAAGCAACAACAAACTTACTCAGGACCAATTTTTCATCCCCTGGTAAGAAGGGATGCTTTGCAAATTTAAAGCAAGCACTGTCTCTCCTCCTCTGAGAAGAGTCTTCAGGTTTCTACCCAAAGATCATAGAATCATGGAATGGGAGGGTTGGAGATCATCTAGTTCAACCCCCCGCCAGGACAAAAATCCGTGATTCCTTTGCCTACAGCTGTGGCTTTGATACGTGGCTTAGGGGAGTTTTAGGTGCTTTATAAATTCAGAAGTAAGAAAATAAAATCTCCGTACAGAATTCTTCACCGGCAGATCAAATTTCCCAAATGATGTGAAGCCCCAGGCCTACGTCCTCCCTCCCAGGAAGCAACATGAAAAATGCAATATCCCCCCCCCCCAGGCACTGTACACGCTCTGGAATTGAGCCAAACTGTGGAGTCCTTGGTGCTCTCTGAGCCTCGTTGTTTTCTTGCAGACATTTCATTGCCAGCTAGGCAACACCTTCAGTGCAAAAAGGGAGTGGGACTTGCTCTCTGTTTATATACCGTGGTTTGTCCTGCTTGTGTTGGTGGGGTTCCACTCCCTTTTCGCACTGAAGATGTTGCCTAGCCTGGCAATGAAACATCTGGAAGAAAACAACAAGGCTCAGAGAGCACCATGGACTCCACGGTTCAACCCTGAGCTACAAATATTCTCTTTGATTGATTGAACCAAACGTTAGTGCAAAATTGCAGCAGAATTCAGTGGCTGCAAATTGTGCCTTCTGTTGGCTGGGAAGCAGCTGGCATCTCCATGCCAATCTAAGGGACTTCTAAAACCAGCCCGTCGCATTTGCTAAGTCACACACCTGGATGAGGGGCAGAAAAGAGGGGATCCTAGATGATTGAGAGGGACAGAGTAGTTTTCCTAGTGGGAAAATAAAGGAACTAGAATTTTAGCCTGGAGGGAAGATATGTAAAATCAGGTACGGCATGGAGTTTTCCTCCCATTCTCACAAAGCTAAAACTCCCCCTTTAAACCAACATGTGGGGAGAATCACGGAAGATAGAAGGAAGGAGTGGTGCCCAGTTAAATCGTTGCATTCAGAAACGGGGAGGCCATCAGTGAAGACAGTTTTCAAAAACCACTGCAGAAATGCAGGAGTATTGGGTCTATCTTTCAGCATTCCTAGAGGGAGAAGGGGCGACAAGGGGTGTCATCACCCAATGATGTCATCCCGCGAACAACCTCATCCCTTAAACCAGAGCTTTCCAAACTTTTCATGTTGGTGACACACTTTTTAGACATGCATCATTTCGTGACACACTCTTACAGCAGGGCATCATTTCGCGACACACTCTTACAGCAGGGCATCATTTCGCGACACACTCTTACAGCAGGGCATCATTTCGCGACACACTCTTACAGCAGGGCACAAGGCAGGCACTAGGACCTGAGCGGAATCCTGGCAGGGCTCGGAGGCAGCAGCAGCTTTGACACACCCAGACATTGCAGCCAACACACTAACATGTCCCAACACACAGTTTGGAAAGCTCTGCCTTAAACAATGCCATCGTGTGCATGATGTCATTGCATAAATGACATCATTGCATGCACGCCATTGCATCACAAATGATGCCATTGTTCCAGTGACACAAATTATGCCATTTAATTGCATCCTTTGCAGGGTGATCAGGGAGGGGCATCGCTGTCCTGCCGGGACCATCCCTGGCTGTTGAATTCACCGCCCTGAGTCATAATGGAGTTGGGTGGCTGATAAACGTATAAATAGAGCCAGTTTGGTCTAGTGGTTAAGGTGCTGGGCTAGAAACCATGAGTCTGTGAGTTCTAGTCCCACCTTAGGCATGAAAGCCGGCTGGGTGACCTGGGGCCAGTCACTCTCTCTCAGCCCTAGGAAGCAGCCAATGGCAAACCAGGAGACTGCGAGTTCTAGTCCCGCCTTAGGCATAAAAGCTGGCCGGGTGACCTTGGGCCAGTCACTCTCTCTCAGCCCTAGGAAGGAGCCAATGGCAAACCAGGAGACTGAGAGTTCTAGTCCCGCCTTAGGCATGAAAGCTGGCTGGGTGACCTTGGGCCAGTCACTCTCTCTCAGCCCTAGGAAGCAGCCAATGGCAAACCAGGAGACTGAGAGTTCTAGTCCCGCCTTTGGCATGAAAGCTGGCCGGGTGACCTTGGGCCAGTCACTCTCTCTCAGCCCTAGGAAGGAGCCAATAGCAAACCAGGAGACTGAGAGTTCTAGTCCCGCCTTAGGCATGAAAGCTGGCCGGGTGACCTTGGGCCAGTCACTCTCTCTCAGCCCAACTCCCCTCACAGGATTGTTGTGGGGAAAATAGGAGGAGGAAGGAGTATTAGGTATGTTTGCTGCCTTGAGTTATTTATAAAAATAATAAAGGCGGGATAAAAATTAGATAGATAGATGATAGATAGATGATAGATAGATGGATGGATGGATGGATGGATGGATGGATGGATGGATGGATGATAGATAGATAGATAGATAGATAGATAGATAGATAGATAGATAGATGATAGATAGAAGCAAGGGCTGTTTCTTAATTCTCAAATCCCCAACAGCATCTCTTATAGAGCAAGTGATGGGCACCAAGAGTGGAACAGGGTGATCGCTGCTCCTGGTCCATGTTTGGGACACCTCGACAAGGGTCTAGTCAGCCCCTGGGAGCCACCGAAGGCTGGGCTGGATTCTTCCGTAAGAAATTTCCCATCTCCAAATCCGTGGCAGAGGCCGTGGAGAGAACCCCGTTGGCAGTTTGTCCGTTCCTGCCAAGTTCCTCCTCCTCCTCCTCTCTCCCAACCGTCAAAAATACCACTTTCTGGCAAGCCCGGGCGTGTGTTTTGTACACACAGCTGCTGCGAGTGAAAACATTAATCAGAAGCTTTTTAGCTGCCAGCCGCCGACAAGGGCCCTGAAATGCACCATATGTTCTCCCTCTGGGGCAAGACAAGGGAAAGGAAAGACAGGAGAGAAACAGCGATCATTGGGGATCAAGCTGGTGGGGCCGGGGGGCTCCAGAGGACGCTTTTGACAGCGGCCTCGTGGATTTTGCAGTGCGGTAATACCAACAATCCCGGAACCCCTGACAGTTTGGAACTTGTGCCCCGTTTGAGGCAACAGAGATTCTCTTTGACTTTTTGGAATCTCATCGAGGTGGGAAAAATTCTGAGGTGGTTTATCTTGGTCTGATTTTTTCACATCTCAAAAACCTGGCATTTCAACAGGGGCGTGTAGACTTTTCATATCCACTGTATACAGTCCTTGATTCTCTAGAAAGCAGGTGGAGCCCCCCAGGAAGCCCTTGATTCAGCTTAGGCTTATCTTTAAATCTAGGCCAGTGTTTCTCAACCTTGGCAACTTTAAGATGTGTGGACTTCAACTCCCAGAATTCCCCAGTCAGCATGCTTCTTATACCCATGTGAATTAGGGAGGTGTCTCTCTCAGCTGTTTCCCCATAGATCTAGACAGTTATTTTGGCCTCCGCAGCATCCTCTCAGCCATTGGCTTCAATGGGTCAAAAACAACGGAGGAAGGATTGAAGGGATGCAGTGAGAAGGGTGTGTGTGTGTGTGTGTCTGTCTCTCTGTGTGTATGGAAGTTCCAAGGAATATTCTGCCCACACTGGTTGGGTTTTTTTTTTTAATTTAAAGAAGATTCTGCTCTGACCAGACTTCCCTCTCTCCAAACCAGCATTGTTTCTCCAAACTCAGTTGGTGGCTGCTTAGAAGCCACCATCTGGGAGGTGTCTAGTGTTCCTTGGAGAAGCTGTGGCTGCGTGACCTCCACTTAAAAAGATTTTGAAGAGAGCTCCCCCAGCTTCTGTATTTTGATAATACCTCCTCCTCTCTCTTGTTCAAGGAATCCGTCAGCTCCACTAGGTAGACCTGGCCATGAACTCAACTCCATTTTATTGAGATTGGCTTCAATAACAGAGTTTTGCAAGTCTGATTGTTTTGGACCCCCCCTTCTTATACCCATGCGAATTAGGAAGATGTCTCTCTAAGCTGTTTCCCCATACAGTACTCTCTGCTTAGCCACGTTCCCCTCGTTGCTTTGGTAACAGATATGGCCTATTGTAATGGCATGTGGGAAAGACCTTGGGAGACCAGGCGAAGAGACGCTGCCAAGGGAACAGTCAGATAAGAGAGGGTATAGCTTGCAACTAGATGGTGGGTGGGGAAAGGCTCAGGGGGGACCCCCCCCTAAGTTTTGTTGTTTATTCGTTCAGTCGCTTCCGACTCTTTGTGACCTCATGGACCAGCCCACGCCAGAGCTTCCTGTCGGCCGTCGCCATCCCCAGCTCCCCCACAGTCGAGCCCATCACCTCCAGAATATCATCCATCCATCTTGCCCTTGGTCGGCCCCTCTTCCTTTGGCCTTCCACTTTCCCTAGCATCAGCTTCTTCTCCAGGGTATCCTGTCTTCTCATTATGTGGCCAAAGTACTTCAGTTTTGCCTTTAATATCCTTCCCTCAAGTTATTGGTCTCTAAAGGAGACAGCGGGAGAATTGTATTTTTAGACTTGCAAGATTCTGTTAATGTAGCTTTACAATAAAGTAGAATTAGCTTTGCCCTCACTTATCTGACTGTTCCCTTGGCAGCATCTCTTCGCCCCGTCTCCCAAGGTCTTTCCCACAGACCATTACATCTCTCTCTGTCAAGGTCATCTTGCTTACCCTCCACAGAACCAATGCTGGGTCCTGAGTTTCAGTGCCAAGCCCGTGCATCAGAGCAGGAAAGGGGCAATGGGCCCTGCTCCATCCTCTGGAAGGGGAGGGTCTCTTCTGCGGCTCCAGCCGGCATCACTTGGAACGACCCTCTTCTTCTCCGGCCTGGCCCGGCTCTGGCCATGTCTCGACACCTGGCTTGGAGGATCGGGTGCCTCAAGGAGAACTGTCCTTGTGACAAGAAGCTGCGGGCTCTGAAGAAAATGATTCTTGCCCAGCGGCGCAAGTGCATCTCCCGCCCTCCAGAAGAGAAGACGCCGGGCCTCCCATTTGTAGGGGAACCTCGGAGCACGAAACCTCTCAAGAGGAAGGTCTGCAAAGCTGCCCTCTCAGCTCCAGCTTGCCCAGGTGAATCTAGGACGTCTTGTTCTTAGTTGCTTTTGAAATGGAGGGGGCTCTGCTGTTAGCCACTAAGTAGGCCAGACTATGAAATCACAGGAAGGTGAAAACTACTTTGACCAAAATTGGCTATACAGGTAGTCCTCCCTTAATAACCATTTGTTTAGTGACAGTTCAGACTTACAACGGCACTAAAACCCGACTTATGACCGGTCCTCACACTTACAACCATCATAGCATCCCCACGGTCACATGATCGTGATTTGGGCGCTTGGCAACCGGTTTGCATTTACAACCGTCACAGTGCCCCGCGGTCACATGATTGCCATCTTCGACCTTCCCAGCCGGCTTCTGGCAAGCAAAATCAATGGGGAACTGCGTGATTCGCTTAACGACCGCCGCAAACATGTTCGTAAAACCGGGTCAGATTTGCTTAATGACCACATCACTTAGTGACCAAAATTCCAATCCCAATTGTGATAGTTAAGCGAGGACTACCTGTAACAGTCTGATGGTGCTGGAGTGCCTCCCCTTCTTATACTCCACTGAATGAGGGAGGTGTCTGTCTGAGCTGCTTCTGGATGTTATTGTGTTGCTCTGGACTTAAAAAATAGTACAGTCCCTCTTGCTTAAGTAACCGTTCCTGCATATTTCCGTGAAGGCTGTCTTCCCTACTCCCGACACAGCTGTCTGCCTGAGCTTGGAACGTGAGCTCTGGGTCTGTTGTGTCCTTACGTCTGCATGCATTCATCTTTAAACCTCATTATGCATGCTGGGCAAACTTGGCTGCCCCTAGTTTCTTAGATGAAAATGACATGACAAACATCCATTCCAGAGTTGCATGCAGCCCAAATTCTCTGGAAGCCCTCCCCAATCTGCCCAGGTTCAACGGTGCATTTGCTGAAAACCGATGGTGCAATTTCCTTCCATGTGAACAATGTTCTCGGGACGACATTGAGAGCGTTCGTCAGCCATCCCCCAAACTTCTCACCCCCACAGTTCCTCTTAGCGGAGGCTGCGTCATGGGCTAAGACCCAAATCAAAGAAACTCCATTGAGACTTAGTATAGCTCATTTCAACCTGCAGATTGGACTGGAGTATGGTGGACCAACTCAGCTGGTGTCTGGTCAGACTGAATTCTTCAAGCCTTCCATTGTCTACGCCAGCCTTTCTCAACCCTGGCAACGTTAAGCTGTGTGGACTTCAACTCCCAGAATTCCCCAGCCAGCAAACTTGGCAATGTTAAGCTGTGTGGACTTCAACTCCCAGAATTATAAGCAACCTCACAGGCTTCTTTGGGGATATTATTAAAAACTAGCTTCAGTATTATAGACTCATAGAATTGGAAGGGGCCTCAGAGATTATCTAGTCCAACCTCCTTCTCAGTTCAGGATCCACTACAGCAGTGTTTCTCAACCTCAGCAACTTTAATCCTAACCCTAAGCCATGCTGGCTGGGGAATTCTGGGAGTTGAAGTCCACACATCCTAAAGTTGCTGAGGTTGAGAAACACTGTGCTAGAGCATCTCGGACAGATGACGTCTGTTTGAAGACCTCTAGCATGGGCCAACTCACCACGTCATGTGGCAGCCTGTTCCGCTGGCTGACATCTCGTACAGTCAGGAAGTTCCTCCTGATATCTAGCTTGAACCTCCTTCCTTGTAGTTTTGACTCCATGGGTTCCTGCCCTTTGAAGCAATAGAACATTTAAACATTTAAGACATCAAATCCAACGCGTAGGAAAACAATCCATCCTTCAAATTTAATACAAAAAATAGTAACGGATAGGCAATCATGTTTTTTCAGCCCTTGTTACACTTTAGATGGGAAAACAAGCCAAAACTTTTTTAAAAAGTTAAAAATATAATCCAAAAATAACGATAATCACCAAGAGATTTCGCTTCTTCTTACTGTAAAAAGCTTCTCTTAGGGTACAAAAACTTAAAAGCTAAATTGGGTGCTTTAGAAATGGGAAGGCAGAACTTACGATGCCCCTTTAAGAGGCTGCAACACGGCTCGGAAAAAGATGAAATCCCAGCCTCCTGGTGAAGTCTTACCATTCGATCGTGCACGCTGTCCACACTCTCCTGGCTACAACTCACCGTCTGGAGGACAAATGAGTCAATTCCCAGCATTTTCCTTACTCTGGAAAACGCTTTGAGCTACAGGAAAAGCCTGCCTGTGCCCGAGAAAAAATGCCACGATGCCAACTCTGCTGATGGAGCTCGTAGGCAAGGTTGTTCAGTTCGCCATTTTCCCACCGGAAGTCCCCTTTGAAGCAATAGAGAAGTCCACAATCCTTTGTCTCTCCTTAGTCATCCATATCATGTATAATCTTTTCTCTTTGGTGAAGGTCGTAGCGGAAGAACAGGAAAGAACCTGAAAATCAGGCAGAACACAGCTTCTTCTTCCCTGAAGGCACAGAAAGAGAGAGGTGAGGTCACAGAGGGCGAGGAATAGCTGCAGCGAATTGTTTAAACTTTTATATAAAGGCCAGCTCTCTGGGCAAAAAGGAGAAAGTTGTTTGGTTCGCATTTGGAACATGAATTTAAGTTGACATTTGGAGCCAATGTCACTATTTCTTTTCTTTTCTTTTCTTTTCTTTTCTTTTCTTTTCTTTTCTTTTCTTTTCTTTTCTTTTCTTCTTTTCTTTTCTTTTCTTTTCTTTTCTTTCTTTAATTAACTAAATAAAAAAGCAAATAAACAATTCACAAAGTTATTTATTTATTTATTTAATTTTTATCACTGCCCATCTCCCCCCAAGGAGGGGACTCCGGGCGGTTTACAATAAAACACCATTAAAATACAATATAAACAGACAATAAATACAAAATATAATAAAATCCAAGTGGCTGGTGGTTCTCTACCATGGGTATAAAAGTTATTTAAGGCAGGCAGTTCTAGGAGACTAGCCATCCCCAGGAGTGACCCTTTTCCTTCCCGCTCCAGGCGAGTTGGCAACACCAGGTTTTTAATTTTTTTCGGAAGTCCAGGAGCAAGGGGGCCTGTCTTATCTCTGGGGGAAGAATGTTTCAGAGGGCAGGAGCTACTGCAGAGAAGGCATGCTTCCGCGACCCCACCAGATGGGATTTCTTTACGGAAGGGATCCGGAGCATGCCCTCTCTGCATGACCGGGTAGGACGGGTCGATGCTCTGGGGATGAGACGGTCCCTCGGGTAGCCTGGCCCCATGCCATGTAGGGCTTTAAAGGCCATAACCAACACCTTGAATTGGACCCGGAAGCAAACTGGGACCCAGTGCAGCTCGCGAAGCAGAGGTGTTACATGGGCCCTTCTCGGGGCACTTAAGATGGCCCACGCGGCTGCATTCTGGATCAACTGGTCATTTTGGAGAAAAAATCTCCCCCCTCTTCCCTGGGACAGCCCTTCAAGGATTGGAGATGTCTTCTGTCATGTCTCTCTCCAGCCTTTTCTCCTTGAGGTTAAACAAACCCAATTCTTCTTCATACATATCATGTTTCTTCTCCATAATAAAACAGTTTATCTCACCAACAGGGGTGGCTGGGGTGTGTGTCCTGAACTCTGCAAGATGGCAGGCAGGGGGTTGCGACGGAAGCCCCTGTCCCTCCAACACACACTCGTACAGAAGGGGCAGTGCTTTGATCACAATGCCAGGCCTGCCATCTTGCAGATTTTGACCTCCCCCCTGCAGATAGCTTTGCTGTCTGAGTCTATCCATGAAGTCTGCGCTTGGCTCGCTACAGAATTCAGGGCACGTTTCTGCAGAGGTAGGAATTATGGTTGTGCCTAGGAAAGAAGTTGGAGAATTTGTTCAAAGCCTTTGGTGGGTCAACTGCTTTTCCTTCCCCCAGAAAATGCTTCTAAGGGTGTGGGCACCCCAACCTGGGGGCATGTGCTGCTGCCACCTGTGCCATCCACTTCTGATGGGATGTTGAGTGAAAAATGAAGAGGGGACTTTAAGTGTTGAGCCACCATCTCAGGGTCTAGCTTTGTTCTATGAACCAGCAGAACCTACTGCAATTTTAACACTACAGGTAGTCCTCGCTTAATGACCACAATTGGGACCGGAATTTTGGTCGCTAAGCGATGCAGTTGCTAAGCAAATCTGACCCAATTTTATGACTATTTTTGCGGTGGTCGTTAAGTGAATCACTTTGGCCATTAAGTGAGCCGTGTATTCATTAAGCGAATCACGCGGTTCCGCATTGATTTTGCTTGCCGGAAGCTGGCTAGGAGGGTCGAAAATGGCGATCACATGACCACAGGCGGTCATAAATGCAAACCAGTTGCCAAGCGCCTGAATCACGATCACATGACCTGGGGGAATGCTGTGACGGTCGTAAGTGCGAGGACCGGTCATAAGTTGGTTATTTCAGTGCCATCATAAGTCCGAACTGTCGCTAAATGAATGGTTGTTAAGCAAGGACTACCTGTATCTCTTTTGAACGGTTGTCTTTGTAAATGGCAAATTGCAGGAGCGTTCAAAGGAAGGGGTCAAAAAAGTCAAGATGACAGCCACAACCACACCATCAACCCCACCCATGTAAACAAGGCGAGGCTTCGATCGTGTAGGTGTGGCCACTACTTGATTTTTGACCACCCCCCATGGACCCCCTGGAGGTCTGCCATACTCCCCCCTTCTCCGATGGAAAACTGATCTGAACCACAAAAATCTTCTCCAAGGAAGCCAATCTCAAACAACTTGGTTCCCCATCAAATGCAAAGCAGAGATGGGGTGTTCCATTTTAAAACGCATGAAAAATTAAATAATTTTCCCCGGCTGTCTCTCCCCCCACCCCCACCCCCACCCCCACCCCCACCCCCAGTGCTTTGTTTTAATGGATTGTTTGAAAAATGGCACGGTCTTCTTCCTGAGAGGGCAGGTCATAATCGTCCCGGGCCACCCGAGACATCCATCATTGTAGCTGTCAGCGTCAGCAGAAAGCTTTGCCAACCATTAAATGCTGTCAGTGACGAAGCAGGGGAGATGAATGAGGGGTCGCAGGTCAGAGGTAAAGCACCGGAGGTTTGATGAATTGGAGATTTGCAGCAGTTAACAAAAAATTAAGTCAGGCTGGAGATAAAATATTCATGGAAAAGGGAGGGAGCATTTCTGGGGGAACTCTGGCCAGCGGCTTTTACACCTCTGATGCTCTGCTAGGCGGGAAGAGAAGTTTGCTCAGCTCCAGACAGATGGTCGTAGGCCTGAAGCTCCAGCAGGGGGCACTAGAAGCTTTCTCGCTTAGCTTTCCTGGCCAGCCTTGAAACTTAACCGTCAATCGTGGTTTGGATCTGTTTCTCACTTTGGCTAAGTTTCTCTTTGCAGAACGGCCTAACGTACAGAGTTTTTTGCAAATGATTCTCCTCAATGGAGTTGTGAATTTTTGGATGTTGCCTTTATATACCCCCCCCCCCCCATTTTTCTGAGAGCTCCAAGGCCACAATCAGAGGATCCCAAAACAGTTGGGATAAGAGAAAGTTATGGGCCAAAAGGGGTGAAAAAAGTCAAGATGGGACTTATGGCTAAACAATTAGAAAAGACTCACGGAACATTGGTTTTGTATATGGTAACCACAGCAAGGCTGCTATATGTACAAAGATGGGAAATACTGAAATTCCCACAATGGAGGAATGGATTGTAAAGATGTCAGAATTGGCAGAAATGGCAAAACTGACCTGTTTGGTCAGGGATAAAGCAAAAAGTACTTTCCTAAAAGACTGGAAACCTTTTATGGACTGTTTGCTGAAACTGGAAAAAAGTGAAGTGATGATTTATGGGTTTCATGACTGAAAAAGGATTAAATAAGGGACTGAAGAGATTTTTGCAATAAGAGGAGGGATAATGATTTCATTTATAACTGCTGTAAAGAAGGCTGGAAGTTGCTAATTTTTTCTTGTTTCTTTAACTAATTTTCTTCCTTTCTTCCTTTCTTCCTTTCTTCCTTTGCCATTGCCTGTTTCTGAAACCTTCCTTTTTGTGCTTAAATTCCAGCTGTTCATTTATTTGGTGCATCTGCTTGGAGAGAAGGCCAAAAACTGGCTAGAAACATTCTCGGCCCACCTCTGAAATATCCAAACCTGAAAATTGGATTGAAAAGCAAAGGAAAGGCACCTATCAAAGGTACTTTTAGATACATATTAAAAAATTATATACATATACATATCATTTATTCTGGTTCAAGTCATGCTTAAGAGCAATGTTTCTCAACCTTAGCAACTTTAAGATGTGTGGACTTTAAGTCCCAGAATTCCCCAGCCAGCATGTGTGAAGTCCACACATCTTAAAGTTGCCAAGGTTGAGAAACACTGCTCAAGAGAGTTCTCTTCAAACTGTCACTAGTTTCGGGATCTTGGGTCAGTTCTTGGTTTTGAAACTTCCCCTTGGCAGTATTTATGCCCAAATTGGCCTTCAGGGTGTGGTCAAAAAAATCAAGGTGGTGGTCATGAAGATGCAATCAAAGTTCTGCCAGTTTTTTTATGGGCACATGGCTGCCATTTTGACTTTTCTGACCACCCCTGAGAATACTCTTGTCCCCTGCTAAAAGTCTATGAAGGTTCTCAGTCATCCAGGTGGAATTGTCTGTAGCTTGAATCATGTCAACTGGATTTCTATTTTCTCAGTGGAAACGTTTCGCTCCTTATCCAAGGAGCTTCTTCAGTCTGAGCAAAGTTGGTAAGGGAATCCTAAATATGTTTCTAGGTAGCTGTGTGACCTTACACCTGGGGCTAGGTCATGGTTATACTGAGATGTTATTTTAAGTCCTTTTATCATCTAAAGGAGGATCGTTAAGATCACCATGCTGCTGTTGAGCTTGTGAAATGGTCTTAATCTTCCTAGGCACAGAAGACAAAGCAGGGAGGAAGATGGGGGCCTCAGGCATAATCTTTCCCCCATTTGCACCTAAATGGCTTAAATTAAATTAAATTAAATTAAATTAAATTAAATTAAATTAAATTAAATTAAATATTAAATTAAATTAAATTAAATTAAATTAAATTAAATTAAATTAAGGAGGTTTGGAGGGGAGGGATGATGAAAGAAGCATCATACAGATTCTGCAGAAGCTCCGCCTTTTTGGTACTTGCTTTTCATCCTGTGGATGTCTCTGGTGCCCAACATGGCTCCCCTCCCCCGATGTGTGGGGACTCCCACCCAGAAATCACAGGAACGGCCATTCTACCTGGGGGATTCTGGGACTTGAAGTCCACATCCCTGGAGTGTGCCGGGGCTAAAGAAGCCTGTTTGTGGGGCCATCAACTGACTTGAGGTAAGCTTCAGAGGGGTGGATTTGCCCTCAGAGTGTTCCTTGATTCTGTTAAGGATTTGCAGGTGGCTGGAGTGGCAAGGGGTACGTTGGCACGATGATGGCGCGTGCGTCAGCGGTGACCCTTCAGGGGTGTGGTCAAAAAACTCAAAATGGCAGTCCAATTGAAGCTCCGTGACAAACCTAAAAAACAGGCAAAGCTTCAATTGCACTCTCAGGGCACCTCTAGGATTTTATTGCATATATATGAAGGTCCCCATGGAATGAGTGATCATGTTTCCATCTCCCTGCCCTGCGTGACCACCACTCTGCAATCTTGATATGAGGGGCATGGGAAGATAACTTCCTTCCTTCCCTCCCTCCCTCCCTCCTTCTTCCCCTCCCCTCCTCTCCTCTCCCCTCCCTCCTTTTCCTTTTCCTTTTCCTTTTCCTTTTCCTTTTCCTTTTCCTTTTCCTTTTCCTTTTCCTTTCCCCTTTCCCCTTTCCCCTTTCCCCTTTCCCCTTTCCCCTTTCCCCTTTCCCCTTCCCCTTCCCCTTCCTTCCTTCCTTCCTTCCTTCCTTCCTTCCTTCCTTCCTTCCTTCCTTCCTTCCTTCCCAGCTTAATGAACTGCACAGAATAGAGTTGCAAAAAGGAAGAAATTCAGAAGAAACACATGATGTGCAGAGAAATTCAGCATATGTTCTTTTCTCACTCCATTTGACAAAAGATCATTTGGTTTCTAAATTTCTGGCGAGGAGGTGAGAACATTGGAGAATTTTTCCTGGGAGGAGTTGGCCTTCTTGTACTTCTGTGCAAATGGCTCTGTGTGTGTGTGTGTGTGTGTGTGTGTGTGTGTGTGTGTGAGAGAGAGAGAGAGAGAGAGAGAGAGAGAGAGAGAGAGAGAGAGAGAGAGAGAGAGAGATCCAGGGAAGGAAAAGAGAGAAATTCACGCAGGAAGCTTTTTCAATAATGGTGCTGATGCCATTGCGGAGGGAGGATCCTGCCTTGGGAAAATTGTTGGAGAGCTTCTCCTTCCCTGGAGAATTGAGGAGAAATTGTCCACTCAATTTCTCTGTTCAGAAGCTTTAAAACTTCAGAGTTTTAAAGGATCATGGATGCCCACTGTGAGAAAAAATAAAAACCCTGGACAGATGGACGAGAGACCAAACATACAGAAACTGATATTCTTTCCCCCAGAATCTCAGAGGGATTTGTTAACAGTATCCCAGTTAGAGCAAAGCTTCGGAGAAAATGGTCATGTTGCACAGCCTGAGATGGAGAAGACAAAACGAGAAAGACAAGCTGCAGATCTAAACCGTAAACTGGAAGATTGGAAGAACCTTAGCAGGATACAGAAATGGAGCAGAAGGGACCAGAAAGCTCCAGATACAGAGAAGGGGAGTGAAAATCAGCCAAGGTCCACAGGAAGAGCAAGAAGAGCAGGATCTAAGAGGGGTTCCTCTGATGGGTTGAAGACCACGTGTTCTCCCAAGATCAAAAATGCATCCGCTAATGCTCAGATGATGGGCGTGAGAGAGACCCCCAGACGTGGCAAGGGAAGACCAGGTGGGTCTCCTCTGAGAAGTGGCACATCTAGGAAAGAACGCCAACCCACCACCAGCTTGGTAGAGGACAAGAAGAAGCCGTATAGTCCTGAACAGGTCCGTGAATTTATGGATCAGAAGGCAGCTGAGAGAAATAGGAGGATCCAAGAAGAGAGAAGGATCTCAAAGCAAGCCCACGAAGAGAAAAACAAGAAACTTCAAGAAGTCTACCGAAAGCAGAGAGAAGCAGTCAGCAGAAAAGGCCATTGTGCAAAGCAACTGAGTGAAGACGTGACTCCCATCCCATCCACCGGGAATAATCTTGATTTGGTAAGGACATCATGGTCAGAAAGAAGTGATAAATGAGGGAGAACTCTGTAGTAGAAAGTCCCGTGCTAAGACTGAGTCCCATATGTTATCTCAGAAACAGCAGCCCACATCAGCTGTTTGCGTAAGATGCTAAACCATGGTTAACTGAACTATGGCTTACCAAACTAAACCAGTTGGCTGCATCCACAGGAAATGCCAAGATTATGTGCAGAGGTTCCAACTGTAGTTAGTCTACTATATTGTATGAACCCATCTGATATGTTTCAGGGAGGGAAAATAATCTATTTCTGGGTTGGATTTGATGGATAATCCTTCCTTGGGTCATTATATTTCTCTGATCTGTGGAAGAGGTACTGTACGCACATTCAGGAGCAGAAAAGAAACTTTAATTGCCCATCTTTCCGGGCTAGATAATACTAGTACTTCATAAGTCTATATAATGAGCACGGTTGCATGTTGTAATAAGCCATGGCTTGTTTTAATCATGGTTTGTTGAATAAGTCATAATCGCTGGGTTCCCATGTAAGATTAAACCATTATTTACTGGTTACAATGGCTGGGTGCTAACAGTCTAAGTCAGAAGCAAGGAAACCTCCTTAGGGATTATAAATTGTGTCAACCTAGTTCAACATCTTATACAGTCCCCCCAAATGGTGGGAAGGATGAGATAATTAGACTTGCCTCTTTCCGTTACCCCTGAAGGTGACTTTAAATCGTTTTATAACACTATAAAAAACCCTGTCCAGCCTCCAGTGGCCGTCCAGATATTTGGACTTCAACCCCCAGAATTCTTAGCAATGTTTATGCCAGATGGGCTATCCTGGTGGGTGAGGGCTACACATCTGTCCCAGGTTGGGGAAAGCTAATATAAAATAATTGTGCTATTTTCAGACACTGTTTTAAATTTTAGAAATGCCCAGGTGGACAACATCCAGGAAGAGATGACACAGAATGGGTTCATCGAGCATCACGGGCTCTGCTAAAGAATGAGTCAAAATTCAACAGGTCGGTGACAATTATTCCCAGTTGCACGAGCATGCAAAGATGTGGCCGAGGTTTATAAGTATTATTTTACTGAAACTACCACTGTATACATATATTTCTGGATTCATTCGATTACTTCTTCTTCTTGAAAGCGACTTGCGGACCAGCTTAGTGGGAAAGTGGCTGAGAATTTAATTGTTGTCAAACAGGATCTGTAGATGGCTGTTGTGTCCTGTTGTACAGGATCTGTAGGGTTGTCAAAGAGAAGAGGGAGGGGGGGTTGTTTTCTGTTGCCCCAGGGGGCAGGACCAGAACCGGCTACAAGGAAGGAGGTTTGGCCTAGACAGGAATTCCCTAACTGTACAACCTATCAGCCAGTGGAACAGACTGCCACATGAAGTGGCAAGTTCTCCTTCAACAGAGGTCTTCAAATGGAGGCTGGAGGGTCATCTGTTGGAGATGCTGTAGTGGATCCTGCTCTGAGCTGGAGGGTGGACTACATGACCTTCAAGACCCATTCCATCTCTGTGATTCAATTGGTGCAATCCTATGGGTATTATTAGGATTATCTCATTGGATTTATTTTGTACACTAATAGTTCAGTAATAAAAAAGAGGCTTGATGTGTTCTTTTCTGTGGAATTCCTTTGTTATTCCATTAGTGAGTTGGACTCAAGGATGGCCAAAACTGGACAAGTGATCCCAATGCTGGGATTCTGTCCCTCCATGGGTCCTGAAGGTCAACTGAGGAGCCCTCTGAAGCTCAAGCACTTGGACATCTCCTCTCCTCAGGCAAGCCTCCACTCACCAAGCCCTTTTCTTACCTGGAGAGGGAATGTTATTGGCATGGAGACCCCGTTCTTCTCGGACATCTCTACCTCCTCTTCTTACAGAAGTAAGCAAGAGAGAGTAAGGGCCATTCACAACTTAGCTAAGGATCTCAGTGAGCGGTTGGGGAGAGAAATGGAGAGGTTACAAGCAACCAAGGCCTTAAGGGACCAAGGATGTCCACCTGGAACTCCATCTGTTTCCAAGAGATCTCAGATGACTACTCCACCTGGAGCTCCTCATGAGAAGTTGGATGCCCCAGAACATGCAGAGGCCATTAGGGGTTCAAGACCTTCATTGAGTCCATCAATGTGTCCTCAGGACAAAGGAGAGAGGACTTGTCTTGAGAAAGGGTTAGGAATCCCAATGGTCAAGGAGAGGATCATCCAACATCTTCGGCCAGTTGACGGGGACGGCCTTGAAGTGATGCAGACGGACTCACTTGAGAGAAGGCACGGCATGATGGAAACAAAAGGTCTGAATGAAGGTTGGTAGAGATGCTTCCTGTATCGTCCTTCCTTGTTTTAGCAAACCAGGTGTTACTGGTATTTTATGTATTTGTTTATTTATCTACAGTAACTGGCCAGAATCTCTTGCAAATTAATATTGTCATTATTGTCTGCTTGCTTTATTTATTTCACCAAAAGATTCCAGGCGGGTTATGCCACACTAAAAATTATAAAATCCAAGAATAAGAATAATGTACTATTAAATCCAATATTATCTAACGTAGATTGGCAAATTAAGAGGGTTTTTTTTAGAGGAACTGTTCATTTAAATGGATAGTTCCTGTTCTCCATTCAGCCCATTTTATTGCAAGGCAGAACAAGGTTGGGAAATGCCAAATTATTCCTCACATATTCACTTTTCCGTGAAACGTCTTAATCCACAACAGGGCAATGCTTTTATTAGCTCAGCAGAAGTTTTATACAAGTTTTATTTGACCTGGGACTCAGGTTGGCCCAACAAATATTTTTCTCGGGATTATGGATTTTTCTTCTGGCCAGCAGCTTTCCTTTTGTTATCGTTTACTTGCTTCTATCTCTATTTGTTCCTTTCTGTTTGGAAAGAAACCTATAACATCATAGACAAATACAGAAGGAGCAACAGATTTGTTCCCCTCAAAGAGAAAAACTGATCTTCAGATGACAAAAGCTTGCTAAATGAAGTACTAGGAACTAAATTCTGAACCAATAAACAGGAATGTTTCAATTAACACTGTAAAGGGCAAATGAGATTTCAATAACTAACCAAATCACATAGGTGTTAAAAAGCTCAAATGTGGAAGTATAGTACCCAATCAAATTTACTGGGCAAATACACCCATTTTTACTTTTCTTGTTTTACTGTAGTTGCCCTTAAAAGTTCTGGTATGTGGGAATGACCTTGGGAGACAGGGAGAAGAGTCAATGTCCTGGCCCAATAGAAAGGAGAGCAGAATGGAGGTTCTATTAGGTTATTTGCCAAGCAACAGAGTAAACATTCCGATTAGTGGCATTTGGCTGCAGCCTATATAAATTAAATAAATAAAATAAATAAATAAATATAAGAGGCTTGGCTACCTCTGTTCTATTTATTTATTTAATTTCTACAAGTGACTCTGGGCGGCTTGCAATCATAAAAATTATAAAACAGTTGAAATAATTAAAACAATTAAAAATACAAAATAAATATACATGGCCGCCAAGTAAGCAATGCATGGATGTTAATATAGCCAAGAAACGGGGCCCTTAACACGCTTGGGGCCCCAGGCCCAGGCACATAACCAGGTCTTCACGGCCTTGCGAAAGGCCAACAGGGTCGGGGACATCCTGATCTCTGAAGGGAGAATATTCCAGAGGGCAGGCGCTACGGCAGAGAAGGGGCGCCTTCTAGTCCCCGCCAACCGACATTCCTTGGCTGACGGTGTTGCCTAAAAACTCAGGCACCCCCGAGTTTGGCGTGGAGCTGATAAAAACTTGGTCCCTGAATTTGGGAGAGAAATAACTTAACCTTTGCAAAGGTGGCTTTCTGCCTACCCGAAAACACGAATCACAAAGTATTTCAGGCAAAAGCAAAAAGCATTTATTAACGGGGGGGGGGGGGGGGGTCAAGTCCTTTTATAGGGTACAGACACAAATGATACATACATTTGGTATACAGTATGTGATACGTCATAAAGCAAGTAATCAAACGATAAAAGACATTGATTACACGTGAGAATTGAACAATAGAAAACATTGATTCTAGATAACATTCCGCAAGTAGCAAATCCATGGGCGACGTTACTCCCTTTCCCAGCGGGGTTTGTATCATCTTAAAACCTGCAAGTGTATTCAAGGACTTTCAGAATATGCTCTCTATTGTTTAGTTGCTGAAAAGGCTAGTTTTTGCAGGTAAAAGAAAGAAAGGGTTTTGGGTAAAAGGAAAACATGGTTTCTTGAACTTGAAAAGAAGGCATGGATGTCATGCTTAAATGCTAATATCACCTTTATTAAAAAGCTAATAAGGAAGCCTAAAAATTCCAGGTAACAACAGGAATACCCAACCTACCAGACCGAATTGGACGGGTAGAAACAACTGGGAGAAGATGGTCCCTTAGGTCAGTGGTCCCCAAACTGTTTGGCACCAGGGTCCAGTCGTGGAAGAAATTTTTTCCACGGACTGGGGGGGGGTTTGCAGGCAGGAGCCAATCGCGCGCACCGGGGGGTGGGGTTTGCAGGCGGGAGCCAATCGCGCGCACTGGGGGCGGGGTAATCGCACGCACCGGGGGCGGGGTTTTCAGGCAGGAGCCCCGCGTCCCACTTCCTAACAGGCTGCGGCCCACCATTTACTACCCGTGCAGCTGCATTCTGCAGCAGTTGAAACTTCCGAATGCTCTTCAAGGGCAGCCCCATGTAGAGCCCATTGCAGTAGTCCAGACGGGAGGTCACGAGGGCATGAGTGACTGTGAGCAAAGCCTCTCGGTCCAGGAATGGGCGCAACTGGCGCACAACCCAAAGGTGTGCAAAGGCCCTCCTAGCCACGGCTGCCACCTGCTCTTGAAGCAGGAGCCATGAGTCTACGAGGACCCCCAGATTGCACATTGGGTCCATCTAGGGCAGTGCAACCCCATCCAGGACCAAGGATGGAAAAACCTTGTCACCGGAAGGCCCTCTTTGCTGGAAACAACGTCTAGCTCAGGTGTAATCCCTGTGTAGGAAGTTCACTCTTGAACCTTAGACCCTTGGACTGGCTGCCAACCTTGACCCCGCTCTTGAACCTCGGACCAACTTTAGACTTCTCGGGCAAGCCTTTGCTTTGCTTGACATTCCTGAGGACATTGCTAACTCTGTTACCTGAAAATAAAACTGATAAACTTCCAAGAAACCGTGTGTGTGTGTGAGGCTGAAACAGGGAACGGTCAGATAAGAGGCAGCTGAGCCTGCAGATGCATAATGGGTGGAGAAAGAGGCTCAGAAGGGACCCTCCCTAGTTTCTTGGGCTGTAAAGGAGACGGGGAGAGAATTATACTTTCAGACTTGCAAGATTCTGTCAATGCAGCTTTACAATAAAGTAGAATTAGCTCATCTGGTTGTGTTTCCTGTCTGGTCTACCTCGTAAGGCTGACAAGTTCCTTCCTTCTTGGGCTTTTGCTTCAGTTAGATGTAATATAGACTTAAATAGCAGGAGGGATTTGAACTCTCTATTGGGCTGAATGCAGAGTGAAATTTCCTACATGTGGAATTCAAGGTGTGTAAAACTGGCATCTAATGGAGAAAGATGGCACTCTTGTAGAGCAAGTCAGTTTTCTATATGCAGGGAATTTCTCTCCTCAGCCATCTTCCTATCAGTTTATTTATTTATTTATTTATTTCTCCAACTTATATCAGTTCCTTCCTCCTAATATATGCAGGCTCAATCCTTTGTATGTTTGCAATTGGTTTCTGCAGAGGGGGGTCAAAAAAGTCAAGATGGCAGCCACAACCATGTGATCAAAGCCCCACTCTCGCATGTAAAACGGGTGGGGCTTTAATCGCATGATTGTGGCTGCCATCTTGACTTTTTTGACACCCCCCCCACAGATGCCCCTGATGCTTGGAGTCAACATAGCCCCCATCTCTAGTGAAAGCACAGTCACCATAAGAAGATGGTTGTTACCCCCAAAGCAATGGGGCAGAAGGTTTGCCAAAGGACTGGAAACCAGCATCTCCCTGGATGTCTTGTTGTTAAAACTGGCTAGGAAATTTGGGTGCTTTCGAGGAGAAAGTCAGGTGAGGAAAGACTTAGAGAAAATGCCCATTGAAAGAACATGGAACGGGAATGCTGATTTAACTGCCCAGCCAGATCCGTCCTCCTTTTCTGCCTCACTTCTGTTGTTCTTCCCAGGTGGTGCTTCAAAGGTGGGATTTGGGGAGAAGGACCCTTCTGTGCCAGCAGCCTGCATCTTCAGTGGAGGGTAAGCACCCAGCCCTTGCGCCCCTTTCCAGCCCATGGGGCATCCCCGGATCCTGCAGGGGCGTCCTCAAGGGGTGGTCGAAAGTCAAGATAGGAGGCAAGCTCCATCCATTCAGCAGAGCTGTGATTGCACCGTAATGGATGCCATCTTGACTTTTTTGACCACACCCTGCCTGGAAGCTTGTTCTTTCCTTGCCCCATGACTGACTGACTGACTAACTGACTCTCTCTCTCTCTCTCTCTCTCTCTCTCTCTCTATATATATATATATATATATATATATATATATATATATATATTGTATTAAAAGTTTTAAAGAGAACATAAAAACTAACACAAACTAATGCAGAAAAAAAGAAAAAAAGAAAAGTGCAGAAATAAAAGATAAATAGAAATAGAAAGAAGCTTCCGATTTCCTTTGCAGCAAATAAAAGGATGAGTACAAAATGGTCTCTTACTCTATGATTACAAAAAAAGCTCACTTTTTTCTATTATCCCATGTTTTTTTCTAATCGTCAAAGCCACAGATCATAAGGGCATTTTTTTTCTGTTTCAGGCAAAAAGTCCATAAGGGGTTTCCAGTCAGCCATAAATGTAGATATTGTTCTTTCTCTAATCAAAGAAGTCAATTTGGCTTCTTCGTTCCCTGTGACTTCAGAAGGGGATTTTTTCATTTTACTAGGCTGGTTGGCTTTTCCAGCAGCAAACCGCGCTGAGCCTGAGAGATATCTGCCAGCTCCAGAAATGGGGGGACCGAGCCTCCATCAGTGAATCCCCCTTAATTTGGCAGCAATTTGCCCCTCTTTCTGATTTTTTCTTGCCTGCCCATTTCTTTCCTTTGTGACCTTTCCATAGCAGTTGCCCCTATTTTCCCCCCACCACAATGACCAGGAACAGCTGGTAAATAAAACGGACAAGTAAAATAAAGAAATGTCTTGCATCCTCTGATTTATTTTATTTGTCCATTTTCTATGCCACTGTGGTTCATTCCTTTGCATTTAGCTTATCTATCCCATTTGCAGTCCCAACGTTGATTGAGTTTGATTCCTGGGGCTGTTTCTTTAAGCCTTTATTAAGGCCCATCCCACCTTTTCTGCAGGACCTCAAGGTGCTCCCTGCTCCCTTTTTCCCCACAACAACAACCCTGTGAGGTAGGCTGGGCTGCAAGAGTGGTTGGCTAAGAGTCATCTCAGGAGTTTCTGTGCTTCAACGTGGGTCTTCTCTTAACCACTACACCAAATTGCCTCTCTTAGATTTTTTTTTTTACTTTACGCTCTTGTTTGAGACTTTCAGAAATCTCTGGGGTTGCTTTGAGACAGCTTTATTGTTGGAACCAATAAAGGGAGGGATTTCTTGCTCGATTGTTTCTTCTTCTCTTCTGCGGTTTCCTCTGCTGGCCACACTTCTGGGTCCAAAAAAGCCCCATGGGAAGATTTCCCCACTGGGAAACGGAGTCAGACCAAGCAAAGCAGCATTGCAGCTTTGTGATGGAAGCCCCGCCTCTTTTCTACGTTGCACGCCCACCCAGAAGGGGCGGAGCTTGTGGGGCCATGCTGCAACGCTGCTTCCCTTCCATCATTCGAACAACACTTAGGGAATTCTGGGAAAATTAGAAAAGAGGCTAAATGTACAACCACTCCAAATACGTGCCAATTTCTCCTCTGTCTGGAAAGCAGTTGTGAAAGCATTTTTCTTTCCTCAAACTGAGTAGCGGGTGGGGGAAAGGCAGAATACGTTTTCTGCCCAGGACTAGGATTTATTTGTTTATATTTATTTATTTATCTATCAAATTTGTATAGCCGCCCATCTCACAGCAAGGTGACTGTATTAAACTTGGTTATTTTTAAATCACATTGATTTCCTTATGGTCCAGCTCTCACAGCCATAGGTTACTACAGGGAATACCATTGCTTTAACTATGCGGACCTTTGTTGTCAGTGTGATGTCTCTGCTCTTAACTATTTTATCAAGATTTGCCATTGCTCTCCTCCCAAGAAGTAGACGTCTTCTGATTTCCTCTGATTTCCTGGCTGCAGTCAGCGTCTGCAGTAATCTTTGCGCCTAGAAATGCAAAGTCTGTCACTGCCTCCACTTTTTCTCCCTCTATTTGCCAGTCATCAATCAAGCTCGTTGCCATAATCTTGGTTTTTTTGAGGTTTAACTGCAACCCAGCTTTTGCACTTTCTTCTTTCACCTTCGTCATAAGGCTCCTCAATTCCTCCTCGCTTTCAGCCATCAAAGTGGTATCATCTGCATATCTGAGATTGTTAATGTTTCTTCCAGCGATTTTAACTCCAGCCTTGGATTCCTCAAGCCCAGCATGTCGCATGATGTGTTCTGCGTACAGGTTGAATAGGTAGGGTGAGAGTATACAGCCCTGCCGTACTCCTTTCCCAATCTTAAACCAGTCCATTGTTCCGTGCTCTGTTCTTACCGTTGCTACTTGGTCGTTATACAGATTCCTCAGGAGGCAGACAAGATGACTTGGTATCCCCATACCACCAAGAACTTGCCACAATTTGTTATGATCCACACAGTCAAAGGCTTTAGAATAGTCAATAAAACAGAAATAGATGTTTTTCTGAAATTCCCTGGCTTTCTCCATTATCCAGCGGATATTGGCAATTTGGTCTCTAGTTCCTCTGCCTTTTCTAAACCCAGCTTGTACATCTGGCAATTCTTGCTCCATGAATTGCTGGAGTCTACCTTGCAAGATCTTGAGCATTACCTTACTGGCATGTGAAATAAGTGCCACTGTTCGATAGTTTGAACATTCTTTAGTGCTTCCCTTTTTTGGTATGGGGATATTAGTTGATTTTTTCCAATCTGATGGCCATTCTTGTGTTTTCCAAATTTGCTGGCATATGGCATGCATCACCTTGACAGCATCATCTTCCAAGATTTTAAATAGTTCAGCTGGGATACCGTCGTCTCCTGCTGCCTTGTTATTAGCAATGCTTCTTAAGGCCCATTCAACCTCACTCTTCAGGATGTCTGGCTCTAACTCACTGACCACACCGTCAAAGCTATCTCCAATATTATTATCCTTCCTATACAGATCTTCCGTATATTCTTGCCACCTTTTCTTGATCTCTTCTGCTTCTGTTAGGTCCTTACCATCTTTGTTTTTGATCATACCCATTTTTGCCTGGAATTTACCTCCGATGTTTCTAATTTTCTGGAAGAGGTCTCTTGTCCTTCCTATTCTATTGTCTTCTTCCACTTCTGCACATTGCTTGTTTAAAAATAATTCCTTATCTCTTCTGGCTAACCTCTGGAATTTTGCATTTAATTGGGTATATCTCCCCTTATCACTGTTGCCTTTTGCTTTCCTTCTTTCTTGGGCTATTTCCAGTGTCTCAGCAGACAGCCATCTTGCCTTCTTGGTTTTCTTTTTCTTTGGGACATTTTTTGTTGCCGCCTCCTGAACAATGTTGCGAACTTCTGTCCATAGTTCTTCCGGGACCCTATCTACTAAATCTAGTCCCTTAAATCTATTCTTCACCTCCACTGCATATTCCTTAGGAATATTAGTGAGCTCATATCTAACTGATCTGTGGGTCTTCCCTATTCTCTTTAGTCTGATTCTAAATTTTGCAATAAGAAGTTCGTGATCTGAACTACAGTCAGCTCCAGGTCTTGTTTTTACCGACTGTATAGATGTCCGCCACCTTTGGCTGCAAAGGATGTAGTCAATCTGATTTCGGTGTCGACCATCTGGTGAAGTCCATGTATAAAGTCGTCTTTTAGGTTGTTGGAAGAGAGTGTTTGTTATACACAGTGAGTTGTCTTGGCAAAATTCTATCAGCCTATGTCCTGCTTCATTTTGTTCTCCCAGACCATGCTTGCCTGTAATTCCAGGTGTCGTCTGACTACCCACCTTAGCATTCCAGTCTCCTGTAATGAAAATAACATCTCTTTTTGGTGTATTATCCAGTAGGTGCTGCAGATCCTCATAGAACTGATCTACTTCTGCTTCTTCAGCATCTGTGGTTGGGGCGTATATTTGGATCACTGTGATGTTAAATGGTTTCCCCTGAATTCGAATTGAGATCATTCTATCGTTTTTTGGATTGTATCCAAGCACTGCTTTAGCCACTTTATTATTAATTATGAAGGCTACTCCATTTCTTCTGTGGTCCTCTTGTCCACAGTAGTAGATCTGGTGGTCATCTGATGTGAAGTGGCCCATTCCAGTCCATTTCAGTTCACTGACACCTAAAATGTCTATATTTAATCTTGACATCTCACCAATAACCACATCCAATTTGCCCTGGCTCATAGATCTTACGTTCCAGGTTCCTATGGTGTGTTGATCTTTAGAACATCGGATTCGTCGTTCACCACCAGCACCGTCGGCTGCTAGCCGTCCTTTCGGCTTTGAGCTAGCTGCGTCATCACATCTGGGGCTAGTTGAACGTATCCTCTGTTCCTCCCCAGTAGCATTTTGACCATCTTCCGACCTGGGAGTCCCATCTTCCGATGGTATACCGACATATCTTTGGTTGTACTGATCCATTTAGTTTTCATGGCAAGAATACTGGGGTGGGTTGCCATTACCTTCCCCAGGGATCGTATTTAGTCTGACCTCTCTGCCACGACCTTCCCGTCTTGGGTGTCCCTTCACGGTTTAGCTCATGGTTTCATTGAGGTGCTCAAGCTCCAGCACCACGACAAGGTAACCATCTCCTTTGCTGGAGGAGTGGTGTTTGGGGTGTTACAAAATCCCACTTATTCTATGGGATATACTGTAGATCAAGATCCCATAATTTAATTTATTGATCAAGGCTTAAATGTTGCTTCGGTCAGCAGCAGCGGCAGCTCTGAGCAGCTCGCATTTGTCCGGCCAAAAATAAGATTCAAATGCAGGGAATTTCATTCTCAAAACCCGGCTCAGTGCCGTTTCACAGGTGCCCACAGGATGGGGCTGTTAACCCACTCAATGGGCCTCTCCAGCTGTTACAAAGGAAGATGCCCAAGATCTTTCAGATAACTCCTAATTAATTAATAATAATAAATAGATCAATAATAAAAATCAATCAATCAATCAATCAATTAATTAATTAATTAATTAAGGGAGAACCCTTAAGCTGTTCTCCGCCATTAATGGTGGCCTTCTGATTTATTTATTTATCGTATGGCACATTCACATCGCGTTACAATAAAAAAACATAGAGCATAATAAATATAATATATAAAATATAGACAGGAAAATTACGAATGTATGTCTAGGTTACAAATATAGTTTTTTGCTTCAGTTGCCACAGCCAGGAAATCAGCAAAGTCTAGGCTCGGTTTTGACACTCTGTCACTATATGTCACTATATATATGTATATATAATATATATGTATCTATATGGCCTTCTGATATTTCTCAGCTACAAATCCCAGCAGCCCTCCCCAATCCGGCTGGTACTCTGAGAAGCTGGAACTGTAGTTTAGCAACACCTTGGAGGCCACGAGCTCCAGGTTGTGAAAGATTGAGATAAAAGCCTTTCAAGGCAGGAAGTATGAGCTCTGGGGATTTGGTGGGTGGGCCGGAGGGGTAGATGGGTTGGATTTTGTTGCTGTTCCTCCTCAGCCTCCAGATGTTGGCTAGTTGAGAAGGAATTGAGCCAACCACTGTTTGGGGACATAGAAGCCACCTTAGATGCAGCCTGGTTGCTCTCTAGGCTGGTGGTGGCTGGTTGAGAATGATGGGAGTTGGAATCCAACACTTCTAGAAGCCCCCGGATGAAGAAGGCTGATGGGCTGATAGGCAGCTCTGTAACCATGGTTACAGAGGGAAGCCTGTGGCCCAGGAGAAGGCATCCATGGTTACTATGGCAACGGGAACATGGCATCGCTGCTTTGCTAGTTCAGACTATCTTGGACAGGAGTGTATGCTGGGGGGGTCAAAGAAGTCAAGATGGCAGCCTCAACCATGTGATCAAAGCTCCTCCTCCATTTTACATATGATGCATGTAAAAAGGGGTGGAGCTTTGATCACCCACTGACAGCCACCATCTTATTAATTTAGGTTTTAATTTTTGTATTGTGTTTTGTTGGTTTTAATCCTCAGTGCCCTGCCGGAGTCACTGTTGTGAGATGAGCAGCTATATTTGTTGTTGTTGTTGTTCAATAAATTGTTTAAATCAATCAATCAATCAATTTACATAAATATTGCCTTTTTCAACCTCTCCCCTCCCCTCCCCACAGATGCCCCTGGTGTGAAGTCAAACTTTTTTATAGAAAAAGGTCCAACTCTCCCAAGGGAATCTGATGGATGGCATTCTCTGTCTAAGTGGGATTTTTCACATCCTCCCTGGGATAGACTGATGGATGACCATTTTTATCCCCAAGTTATAGAATCTTTGGATCGATCACAAAAGTGAACAAATAAATAAAAACAGCAACCAGTAGAATAAATGGGCAACCAGTAAACAGGGTAAGAAAGAAAAAGAAATGCCAATGTTTTTTTTAAATACACATAATTATGATGCATTATTTTTATTTGAATACTCATGCACATTTTTATGATCCATTTACTTTTGTTAGCTTTTTTTCCCAGGGGGGGGGCTTCATTTTCTCCCCACAACAACATCCCTGTGAGGTAGGCTGAGGCCTAAAGGACTGGCCCAACATCACCCAGGGAGTTTCTGTGGCTTGCACCTCCAAAAAACTTTCAGTTCCTACTTCTGGATTTTTATTGAAATCAGCAGATCAACATCCAATACAAACCTCAATCTTTCCTCCCAAGTATCGGTTTCTTCAAATATTATACTGAGAACCATTAAAACCTGCCCAGAGATGACACTTTCCTGGGGGTGAGAGGAGTGAATGAAGAAATCACCTTTTTGCTTCAATTAACATTTTTCTCTTGCAATCACCCTCCGCTGCTTCTGCGCCAAGCTTGTTTAACCATGGTTGGCTTAAACCATAATTGGCTGGGTTTCTACAGCAGGCTATGCCCAAGCTAAATAAGCTACATGTGTTACCTGAACAAGCCACAGTTTCGCTTTCCTCCTTCGGTTTTCTTCCCACCAAACTTGCTATGGCGTGAAGCTTTCTCATGACTACAACTCCCATAATCCCATTCGAACGACCTGGCCTGCTCCTGAGAACCTCCTTTGCGTAAAAATGGAGATATTAAGCTATCCCGCTCCTTTGGCAATAATTCCTCGGCTGGGAGAATCTGTTTCAGCATATGGCAGAGACGGAACTGAAGTCTCTTGATTATCTTTACGAGCACCCCTTGAAATCCCTGCTGATCCCTTTTCTGCTCAAGCTGAACAAGAGATTAACCAATTGGATCCTGCAGATTTATTTACTGAAGTTGTTTTCATTCACTTTTGTGTATGCATGAAGCAAAAAGTGGAGCTAGACTCTGTTGGTGTTTCAGCATTGGGACAGACAGAATGAATAATATACAGGTAGTCCTCGCTTAACAACCATTTGTTTAGTAATGGTTCGGACTTACGACGGTGCTGGAAAAACTTTACAACCGGTCCTCACACGGCTGTTGCAGCGGCCCCACAGTCATGTGACTACAATTTGGGCACTTGGCAACCAGTTCATATTTATGACCCTCGCAGGATCCCGTGATTGCCATTTTCGACCTTCCCAGCCAGCTTCTGGCAAGCAAAATCAATGGGGAACCGTGTGATTTGCTTAACGACCACGTGGCTTGCTAAACAACCACAGTGATTCGCTTAACGGCTGCTGCAAAAAAGGTCATAAAATTGGGTCAGATTTGCTTAATGACCGCTTCACTTAGCAACCAAAATTCTGGTCCCAATTGTGGTTGTTAAGCGAGGACTACCTGTATTGGGTTAGATTGTCAATTTCACCAAATTTAACCATATTGGAGCTTTTAAATGTCATGCGCACATTTCTACTCGGAACCAAGTACAGGTAGTCCTCGCTTAATGGCCACAATTGGGACCGGAATTTTGGTTGCTAAGTGAAGCGGTCATTAAGCGAATCCGACCCAATTTTACGACTTTTGTGGTGGTCGTTAAGCAAATCACTCCAGGCGTTAAGCAAACCAAGTGGTTGTTAAGCGAATTGTGTGGTTCCCCATTGATTTTGCTTGCCAGAAGCTGAGCAGGAAGGTTGAAAATGGCGATCACGTGACCACAGGACACTGCGATGGTCATAAATGTGAACCGGTTGCCAAGCACCCAAATCGTGATCACGTGACCTCAGGGACGTTGTGACGGTTATAAGTGTGAGGACTGGTCGTAATTCGGTTTTTTCAGCACCGTCATAAGCCTGAACCATCATTAAACAAATGGTTGTTAGGTGAGGACTACCTGTAGTAGAGGGGTTGTTCTGCAGTGTTATTTTGCAGTGTTGTTCTGCAGTGTTCAAATATCTGAATGGTGGTGTGACGATCCACTCCTTTGATATTAACTTAGAAACTCTCATCACAAGCCACGGTAGGAAATGAAAAAGTTATTTTATTAATACAAGTGAATAGAATTGATGCAAAGAGCAGATTGAGCAAAAGCGCGCACAGTCACAATTTGAAACATGCCAGTTCCCACTCACTCCTCACCAACCCCTCCCCTACCGACTCAGTTCCCATAAGTCTAAACTGTCAGTCCTTTGATGCTCCCAGCTGAACGGCCTTGGAGTCTGGTTCCTGTCTCTCTCCCCCCACTCTTTGCATTCCCTGCTTATCTCTACCGCTTCGGCTAACCTCCTACAAGCATGCTAAGCAATTACTACCCCTCTACCTACTAACTACAAACCCCATCTACCTACTAACTAGAAACCCCATCTATCTCTGGCAGGATGGCAATGGCATCCTGACAGGTGGCCCTAGAGAAAAGCGAGTGGGTTTATTCCCTCTTGCCGCGGAGAATGAGCAGGTTAAAAGTACCGGGAATTAGGTTCAAGCTAGATATCAGGTGGCACTTCCTGACTGTACGGGCCGTCAGCTGCCGCGTGAAGTGGTGAGTTCCCCTCCCCTGGAGGCCTTCCAAGAGAGGCTGGATGGTCCTGCTGGAGATGCTTTAGCAGATCCTGCCTTGAAGGGGCTAGAGTGGATGGCCATTAAAATGCCTTCCAACTGTATTATTCTAAATTGGCGGGGTTGACCCCACCAACAGGCCCAGTGGGGCATTTTGTATCCGTTGTCGGTTCTGGGTGGTTTCCAAAGGGTTTCCAATCGGACAGCCATCAGGAGGCGAGCGATATTGTGATCAAGGTATCCTGGTCCACCTGGGGTCGTAACTGGTGCACTAGCCAAACGCCGAGGATCCCAAAGGCCCCCAAGCCATGAACCTCCTTCCTTGGGGGGACCACGGCCATCCACAGTGAGCAGCAGGAGTGATCCTATCCAAGGCCAACTCTGTCTTGGTGGGATGAAATCTGAGCTTGCGTTGCCCCATCCAGACATCACAGCCTCCAGACCCCAGTGCAGAACTTTCACAGCATCTCCAGCTTGGCCCAGGAGGGTGATGTCCTGTTGAGGTACTTCAGCCTCCTGATGACACCTCACCCCAAACTGGTGAATGACCCCTCTCAACCCGTATTAGAATACCTGGTGAGTTGGGCCTGGTTGAACCCATTCATTGTGGTTTATAAAACCTGGTTTAGGGATTAAACCAACTGTTTGATTCCAGTTAACCATGGAGTGCTCAACCCCGGTTAAACACAGTTTGGCATAGTCTGCAAATCCCAGCAACATCCCATGACTTCCCTCGTCCTCTTCCCCAGCCCCGTGGACACCCATGGAAAGAGACACAGAGAAGCACGAAGCAGGAACAATGGAATGCAGAGCAGAGTCTGAGACAATTACTACCACTTTACTATAGTGGCAGTTGTAGTAAGGCTGTAGTAAAACACAAGTACGGTGAGGCGAAGAGCCTGTAATGTACAGTATGCCGTTTTGACAGGGACCAAATATTTAAAGCAGAGGGGTTATTGGTTCATTTGGTTTGGTTTGCACATTCCAAAAGTGGACATACCGTGGAACGGATGGTAGATAATTACTGGTCCTGCAGCAGGCAGGAAGACGTGTTTAATCCTTTCCTCCCTATTGAAGTCACAATGAAATCTACGCTTGCGAAGTTGTGTTATGCATGGGAGGGATCTCTCGCTCTCATATTGGTGCTCTGAAATGCGGCTTTCGTAAAGCAGGTCCCTGAAATGCTACCGCAGACGTGATTTGCCCCTCGAGAAAGAAGGGGAGAAAAAAATTCTGCCCTCTCACCCATCATCCCCACCCCCTGGCCTAGAAGTCACCCCTCCCTCCCCTCCCCCCCCCTTTTAAGCCCATCCCTGCTGTTTCTGGGTCATCTTGTGACAAGGGGAAAAAAGCTTATTAACGTGAAAAATGAAATGAGATTTTCGCTAAGCAGATTGCCGATTGAAATAAAAACAGGGCCTCCTGTCTGCCTCTCTTGACTCCCTTCCCCAGGAAACATCTGCCAAGAGTTTCTGCCAGGTCCAGAAAGGTCCTCTTTTTCACACATCCCTCACTAATCTGTTTAGCTGAACCAGTCCCTCCGCGCTCTGCCAAGGCAAACGGCTGAGCTCTGTGCCCTGGTCCCAAAGAACAATAGCTCAAAAACGTTCTCAGGTAGCCCAGCTTCTAATCAACGAAGGGGGTGGTGCTTAGTCTGCTTCCTTGTCCAGATTGTTGGAATTCGGCAAATCAAGCATGCCTCATTAGCATATGGGTGATTGCTCTAGGAGGCAAACTCTGTGCTAGAGGAAGCTGCTTGTTGCCCCTCCTACTTCCTCTTCTCTCTATCTGCTCCTTTCCACTGACAGAGAAGCAGCATGCAAGCTGCTCTCCCTCCATCTTGGCCACATGGACGGGCCTAGGAGATTCCCCCCCCCCTTTCTCCATGCAGCCTCTGGCAGCAAACAGGGCCAGAGGTATGCCATTTAGGGAACAGAAAGAACTGAAACCAATTTTCTACTGAAATGGCTGTACCTGGACAAAATAAATGTAACAACTCTTTTGTACTTACTTTTTGTACCTGCAATGTCTAAGCGTGTGTTTCTTGATGCTTGGGTGGGCTAAAAGTGTAAGAATAGGAACCTGAATCTCTCTAACGTGCTCACAGGCTGTGTTTTTAAACAATATTCCTTTTTCTGTGCATGAGTTTACACAACGTTAAGCTCTGCTCCATTCACTGGTTCTAACAGGCCACTGAATGATCTTCACAGATGTGGAGGGCTAAAGGAATACCATGGCCTCTCACACCCATAAGTCAGCTCTGGGCAGTGCCAGGCTTCCAGGAACATGTATTTCTTCTTCCCAGGAACCTCCTTTGGTGTCTTCCATGTTCCATGCTCCTCCTGACATTTGTAAAAATGTTTTTTTTTAATAATGAAATAGGAGCATGCGGAGTCCTTGGTGTTCTTTGAGCTTGGTTGTTTATTTGCAGACATTTCGTTACCCGACTAGGTAACATCTTCAGTGCTAGAAGGGTTTGCTCAGAGCAAACCTCACTCCCTTCTAGCACTGAAGGTGTTACCTAGTCGGGTAATGAAATGTCTGCCAGCAAACAACCAAGCTCAGAGAACACCAAGGACTCCCCAGTTCAGCCCTGAGCTATACATATTCTCTTCTATTGGTAAATAGGAGCATCCTGGGTGTATTAGGTGCCTGCCGTAGCTTCTCATGGGCAGAATACAACCAGCAGTGTGTTGGCTTGCAAGCTGGTCTCTAGATTAGAGATCCTAGCTTGCATAAAATAGTGCTTAGCGTAAACCTGGGTTTTGTTGTGTAAAGGAATTTAGGGCTGACCTTGGGAGGGATATAGAAGAGCCATGGGGGTGGGGGGGTGGGAGGAAGGAATGAGATATTAAGGAGGGACCTGGAGAAGAGATTGCCCAGTCTAGAGATTGAAGGAAGTGTGAGAAAGAAACTCAAAATAACTTTGCCTTGATTGGGTTTAGTATAAGAGGTACAGAGAGAAATTCTGCAGGCTTTCAGGATTCGGTTATTATACCCTACAACAACAACGTAGCATTCCTGGAATCCTTGCCGTGTCTGTTTCTTGGCCTGGCCTACTTTAAAGGGGCGTGGTGGCTCAGCGGGTAAGACGCCAGGCTTGTCGATCGGAAGATCGCAAGTTCGGAGGTTCGAATCCCTAGCCCCGCGTGACGGAGTGAGCTCCCACACTTGCCCCGGCTCTTGCCAACCTAGCAATTCGAAAGCATGCAAATGCAAGTAGATGAATAGGTACCACTTCGGTGGGTAGGTAACAGCGTTCCGTGCACGTCATGCCAGCCACATGACCGCGGAAGCGTCTTCGGACAGCGCTGGCTCTTGGGCTAACAAACGGAGATGAGCACCGGCCCCTAGAGTCGGACACGACTGCACAAATGTGCGGGGGGAACCTTTACCTTTACTTTAAAGGGCTGACATCCATCTTGAAAGCCTTTCCAAGTTTCTCTTGAATGCAGTGGGGAAAAGTTATTTAAGAAGCGTGTGGGGTAAAAGAAGAGAGAGGCTCAAGACAGTGTGAATTGGTGTGTAGACGTGGTGCAATCAAGGATGGTTTGGAGGGACAAACAGGTCTGAAGAGTGAATGGACTTGGTGTAACCCAGATTTAACTGTGTTTTCTTTCTCTTCTCCTATACCTTTAATTTCTTCATTTTACAGGCAGTCCTCACTTAACGACCATTCGTTTAGTGATGGTTCAGACTTACGATGGTGCTGGAAAAAACTGACTTCCACCCAGTCCTCGTACTTACAACTGTTGCAGTGTCCCTGTGGTCATGTGATCACGATTTGGGCGCTTGGCAACCGGTTCACATTTACTACTGTGTCCTGTGGTCACATGATTGCCATTTTCGACCTTCCCAGCCAGCTTCTGGCAAGCAAAATCAATGGGGAACCATGTGATTCGCTTAACGACCACGTGGTTCGCTTAATGGCCATGGTGATTCGCTTAACAACTGCCGCAAAAAAGATCATAAAATTGGATCGGATTTGCTTAATGACCACTTCGCTTAGCAACTGAAATTCCAGTCCCAATTGCGGTCATTAAGTGACGACTACCTGTACTTTTTTTTTTCTACCCTATGTGTAACATTGCTTACCCCAGAGAGAATAGCGTGTTGGGGATGTAGCATGAATGACTGATGGGAGCCACATCAAAGCTTCAGCAAATAAAGACAAGTAAAATTCAAAAGGTGCCCTCCTGTTCTAATGGGTTGTTTAATTGCAGCAGCCGGGAGCATCCTGGGAGGCTGGTTCTGCTTCTGGTCATTTACTGGTTTGGGCTGGCTGCACTCCCCACGGCAGCCATTTTTGGAATAGGTGGAGCTTTGGTGGAGGTCCTTGTGTGAGGGCGCCAACCAGATGCTTCCAAAGTGCAACTTTAGGGGTGGATCAGGCTGTTTAGGCTGAAGGGCATGTGAAGATCCAGCATCTGAATTCACCTCTCTCTCTCTCTCTCTCTCTCTCTCTCTCCTTTTAGCCAGTCAATCCAGTGTGTGGTTGAAGCTCCAGAGGGCTCTTATCAGAAGAACCAGCCAGAAGCAGACAGTCGTGAGAAGAAACCTCTAAGTAAGATGTAAAGAAAAACTGCACAGACGGAGAAGTCTCTCTCTTTGTGCCTGTGTGCGTGAGTGTCAGCGGGAATCTTCCCTTTCTTCTGTCTCCCCCGTCCACCACTGGCTAAGGATGAAGGAGCTTCTAACTCCTGAGATCTTTGGAGGTTCCACTGGTCGTCCTCAACTTTGTCCCCTCCATAAATATTGGCCACCAGGATTTATGGAAATTAGCAGAGACTGTGATTGTTTCTCCACTAGCAACCGGTTGGGGGAGATGGGAGGTGATACAAATTTAAATAATAAATAAATAAATAAATAAATAAATAAACTTCTAGAATCTTTTAGAGTCTACCTTGTGTGGAGATGGCAGTCATGAGAACAAGCTTTCTATTTCTTCAACAATGGATAGTCGAGGACTTCCGGGGGAGGGAGGGAGGGAGGGAGGGAGGAAGGAAGGAAGGAAGGAAGGAAGGAAGGAAGGAAGGAAGGGAGGGGAGGGGGGAGGGAGGGAGGGAAGGAAGGAAGGAAGGAAGGAAGGAGAGAGGGGGGAGAGAGGGGGGAGAGAGGGGGGAGAAGGATGGAAGGAGAGAGGGGGGAGAAGGAAGGAAGGAAGGAAGGAAGGAAGGAAGGAAGGAAGGAAGGAAGGAAGGAAGGGAGGGAGGGAGGGAGGAAGGAAGGAAGGAAGGAAGGAAGGAAGGGGAGGAGGAGGGAGGGAGGGAGGGAGGGAGGGAGGGAGGGAGGGAGGGAAGGAAGGAAGGAAGGAAGGAAGGAAGGAAGGAAGGAAGGAAGGAAGGAAGGAAGGAAATTTATAGTCTCCTTTCTTAAACCACACCAATATTTTTTCTTTAACTTGTAAAGTAATGGCATGAACTGAATTTTAAAAACGGAAGGTGGATATGTGAGAAACCCAAAGAGACTGGAACTGACTGACTGAGAAAGCATCAGGAAGCAACATGGACAGCAGATTACGAATCTGCTTTTGGAATCACGTTTGTGATTTTAGTCTGACTTTCCAGGGAAGAGTCAGAGAAGCCAGTGCTAATGAATTAGTATACTTTGGTATCATTTATGATGATCGTTGTATTTTACCACTATGCTCTGCAAATGCCTCCAGTGGGAGGGGGGAGATACATTGCATTAAAAAAAATAATAATGCCAGATATGAAGGTTTGAATGTTCTATTTCATTTTCCCCAGAGCACCAAACTGGACAAGATGGCCATGCCTTCCCAGCGCAGCCCCAGGCATCTGGTTCTCCTTCCCCGTCAATTAATTTGCCCCCCAGAAAAGCCTCCCCTGCAGAAGATCTCTCCGAGCCCGCAGATTCAAACAGCCAGGTAGTGGGGCCGAGACCCTGGCCTTGCTTCTCCTCTCAGATCTACCCTTGTTTTGTTGTTGTTCAGTCGCTCAGTCGTGTCCGACTCTTCGTGACCTCATGGACCACAGCACGCCAGGCCTTCCTGTCCTCCACTGTCTCCCGGAGTTTACTCAGATTCATGTTCGTTGCATCGGTGATGCTATCTAACCATCTCATCCTCTGCCGTCCCCTTCTCCTTTGGCTTCAGTCCTTCCCAGCATCAGGGTCTTTTCCAGGGAGTCCTCTCTTCGCATGAGGTGGCCAAAGTATTTGAGCTTCAGCTTCAGGATCTGTCCTTCCAAGGAGCAGTCAGGGTTGATTCCCTTTAGGATCGACTGATTTGACCTCCTTGCAGTCCAAGGGACTCTCAAGAGTCTTCTCCAGCACCACAGCTCGAAAGCATCCATTCTTCGGCGCTCAGCCTTCCTTATGGTCCAGCTCTCTTTTTCTACCCTTTTTAACCTGAGCTAACTGCCCTCGTAAACAAAAAAAGTACAAAACCATATTTGAGTGCAAGGATTCCCAAACCTTTTGGCACTGTACCCCTTTTAACTTGATCCAAACCCTTATAGTCTGATGTCTATGCATGTTATATGTGTACATACGTGTGTTAGACCTTAATTTAAAAACATCTATCTGTCTGTCTGTCTGTCTGTCTGTCTGTCTGTCTGTCTGTCTGTCTGTCTATCTATCTATCTATCTATCTATCTATCTATCTATCTATCTATCTATCTATCTATCTGGGTCATGTTTCTAAAAAAGTCACATCTTTGTGCCTCCCTGAGCTGTGTTTCTGTCCTTAGTGGAGTGAGATCAGCCAGTTCTACGGAGGATCCAGTGCCTTTGGCGGCCTTAGCCTGACTCTGGTGGAGCAATCTCTGAGGGAGGAGGAGCTGCGAGCCCGTCACCGGAATGCCCTCCTCCGGCTGCGTGAAAAGGCCCTCCAGGAGAAAGCCCAGGCTGAACTGGCTTGGCTGGAACATGCAGAGCGGTGAGGACCCCTTTGCCGCAAACAGTCCCCCTTTGAGCCTCTCGGCTGCAGAAATCCCTCTTAAGGTTTACACCCCCAATACTTGCATATCTATAAGAAGATCCTTTTTTAGGGCATGGGTGTCAAGAGAAGGCAAGGGGTGACACCATGTGCATCATGTTGCCAACACAGAAAATGATGTCATGATGTCATCATGCCTTCTACCAAAACTTGTGTTTCTGGGGTAGCAATGTTATGCAAAACACAGAAGAAGAAATAATAATTAACCAGAAAGGAAGGGAAGGGAAGGGAAGGGAAGGGAAGGGAAGGGAAGGGAAGGGAAAGGGAAAGGGAAAGGGGAAGGGAAGGGAAGGGAAGGGAAGGGAAGGGAAGGGAAGGGAAGGGAAGGAAAGGAAAGGAAAGGAAAGGAAAGGAAAGGAAAGGAAAGGAAAGGAAAGGAAAGGAAAGGAAAGGAAAGGAAAGGAAATGTACAGGTAGTCCTCGAGTTACAACCACAATTGGGACCAGAATGTCCATTGTAAGTTGTTGCAGTTCTAAGTTGAGTCACCACATGACTGGACCCAATTTTACGAACATTTTCACAGGAGTCGTTAAGCGAATCATGGGTTGTTAAGCAAATCTCCACAGTCGTTAAGTGAATCCAACTTCCCTAATGGGTGTTTTTTGCTGGGAAACGGCAAAAAAGTCACAAAACGTGATCACGTGACCCTGCAACCAGTTGTAAATGCAAGCCGGGTGCCAAGTGGCCAAAATGTGACATGTGACCGCGGGGTGGTGGTGCAACATTTTGTGACACTCGGAAGTGCTTCACAGGCCGTAAAGCACCCATTCCAAGGCCATTGTAACTTCAGACTGTCGTTAAACGAACGGTCGTAAGTCGAGGATTATCTGTAGAAAGATCTTGATTTAACAGACCATGGGGAGGGAAAAGATATCCTTTAAATCCAAATGCCCATGTCATTTGCATTATTTGGTAATTATTTGTAATTACATCATTACCCAAATGATGTAAATTGAGGCAAATTATTTGGGAAATCACAGATTTGTCTAAATGCAGATTCAGTCCATTGCTTCCAAAGTCCGTTAAATCAAGATTTCACTGTACAGTTCTTTCTGTCTATCCCTTTTAACCTTTGCAATCCATCCATGCTTCTACCACATTTGGGGATATGCTTCCATCCTCCATTTGGGGATATCAATTACTGAATTCCTGTCCCCCCCATATTTAGTACCGAGCCTTAAAAATTTCCAGCACCAATTTAAGCAATCCAGCTTCATCCAGGAATTTGGCTAAATGACATTCCTGTCTCATTTGGTCTGTAGAGTATTCTGCTTCTGTGTTTCCTTTTACTCTCCGGAAAACTAGGGAGGGCCCCTTCTGAGACGCTTCCCATGCCCCTTTTCCTTCTGTGGGCTGAGATACCTTCTAGACGCCCATTGTCCAGTCTGCGGCTCTTCCTCCTGTCTCCCACGGTCATTCCCACATCCCATTACAACTTTAAGTGGGCCTGATCTATGCATGATAGGGTAGACAGTGATTTCCCAGGATTCGGAAAGGACATGTCTATGTCTATTGATGCAGCCTAAAATTCTGCTTACAGTTTTTTTGCAACCAAGTTGAGGCTCTGGGTGGAGCTAATGGAGGCTGGAGGTAGAGAAAAAAGGAGATGGAAACAGGGCTAAAAACGAGGATTGCGTAGCTCTTTCTGCCTACGTGCATCCTTTTTTACTCTTTTTCTGTTCCTCCCATTTTTTATTTATGGAATGGGGAATCAGCTCCAGGACGATGGTCTGGAATAAGAACTGACTGGCTGCAGGGGCTTAAAATCTCAGCTTGAGGCAGGAAGCAGTGGCCAGAGCAAACGATGACCTTTCTGGGCATCAAGAAGTTTTTTATTTATTTTTATTTATTTATTTAAATTTGGGGGGGGGGCATTGGTTAACTGGATCCCAAGGACAGAAATTCAGTTCCCAAAGTTTGATTTCAATCTATTTCCTGCTTTCAGTCACCCAAATGGCTTGCAGGGAACAGGAGGCCCATCATCCACAGCCGAGAAGCAGCTCTCCATCCTAACCAAGCTGAAGCAAGAGCAGGTGATGTATCTGGGGAGGGGGTTGGAGGAGGGAGGTGACGCTGGAGGGTTTGTTGGCCCTTTGAGGAAGTCCAGACAAGAAGCACAACCAGGAATACTAACTCTGTCTTTATTGTAAGGTTACATTAATAGAATCTTGCAAGACTGAAAGTATTTGAAAGTATTTCAAAATGCAGGTAAAGGTAAAGGCTCCCCCTGCACATTTGTGCAGTCGTGTCCGACTCTAGGGGCCGGTGCTCATCTCCGTTTGTTAGCCCCAAGAGCCAGCGTTGTCCGAAGATGCTTCCATGGTCATGTGGCCGCATGACGCGCGCGGAACACTGTTACCTTCCCACCGAAGTGGGACCTATTCATCCACTTGCATTTGCATGCTTTTGAATTGCTAGGTTGGCAAGAGCTGGGGCGAGTGCGGGAGCTCACTCTGCAAGCAGGGCTAGGGATTCGAACCTCTGAACTTGCGATCTTCCGATCGACAAGCCTGGCGTCTTACCCGCTGAGCCACCTTCCCCTTCAAAATTCAGGTAGTCCTCGCTTAACAATCATTTGTTTAGTGACAGTTCGGATTTAATGACAGTGCTGAAAAAACTGACTTACATCCAGTCCTCACATTTATGACTGTCGCGGTGCCCCCAAGGTCACGTGATCACAATTTGGGCACTTGTCAATCGGTTCGCATTTATGACCATTGCAGCATCCTGTGGTCATGTGATCAGCATTTTTGACCTTCCTGGCTGGCTTCTGGCAAGCAAAATCAATGGGGAACTGCATGATTCACTTAATGACCATGTGGTTCACTTAACGCCCTCAGTGATTCGCTTAATGGCCACTGCAATAAAAGGTCGTAAAATTGGGTTGGATTTGCTTAATGACCACTTTGCTTAGCAACCAAAATTCCAGTCCCAATTGTGGTTGTTAAGCGAGAACTACCTGTACTGCACGCTTCTCAGTTATCAGTGAAGAGACTCACAGCTTACTTGATCATAGGAAAACTAACCTGTTAGAAATAAAATCAGAAAGTTTTGTCCTATTTTACACAAGGATATATTAGTTCTAAATGGGAAATAGTACAGTTGCTGAAATTCTTGAAACTCTTTCTGTTTCCAATCTCCTATCAATAAATCTTGTTAAAGAGAACTCTGTGAAATTTGTGCTGAGGAAGACATTTTAGGCAGCTGCCAAAGGGCCTGAACAGCTGGCTTTCATCAAGCCAAGCCCTTTCCAACTTGGTGCCCTCAGGATACACTGGACTATAACTCCCATCACCCTCCAGTCAATATGACTGATGCTGGCAGGAGAGAATGGGATTTGTAGTCAAACCCTTCCAAAAGCATGGCATTCAGGACGGCTGCCTTTGACCTGGATGAGTAAACAGCTCCAATTTCAGGATAGGAGCAGGAGAGAACAATTCAATTCAATTCAATTCAATTCAATCCAATCCAATCCAATCCAATCCAATCCAATCCAATCCAATCCAATCCAATCCAATCCAATCCAATCCAATCCAATTCAATTCATTACAGTCGAGACCAGTACAAGAGAGAAGAATGAACATCTGGACTTTTCGATTGAATACCAAGGAATCCAATCTGGTTTCCCGATTCGGCAGGAAGAGCTGGCCTCATGGTCTCTGTTCTCATGCTCCTTTGTAGGCAGAAATCAGGCATCTGCAGAACATTGGCCGGGCTGCCCATCAGGAACGGAAACTCCTTCTCCAACAGCAAAAGGACCTCTTAGAGGTGCAGAAGACAACCACGCGGCTCTGGCTACAGCTGGCTGGGAAGCCGCCACGCCAGGTTTGTGATGTCTATGCAAGAGGAGCTGATGTTGCTCTCCTCTCCAGCTGCCAAATTATGAGAAGGACCCTGAGATAGGAGCTCCAGACCACTTGGGACGTGAGAGGGAGGAGGATATCAAGCAGTGCAAGCTATTTGTGGGTTTTTAATTGGATTCTGTGCTTCCAATATCAACCCACAATAACTCTTCCATAAATTAATGACAGAGCTTTAATTTGGTCTGGAATTAGTAACCTGGGATACCTGTTCCTTGCAGATAAGTCCCTCCTTGTCCAAGTTCCATCTAAGAACCAACAATGTCTGTAGCATGTTGGAGCAGGGCCTTTTTGGTGATAGCTCCAAGGTGAGAGATGTAACATTGATCCTCTACAGCATTTCTCAATCTAAACAATTTTAAGATGTGTGGACTTCAACTCCCAGAATTCCCCAGCCAGCATGGCTGGGGAATTCTGGGAGTTGAAGTCCACATATCTTAAAATTGCTTAGGTTGAGAAACACTGATCCTGTAACTCACATTTACCTTCTGGAAAGCAATGCCCATCTTTTCTGTTTGCAAAGGTTTTAATTAAAATTTGGGTACCCAGGGCCTTTTAAAATTCTCCACCAACTTTTTAAGCAAAGAAGCTGAGTGGATGATTTCTCCCAAGTTTTTCAAAGGAGAAATTCTCTGTTTTGCAAAGGCAGGACTATCTCTTAGCAGTGATCGGGGTATAACGATTGGGGGAACAAAAACTGGATGGAGTTCCCTCCTGGTAAGATTTAAGATGGAGAAGCTAAGGATTCCTTGGGCACCTTGTTGCAAATGTCTGCATTTGCACACGTAAAACGTGGTTAGTTTTATCTTTGCCTAATTGTTTGTGCAAGTAGCTAGTTTAGGATTCCATGAATTGCACAAATCCACAAAACGAGTTACTAATTCAATAACCCAATTGAACAGTAAGTGGGAGAACCTGGGCTTTTCCCAGGAGGGTGTCTCTGAAATCCTCTGAAAGCATTTCCA